>JAXGGT010000001.1:16352034-16387697 GCA_035583425.1 Marsdenia floribunda
TGCTGATGCCTCGCTTTCTGACATAGTGCAGTATGTAGCAGCAATGATTGGCTTATTTGGGCAGGCAACGGATAGGTTGTGCCAAAAGCTTGATGAGGCTGCTTCTAATGGCGAGGATGTAGAGATGGAATCTCTTTTCTCCCGGTTGACACTGGATATCATTGGGAAAGCTGTTTTTAATTATGATTTTGATTCTTTAAACATTGATACTGGGATAGTAGAGGTACTTGTGTCACCTTTTGTATTAATCTTGTGTAGGGATTATTATTAGTGGCTCCCTGGTGAACTAGTTCAGTCCAATTCTCTTCCCAACAGTGGGCATGACTGCCACTATAGCACTACTTGTCCTTTCTTGATTTTATTCCAGTCTTATTGTTGCTAATAACTGGTTGTGCCTATTTTAGGCTGTATATACTGTACTCCGGGAATCTGAAGATCGAAGTGTTGCTCCAATTCCCTACTGGGAGATTCCTATCTGGAAAGATGTTTCTCCAAATCAAAAGAAGGTCCAAGCTGCTCTCAAGTTAGTAAACGACACTTTGAACAATCTGATTGCCATATGTAAGGTGATGTATTGATACTCATTGCACAATTTCTCTAGCTGAAAAATTTTCTTTTTCCAACATTTATCTTGAATTCATTCTGTATCAAGAAATGGGAATTTGATGCAATCTCATTTCCCCCAGAAAATGGTGCACAAAATGCCGAAGATATTCCTTGAGTTCTTGGACAAAGTTTAGACACACTGGGGAATTAATTAGCGAAATTATGGATTTGGTTCATACATATGTAATTTATTTGTCATAATAGTGGTATGATAAATGGTTGAATACTTCCAAGGCATTTATGAAATATCTGTTCATTGATGTGTTTAGGCATCTGCTGTATTCTCACATGCATTCTTGTTTTTCTCTAGGTGTTTTGATTAGTCATTATCTTAAGTTTCTGTGTGTCGCTCATATATCTTGATTTGAAACAGAAATTCTTGTGTAGTTAATTTGTATGATATCGTTCTCCCAATGTATTTGCAGAGGATGGTAGATGAAGAAGAGCTACAGTTCCATGAGGAGTACATGAATGAACAGGATCCTAGTATCCTTCATTTTCTCTTAGCATCCGGAGATGATGTATGCCTTCAGATGTATCTCACGGATATGTGTTGTTCCAAATAATTCCTTTAGGAAAGATTTTTATTTATTGGTTTGTAGGTCTCGAGCAAGCAACTTCGTGATGACTTAATGACAATGCTTATTGCTGGACATGAAACTTCAGCAGCAGTGTTGACATGGACCTTTTATCTTCTTTCCAAGGTAGATTGATTATCCTGCTTGGTTACACAATCAAATTCTTCCAGAATTTTTTTATGGCTTTTGAGAATAAAAGGCAGGTGAAAACTATATATTTTTGAAGAAATTTATTGCATTTTCATCTCCTGTGTTCTAATAACCAGCAAGTTTTTCCATTTATTTGGAAGATTTCAGATCTGCACACTTTGTCTCAAGAAGTACACTGATTGAAAGAAAAAATAGTATTGGACACCCAACTTCTCTGCAATAACCGTTGATCATAAGCATGTCTCTGGCTTTTTCTTGGAATGTTCTAATCATGAATGATTAATTCTTGTTGAGATACAGATTTAAGAATCTTTGACATCTCTCTTGTTTCATCCTCAAATTTCTTGTCCTTTCCTCTTATCATTCCAGTTTATATATGGTACATTGAAGTTCTTTCTTCAAGAGTACATCCTTCTTCGTAGAGATACCTCATCTCCTTTAGAAATACTAATAATAGTAAGAAAGTTATTGCTTTTCTTGATAATTTCAGGAACCTGGTGTGATGTCCAAGCTTCAAGATGAGGTGGGTTTGAAGTGCTTATCCTGTATCAAATTTTAAACCTTAGCTGTTAACTGCAAAAGATCTATTAAATCATGTTGGTGTATCTGATATTTCTGTATCAAGGTTGATGCGATTCTCGGTGATCGATTTCCAACAATTGAAGACGTGAAGAAACTGAAATACACTACAAGAGTGATAAATGAAGTGAGAACTATATTACCTTACCATATAGATTAAAAGGAAAAATCTAGTTGTAACTTCAGTATCTTTTATATCATCAGTCTGTTAATATGTTCCTGTTTTTTCTTTCGCTTTTTCAGTCCTTGAGACTGTATCCAGAGCCACCTGTTCTAATTCGCCGATCTCTTGAAAAAGACATGCTTGGAAAGTACCCAATCAAAAGGTGAACCTGAAATCCAATTTGTGAAGTATTCTTGGTTATTGCCTCTGAATCCTGCCCTGTTCTATAGATATATATTGTTTCAATACCTCCTCTTAAAGAAATTATATATATATATAACTACTTGTTTATGTGCAGGGGTGAAGATATTTTCATTTCTGTTTGGAACCTGCATCGTTGTCCTGAACACTGGAACGATGCAGATAAGTTTATTCCAGAAAGATGGCCTCTGGATGGACCAAATCCAAATGAGACCAACCAGGAATTCAGGTCTGAATTTGTTATTCGTAATTCTTCCTTTTTTTTTTTTTTTTTGGGTATTCTCATGCTTCATTCAGGGGTCAATTTTGATTAAATGGAAGACTTTGTTCTTCATTTTTCTTAAAAAAAAAAAAAAAAAAAACTGTTTCAGTTACTTACCGTTTGGTGGAGGACCAAGAAAATGCGTCGGAGACATGTTTGCTACATTTGAGGTAATAATTTCTTTTAAGACTTGAAAATATGGTTTTCGGTTTGGTATAATTTGTTGATCAAAATGGAACTCACTCCATTCTCCTTTCTTACTTCTTCCAGACTGTAGTTGCAGTTGCAATGCTAGTTCGGCGCTTTAATTTTCAAATGGCGATTGGGGCACCCCCTGTAAGTTGAAGCATGAATCTGTATACTGCAGGCATTATTTGCATTAATTTTTCACTTTCTTGGGGTGGGGAGGTACTAGAAAAAATTGCATGAATCAAGCTGCCTTGCAGGTTGAAATGACTACAGGTGCAACGATTCACACTACATCGGGACTGAAGATGACAGTCACAAGAAGGATTAAACTTCCTATAGTTCCAACACTGGAGCCAACCTTGAGAACGGATTCCTCCTCAATCACCATTCCTGACACTACCCCTCCTCACGAAGGCAAAGTTTCCCCTGCTCATTCTTGATTGATTCAGGTTTGAATCCACCATGCATAGGACAAGGAAGGCAAAATAATCCACAGCTAGGAAGGCAGTGTAAAAGTTATATATACAGTAATTCTGTAATTATAATTGTAATGAGATACAACCAGGATATATATAATTATTCAACCCTCCAATTGTAGCAGCAGATCTTCCACATTTATTCTTCTTGAGCCTATACTTACTCCCTTTTCAATCTCCCATCATACTCAACCCAGCTTCTGCAGTAGAATAATGGAAGGGGCTACTGTTCATATGGTAAGTTCGTTTTCTCTGTACTCTACAAATTTCATGGGTCATGGTGATGGCCAAAGCAGCTTCGCAAGGAGAAATGGGATCGAGGCTTTTCTTTAGGCTCTGATGACACAGGCTGCTTTTGTCGGGGAAAATGTTTATGAAAAGCTTGCACAGCTCCTGCCACTCCATCTTCGTTTTCCATAGCCTTTGCTAGTTCCACAGCCCGATCTTTCACCTGAAAAACGAGTAAATAGTACATCAATACGCTATATTTGTAACACGTATCTCACATGGCCAAGAAAAGACCTAATAATAAAAGAGTTACAAGTTACATACAGTCTACCGCAGAATGATACGATACTAAAAGGAGAACAAGTTCTACCACCCCAATCACGGTGTGACTACCCTTATTTTAGGTAGAGTTAGGTACATTCACTTAGCTTCTAGCTTGTTAAGTGAGAGGTTGTGAGTTCACGCCTTTAGAGGGAGACCTTAATTTACATTTTAGTCATGAGCTGTTTGTAGTCTTGAGGACCTCCCTCCTCCATGTAGTCTTGGGGTCTTCCCCATGGAGGGATTAATCAATGAGAATATCGAATTAATGATTCTAAAACTTCCAAATTACCTTGGGATCCAACATGAAATGTATTGCCGCAACTAACTTTTCAAGTGAGAACTCATCCACTGGAATAGGTTCAGGACCTACTCCCCTGGCATGCACACGATCTCCCCAAAATGGTTGGTCCCCGAAGAATGGCACCACAGTAGTAGGGCACTGAAAAGTAGTTACAGAACAATATATATAGATATACACATACACACAAAATAAAGAAAAGCCAACTAAAATGACTACAACAAGCTACTGAATAGATACCGCAGCTTTAAGACCAGCAGCCGTTGTACCTGCACCTCCATGATGCACCTGGAAAAATGTAATATGTCAAATTTAAAAAACAACAGTTAGTAGAAACTGAGAAAGTCCTCAGTGGGCTGCTTCTCATACAAGTCAACCATGCTCAAAGTTTCAGATGAAGAAAGCGGCATTCATCAGGGTAGACCATATTCTTACCCCAAAAGGATTAAGAACTTTTAATTTCACCAATCTTTTGAATAAAATTTTACTAGATTATTTCAGGCATAAACCAGATTACTAGAAAAGTGTGAAGGAAGAATGTTGTCAGTCTATTAAATAATTAAATTCAAAGATTTACCTCATCATACGATAGGTAACTAGAACAAGGACAGAGATTTTAAGATCAAGAAATTGTGTGTACAAAACACTCAGAAGTTGGTGAAGACACTTGGGAAATGAGCAAAGAAAGTACACTTTACCACAGCAGCACATTGCAGAAACAGCCAATCATGAGGGCAATTGTCCAATAAGTATACGAAGTCCTTTGGCTCTGCTACTGAACATGGAGAGTGAAATGATACAGAGAGGGTTCTCAAAAGAAACTACTTACTGCTAATATAATACAACAAATCTGAAACTTTGCTTCACAAAGTCACAAAAATGAGTCAAGGGAGCACATACAGTTTCCAAGACCACCCCAGCCTTTGTTAATGATGCCTCTTTGTCCTGTGAGTTCCAAAGCTTGAACTATTATCTCAGTCATCTTTTGAGGCTCCTGGACAGGCTGTAGCAGACAAAGAAGATTAATTTAAAAAAAAACATAAAAAAAAGAAAGAGAGAATATACATCTATCACCAAGAGAACAAATTTAAGCTTCTATTATAACTCAACTTCTTAGTAGCTTCCCTCCCTAGGGTGTACAATATATAGTTCTGAAAAATGCTACACCTGTCTGACAAACTTATGTAAAATAACTATACCTTTCATGCTTCATCAATCACAATGTAATCAGCAGATAGTATGTGTAGCAAAAAGGACTAAGTAGTACTAACTAGGAACACAGTCATCTTGCAACATCATTATAAACCTAGCTTAATTGTTCTTATATTGTTCATTATTGTAAATATTATACATTGAAATTCTCTTTTCTTCTCCAAAACAAGGGGAAGTATAACTCTCTTAGTTAAGAAGAAAGACGAGAGGATCATTGCCATTGTCATGAATATAAGCTAGCAAGCCATGAAGTAATTCTCAGAAGTTGCAACTGTACATCTCCCAGACTGGGATTTTTGAACTGTCAGGGAACTTGGCATAGTTCACAGGTTAAGTCCATTAGCTCGGGATTCCAAATTTGATAAATACAAAGAAAAATACCATGAATATAGGCAGAAAATTTGCATCAAAACATACTCATAAAAGCATTAAAGCCACTATAAATAAGTAGTAGAAGTTATTCAAATGAAACTCACAAGGCTGCCAAAGCCAATATAAATGGGCTTTTTACCATCTTCAAGCCACTTCACAAGCGAATCTGGTGGAGTATAATTTGAAGCAAGGTCAAGGAAACAAAAGCCAACAACATCAATTTTGGGACCCCAGTCTGTCAAGGTATGAAAGTACCAAAACCATTAGATGGGCATCACACATCAATAAAGTAGCAGCTGCAACTACAGGCCTCAAAAAAAGGCCCATATGGAATCAAATTATTGCTACATAAGATATTCATTCAATTCCAAAATTAAGGAAGAAAATTCTATAAAGTCAATTATAAAATATGAGGAAAAGGAACTGTGTATGCTGAATAAAAGGTCGTATAAGAATACTACTCTCTTTGTCCCAAAAAATCATGTCAATTGTTTCTATTTTAGCTATTCCAAAATACTAGTCAATCTTTTAGATTTAGATTAATATGCCTTTTTTTTTTCTTCACAAGTTACCTTTACTTCATCTATTGTCTCACACATCCCCAATAAATCATTAAACTCTTTTTGAGAATATGTTAGTCCTATCATATTCTAATAGATTTTAACAGTTTTTTATTTCCTAGAATTCTGTGTTAGAAATTGACATTATTTTCAGGACAGAGGGAGTAATTAAAAACAACAACAAAAGAAGGGAAGGAGAGAAGATCTATAAAATTTAGTTCGTGAGCACAAAGTCATAAAACTGACACCCTACATACATTTCAAGATTCATCAAATTTGTCCCATCAATCATGAGTTTTTCATCATGTAAAAAGAGCATTAGATGATAAAAACAAAAATAATGGACATGATTTTATATGGAGGGAATAGTATCGTCCAGAGTGGAAATAGATTGGAAGGAACAGAATTCAGCAAAAAAATGCAGAAGGGAAGGCTATTGTTTCTATTGTCTCACTTCAATCCAGTTACCTCAAAGCACACTTACACTAACATGGAGTAAATTAATAAGAGATGAATCATCTTCTGATCGTCAATAAAGAACTGTATTTTTCCTTCACATTGTTACTTATAACCACTGACATCTTCTCCTAAATTATTAAAATGTTTTCAGGCAACAAAATCAACTGAAGACGATCTTATAATGCAGTCCTATGGCATCTTGAATGTCCAACTGAAATGATATGCCAATAGGTAATTCTAGCTAGAGAAAGAAATCTAGTATATAAAACGCATTACCCAATTCCCCAGAACATGAACAACTTCACTTACAAGAAACGTGGTTTTGGTTCAGATATGAGTCACAAAAATGAGACAAATCGAGAAAACCCAGATAGCCGTGAGTATATGATGGTTGCTGGACCTCATAATCACCATATTAAATAATTAAACTTAAAGCAGCAAACCTAGATTTCCATGTAAAAGCATGTTCTCCGATTGCTATCTAATAGAGATCTCTGATACTTCTTGAAATTGTATGGCAATTTGAACCTATGGCCAATTAATGTTCCCTACACATTTTCTATAATAAATAATTGGAAAAGAACTCGAATCAACACTTTATGCTTGGAGTGGAGAAAGATCTGTAAAATAATATCATCATCAGTATCAATAATGCATGCCATCTCCAAAGTAATGGAGAAACATGATAACACAACTATTTGTGAATTACGACTGTTGAAAAGATGAAGAATTTATTATTTGATTGAACAAAATAGATGTAGATGGAAATTTTCAAGTATTCTGAGATAATCCTGAAAAGAAAGGTTAAAAATATTTTGAGATCCTTAACTATAATAAGAAAGGTCAGAGGTACTGCACCAAATTCATCCCTACTAGGATGGAAAGAAGTAGAAAAGGACCTTTTGGTTTAGGAACAAGGTGTGGACTCCAAATATATCCATAGGGCACATCCAGCTGAGAGTTAGAAGATCCACTTAAGTATGTCACCGGCCTTAGCTTAAGCTTTTTCTTTCTGAATTCATTTATCAAATCCCGTATTCCAAGCCAAATTACTGAATCAACAACTTGATAAGACAACTGCAAGAAAGAGTACATACAAATTCATAGGTCATCAATGACAAATTTTCAACAATTAGATAAAAAGATGATATAACAAAGCATCAAAAGATGCTCACTCTATATCCAACTGATTGCTTTACACGAGATAGAGGATGCGGGAATTCAGTTGTTGGCCTGCAGAAATCAGATAACATAAGAAACTAACATGAACCAACACAACCTAATTTGCAATACCGAATCAAAATTCAAGATCCAGAAGCACTAAGAACCCACAAAAAAAGAATTGACAGAAAGAAAATAAGAAAACTCACGTCCAAGGCATTGTAAAAAATATGTGTAACGGTACTTTTAGTGCCTCTGCAACGTGTGTATGTCCTGAAAAAGTACATTGTCATGTGAATAAGCCAAAAGCACCATCAACTCATTGCTTCAATGCATTATATGCAGCATTACAGTAGACCATACAAGAAAGCAACGCATAACAAAATGTCATCCATCAACTAACCATCTAATGATACATGAATTTCACTCTTCTAAAATTCTCTAACAAAGATAGTATAGTAAGGTAACATAGTCCCTAGGTTGCTCTGCTGCAGGGAAAACCAAAAAAGCATGATAAAAAATATATTCTTGAGACAACCAGACATCAATTTTGAAATATCTTGACTTCTGTTTCAATCCATTTTCTTAAATAAAGAAATAAAAAATTACCGAACTATTATGTACATCCCTTCAATGTGAGACAACAAGAAAATCTCATTAATAGGCCATTATAGCACAGAAGAGGTCTAGCAGTAGAAAAATGATGACAATAATCAAGATAGTAACCCTACAGGCATATTCCCCCTTATCCCCCAGCCTATCTATAAAAAAGAGGGAGGGAAATAATGGTTGCAGTCAAACACACAAAATCTGGAGAAGTTAACTACCGTATGCAGGGGGGTTGGCAAATATAGCATCCACTTTAAATGGAACATTAGTGACTGGATCCGGATCTACACATGCAGGAAGCAACGAGAATACAATTTCACGTAATTGACTTCGCTGAATATAAATCTCAGAAGGCCCAGATGGTAAGAAACCTTTATTCTTGACCATGTCTGCAAATAGGTACAAGATTAATTAATTAATCAATTAATTGCACAAAATCACTACCACAACTTAGTTCTGAACTATAAACAGTGAATATAATGCAAGAAACAGGCAATCAGACGTACCAAAAATAATTACACAGCCCACCAGTGAGACAAACGAAGATTTGAGTTTTTGTCCATTAAATGAAAACCCCCAACAGACACCTCAAACCTCAGTTTCGAATTTCCAGTCTGCTCTTCCCATGTACAATCATAGTACCATATTCTATGCAAGTGTACATTTTGAAGTTTCAGACTACCACTATTGAAGTTCAAAAGCAAAATACGGAATCCCAACCCCACCGCCACCCTCCTTTCTCTCTTTCCATCCATACTAAAAAAGCTTGTCAAGGATGGGTGCATGCAATACAGGTCAAAAGCACAAATCACTTTGAAAGCAAAAACAAGAAATACAACCAGGGTAAAGAATATAACACAGTAAAAGCTAACCATGTTAGTAGAAAACCAGAATCCTTGACATTCAAAATAAACATTTAGACTGTGAAATAAATTATGCTATTTACTGCCTCAT
Source organism: Marsdenia floribunda (assembly GCA_035583425.1). Taxonomy (NCBI): domain Eukaryota; kingdom Viridiplantae; phylum Streptophyta; class Magnoliopsida; order Gentianales; family Apocynaceae; genus Marsdenia; species Marsdenia floribunda. The sequence goes on from JAXGGT010000001.1 coordinate 16,361,416, forward strand.
GTTGGGTAATACACTCTTTCACTCCTTTCAGCCACTCTTTTAAAGGATAACCAGTGATAGCCAATAATAACCAAAATTTGAAAAAATAAAGCTAGTAATGACAACTAAAATACGATATGAAACCCCATCAGAGCAATTTCTGCATAATAATTAATTGCTTCAAACAAATTTCTCAAATTTGTTCTTTCATCAGTTCAGCTTTTCAATTTCTTCAGCTATTTCATAAGAATTGATTAAGCGTATCTTTAGACAAGACAGTTTTTTATTTAAACGTTACAGCTCATGAAACTTTTGGCTAATGCTTGACAGTTATCTTTTAGTGGAATAGGATAATCAATTGAATGCCGGATATGATCTTTTCCCACAACAAAATAGCAGAAAAGGCACACCATCTACCCACTAAGAAAGCATACACCCCAAGCAAGGATATTGAAAAAGAAGAATTCTGAAATCCAAATGTTCTGTTAGCAAGAACACTACATAAGTGTGCGAGCATGGTATCATACAACATCTAAGGAATTTACAAGAAATCATAACTTGGAGGATATCCTACACAGGATAAGATTCAGTCGAATACTTACAACCAGCAAGGACTTTTGGATCACCACCAAGGGGGTAAAACTCCAATCCAGCAGTCAAGACAAACTCTTTAAAATTATCATGGGTTGCTAGTCTGACCCGATGACCATATTCCTGCCCAAAGACAATCAGAAGATTTTAAGCCACAATGTAGCCCATGTAGAACAAGTTTTAGTGACCTGTTGGTATGATCCTTTCTGGTCAGCATAATAGATAATAAAGAGATACCGTTGATCATGTTAAAACAAGGCCTTGGTTCATAATTTATTACCATATATTCAGCTTCATTATTGTTATAAGTCCAAAGTTTCCTAGACAGGTTGTAGTTATAACTAATGCCTCTAGGAAAGCTTATAATTCAATCAAGTTATGAGAAATCTAAACAGCGACTGCTATAGCTAATTGTATTGGCTCACTATTGTTTGTGTGATTAAGCATTTTGCATTTGAATCTGTTTGGGAGAATCTGCCCCTTTAGAAACTTGGGAATAAATAGAATCTTTAAATTCATCCTCTTCCCACATTTATTTCTTCTGAATGTAAAATAATTGCAAAGGGGGTAATTCAAACAGGAAACAGCTCGAGTCAAGTGATAATTCAACAATAGATCATATCCATTTAAACAAACATCTTCACCAAAAATGATTACTTAAGGATGAGGTTAGTTAAAAAGCGGTGAGGTACTACACGAAACGTACATTTCATGTGAGCATAAAGATTAGGGATATTTTACCTGTAAACGGTTCCCAATTGCAACAAAGGGCTGCACATCTCCCCGTGTCCCAACAATAAGCATCACAATCTGCAATGGAGGTAAGTCTTCTATATCCCCAGCATCAGCCAATTCTCCATCCCCAGCCTCACCAACTACAGCTCCAGAGCCAAAATCAAGAGATTGGGGTTTAATATCCTCTGGGACTTCAAACTGCACAGTCCCATCATTCTGAACATTGGCCAGTCGATTCAGCAATTTAAGCTGCAAAATTAAGATGCTACATGAATGCCAATGACCAATAAAGAACCTAGAGATCAAAATAATCTAGTATCTATGAGAATAACAACTAATTGGCAAGAAAAAGAAAAAAGGGTTTGTTGATAAGATTGGGCCATACTGACCATACCTATAAAATACAATCTTCTGCATAAAAAAAAAAAAAAAAAAAAAAACTATTGTTTAAGAAACATTTAATTCTAACTGAATATAACTCAAGCTAGTTAAAAAAATAGCTCCCTCCTGAGTTAAGTAAACTGATGGAATTTCCCAAATGGAACATATGTTTCTAGTTGGGGACTTGTTTATCCTCCCCTCTAATGAAGCCATTTCACTTCCAAGTGATTCCCTTTCTACTGTTTTCATGCCCACTCAATTCTATAACTCTACTCAACTTCTATTAGCTGCTACATTTCTTTCCGTCCTTGCAACTAGTACCTGATACACAAGTGAGCCAAAAACACAGAGCGAGAAAGAGAAAGAAAACAGCACAAAGATGTTTGAGGAAAAAGGATAGCAATACATCCTAGGTAAAAACATAATTTTACCATGAAGTGTTCGAGTCTTGAATCTAAAAAATTATTCTAGGAAATTGCAAAAGTAATTAGAAAATATCAAAATACCCAACATCCCAACCTTCTTTCTTATAGGAATTTTTTCATCAAAAAGCTTCCTTGCCAGCCCGGCAAGACCAGTGTTCTGCCTATGCTTCACAATTCCCAATTTATCTACTTTTGAATCCTTCATAGGTGCAGGGTCAAGACCAGCCAAATTAGTATCACTAACACCTGAAAAAAAAACATATATATATATATCAACAACATAAGAGAATCAAAATGTTGATTAATTAATGGTCTAAGGTTTTCCAAGGATGAAAAACTGAATACGTGAATGGATAAACAATAAAGTGCAAAGAAGGAACTTTTTTTTTTTTTTAGAATAGGTAAACAAGCCCCTAAAAATATTAAGCTTCAATAAATAGTCACACATCTCATCAGGTTAAATTCACAAATCTTATCAGGATGCATTTAAAAATAGAGATCCATATTGTATTTAAATCCAAGCAAATCGCAATCAAAAATACCATTCTTGCATTGATCAATATAAAAAATTTAAAAAAAAAAAAAAAAAAAAAACGTTCCTTTTCAATTACTATATAAATAAAATCCTATAGAGTTGAAGGCGAAAGGTAATGTCATATTGTTTCGATATAATATTCCCCCTTCTTCTTTTTTCAGCCTTTTCAAAATTGTAGTTGGGTCATTGAATGAAATATTTTTATGCTGAAAGAAATTGATTAGGTATGAGAAAGGTGATTATTAATTGCCTGATTCTCATTTCAGGGAATAGCAATTCAGAAAATTTTCTTCCCACAAACAGAAGAGAACAACATCTTTCTTTGTACAATTCCCGTTTCATTAATTTCCACCTCCCCTGTTCTATATCGTATATAGTCTCCCAATTCTTTTAAATTGTTTTTATATTTCTAAGACACCACCGATTCAACGAAACCAACTCTAAAAAAAAACAAATCATGGAAATACATTTTTTTTCCCCCTTCAGTACGGATAATGTCTCAAGTTAAACGAGAAAAGGGAAAGAAGAAAAAAAAGGAAAACAGAAAAAACCTGAAGAATTCAAGCTGCCATCGGCACTGCCCACTTTACTATCGGGTGAACTGGTACTCTCACAACCACTTTCTTCCTCTATATCCTCATCGCAACACTGCACCGAAACATCACCCGAACTACAAGACCCATTGCGACGATGAATCTCTAATGAATCTTTCATCGACATGATGACTTCGCCCCCAAGAAATAGGGAAAAAAAAAAAAAAAAAAATCTCAAATTCTATATATATTTGGTTGACAATAATAGAAAAGATTGTACCAAAAGCACAAGGACGGAGTAACGGGGCACCTTCAAGCTTCCAAGCAAGGAATATAAACTTTGTTATGAAAAACCTCAAGTGGGACGAGGAAAAAAAAGGGAAAGGGAAAGAAAAACAGTAATGGGGTAAGCATCTTTTCTTTTCTCATTTCAAGAAAACATTTTTATTATTATTTTTCCTTTTGGGTGGATAAAATTAAAATATAGCAACAAAAGAGATGAAAATCTGAAAGTAGATGGAGAAGGTGAGATTTTGTATACCTTTTTCGCTTTATTTTCGTGTTTTACGTTCTTTCTGCAAGCTTGCTTGCTTTGGCAGGGGAGAAAAAGAGTTAAGAGAAAAAGAAAGAGAAACCGTTGGCAGAAACGTCCGTTTTGGTGAGAAATTCGAATGGCAAAGCCACGTGGTAATTGCTAACAGCTGTTTAACACCAACTGCAAAGTTTTGATTTTTATTTTATCTAATTTTAACTTTGAAAAAATTGGTAAATTTAGTTTCTAATATTTATAATTTTAATATTTATAAATTTGTTGTAGTTGATTTTTTTTTTTTTTATATAATAAATTGGTGTATTTGATTTTTTTTTTTTACAAAATTTTTATTTGTTCAAGTAGAATTTTGTGAAAAAAATAACAAAATATACTAATGATTGAAATATTAAGGGACTAAATTCACCAATTTTCCTTTTAACTATATAAACTTTGTAAGGTTTACTATCATGAATAATATTCTTACTTATGTTGAGTTCGAAACATGTAGGGTGTATTTGTTTAAGCTTTTTATTTGAATTGAGTGAAGAATGTTTGTCTCTAATAAACCAGCGTATTTGGACACCATTATTTTTGAAAAAAAGTTTGTCCCCCCAAAAATACATCTATAAAACACACCTATAAAATGTGTGGGTCCCACCCTATTTAAAAAATATATATTATTAATAAAATCACTCTTATACACATTTCCCAAAATAAATATTCTCTTACACACACAATCATTATACCTATAAAACCTATATATTTAACTCCTACTTTTTCCAACATAAAATTTAATTTAAAAAATAGGAGACAACATTTATTATGAATAATAGTTTGTCTCGAATAAGCTATTTTTTTCTAATACAAAGCTTATCCACATACACCCGTAAAATGCAAAAATTCTCAAAATTAAAAAACAAAAAAAAAAAAAAACCTTATAACTTTATACTTAATTAAAAGTTAATTTATGGAACTAATATCACATTTTAACCTTAATCACTTTTAATGCATAATGTGTATATTCTCTTAATAATTTAAGCTGTGTTTGGACTAATTTTTATTTTGAGTTTTCTATTTATTTTGAAAATAAGTTGATAGTTTTGATTTGGATAACATTTACATTAATTTATTTTTTACCAAATGATAAGATATAAGACCCATTAAAATTAGTAAATTATTCTAAAATTTTTTAATAATTATATCATCATTAGAAATATAAAATTTACATTTTTTCAAAATAAAAAAAATAGAGTGAATTTTTGAAATAAAAGCTAATCCAAACCCAAGCCCAATATTAATTTAATTTTTTAATTATATATTCGATATTACATACGTGTATGTAAGGAAGGGTGAGGGGTCATCTCAATCTTCCGTAGAGTAGAGTAGAGTAGAGTAGCTATCTAAAAGATTCACATGCATGATGCATTATCATCCCCTCACGCGGGCCACACGTGCGAATTCCAAGAATAAAAGGGTGGAGGTGAGGTGATGAAACTAAAACTGCCACAGTGGAATTTCATGTCTGTGGGACCCACTGATCTTTCTCTCTCTCTCCCCCCCCCCCCGCCCCCGCTCTCATGTGGGGCCCCTCCTCGAATTCCTCTTTTCTATTCCCTTGAAAAACTGCTTGTTGTGGATAATGACGTCCCTGCCCCTCAAAGTATAGTGGCAGTGGTAGTAGTAGTGTGTACTTATATGTATGTACAGTTAGTAGTGCAACTGCTATCTATCTATCTATCTATAAGATCTTCTTGCAATTCAATTTTTCAAATTCAATGCATAAAATCCAATAATCAAAATCCAGAAGAGAAAAAAAAAAAGCCAAATTTTTAATGTATTTTTTGCACTTTCTTTTTGGTTATTTGCCTTAAATGCTTTTCTTTTCTTTTTTTGTTTTTTTCCCCCTTAATTTCTCTCTCTCTCTACACACGGTTTTGAAGTTTATTGTAATTTACTGCGCTTGCTTATTTGTGTTTCTCTTTCCATCTGTCTTTCAAAACATGCCAAAAAGTGCTTCCGCACAAATATTAAGTGTTGGATGTTGAGTGTTTGTTTAGAGAGTGTACTGGACTGTGTCTCTGCTGCTGTGGTGGCGAGCTGTTCTTGATTTTTGTTTTCTCTCCGTCACTGGGAGGGAGTTGGGTTCTACTTCATTTCTGGGTTTATGGTAAGTTTCCTTCATTTTTTTTTTTTTCTTTTCTCTCTCTCTCTCTTAAAACAAATTCTTTTGGTTTTCTTGATTCTTGAATTGTCAGTCATTTGTTTTCTGGGTTCTCCATTCCGTTGTTGAAAATTTTGTTTTGTTTTGCTTTTGTTTTTTTTTTTTTCTCTTTTTCTCACCCGTTTTTTCTTTTTCCAGCGGGAGCTGTGTTGTGCTTCGTTTCGGGGTTGGGTAAGTCTTTCTCCCTCTTTTAGTGATTCTTGAATTGTATGTTTTCGCGGGCTCTTCATTCCGCGGTTTTTGATGATTTTATAGTCATATCTTCTTTTTGTGAACTTTTATGATGTCGAAATCCTGTTTCTTGTTTTTAATAAAAACCGTGACTTTCTTGCCTTTTTTGCTTCTGTGTAAATCTTTTCACCCTAATGTCATCACTATAGATTGCCCTGCAATCTTGACAGCTAGGTTGAGTTGAGTTTGGCTATTGGTCTTCTTTCTTTAGGTTGCAAAATTGAAATTAATAATGTATTTTCCCTGATTCTTTGACTGTTGTTTTTGCAATCTGATGTCATTGGAATAACAAAACAAAAAAAAAAAAAAAAAAGAAGGAAAAGAAAAGGAATTCTTTTTGGGTGTATTTATGATGCTGGCTTCTGTTTTGTGTTTCTCGTTTGATACTACATTCTTTATTGCTTTGCATTTCTTTTATGCTTCAACCTCTCTTGAATGCTGTTGTTGTTTTATACTCTTTTATTTTGACGGCATATTGGAAAATTTGCTTTTCAATTCTGAAATAGTGATCTGCTTCTATAGAATAGGTAAATTTGTCTACTTTTGGGATTACGGGATGGGTCTGTTGCAGTAAGTATTTTGAAATCTTGAAGTCCGCTGCATGCTTTATTCATTTTTTTCCTGGTAACTCATAATTACTCCATGATCTCAGTAAATCATCTGTCTATGCTTCTCATTGTAGCTTCACTGCTTGCCTTTTTATGCTGGTGATCAAGAAAATACCAAGTACTTTCTCTTCACAGGATAATACTTTGTATGGCTTTATATTTACTCAATATGACATAAGGTTAGGTACATTGGAGATTTCATGAAAACATCAACTAATTATGATGACCAACAGTGTCCTTGTATCTTATATCGGTGGACGTGAGTCTCTTTCTGTAACTCATTAAATGTGGAAGCTTTTTGTCTCATACTTGTAGTGATGCATCATGATTGGAGGTAAATTGCTTTTAACTTACAAGCGGAAGAGGCTTCTCTCATCTGGCACTGTTCCTCAAGAAAATGGCTATCCTCTTTTATCAGCTGAGTGTGCAAGTTATAAGACCTCAAATATATCAGATAAGTGTGAGGAATTGGCTGAGGCAAATAAATCTGGAAACTCCAGAGAAGATTTTGAGGTGAAAAAACAAAACTATTTATTTGTAGATTCATGATTTCATGTATTTTATGTATGTATCTATTTAAACTTCATACTCTAGGATATTCATTCTTTCATAATATTTTCTAGCATAAACAATCTGATTAATTGATAAAATGGGATCGTTTTGTCATATTGTCAAGTGTCTAGTTTCTTGGAGATGGGTGATAGAAAGAAGTATCTGTGTTGCTTCTTCTGCTCATTTCTTTTCCACATGTAGTGGACTGGCCTAGAAACTATTCAAAATACCCAGGTCAAGTTGTTGCTACCATTCTCGTGTCACAAGTTGGTCAAATTATTTTTTTAGCTGGTTTTCCGCCCCTTTGCATTGGCTGGGTGCAGCATGATTATGGCTTTGAAATAAATTTCTTCTTTTGATTGTACATCTTCTTTTCTTAAAATTACTTTTTTTTGGGGCAAAAATTAATACTTTTTGTAAGATTAATTATTATCTACGCCTAGTTGCTTGGGTACTTTGTCCTTAGCTTATGTGTATTTCCCTAGAGTGTAAATCCTTTCATGCCGTTTGGGTGCATTCTGTATGAACAGTTTGTAACCCTCATGGGTATTTTCTCTCTGCTGGTGTGTGATTTTATTCTGAAAGATTTTTTTTGATTTTCAATATCTTATCTTTCTTGTTTTCACATCTAGCCATAGAAAAAGATGTCCTATGCAGAAGAGCTTGATTCCTGTACTTGAACTTTTGAAACAAGTTGCATGAGTTTGCTCGCCTGAAAACATTACTTGAGGTTGCTAGGTTATAGATAAGACATAAACAGTTACCTTTCTGAGTCTTCGTATTAAATCCTTCTTTGTAAATTAGAGTTTTCTAATGAGTTGTCTTCTTGAAGAAACTTTGTTAGTTTTCCTGGGGCTCTAGTGTTCTCTGAGGTTTGACTGCTTTCTCATGGTATTCTTAGTTTACAATCTTTTGGTTTGTGATGTCTTTAGTTATTATGATCTTGAGTTTAGTGTTACCTGAATTTTTCTATTGTAAAATTTTGGATTCTTGTGTGTTTTGTTAATAGAATGGGTCTATTTCTAATATGCTGTTATAAATGTCTGTAACCTCCAAATGATTCATCTTCTCCTCACTTACAAACACTCGAGACATTTAATGTAAGGACTTGTGCTTTTAACAATGATTTTCTATTTATACATTTTTACACTTGATCTACTTTCCAATCTCCAGAAGCTTGGTGTGGAAGGGAAGATACTTTGCTCCAGTGGTGCAAGGCAGCAAGATCTCTTGACTTTCTCCCAAGAATCAAGCAGAATGGACGAGAAAAGTGCCATGCAGGACGTAAATCGGGTGATATCTGATCTGCATGTTGTTTCAATGAGATCTCCTTCGGAAGACACAGGTGGGAAAGCTTCGGGAAACCAACTCATTATTGGTTTTCGTAGTGAAGCAAATCCCTACAGTACCCGAGAAGGCTCACATTCATGTCTGAACCCTAGTTCTGCATGTGGTGATAAATCTACAGAGAACTGTTTAGCTTTTTCATCTGTGGGTGTAAATATTGTTAGTGAACCAGATCCAGTTGGCCTGAAATCCTCAGTGGGAGGAGATCAGCTCCATGAGTGTATCAACATTAATGCATTAGATACAAGATCTGATGCACTTATTGAAGATAAAATTATTGGCTCACGAACTTATGCTCTTAAAAGGAAGTCTACATCACTGATAACTTTCCGCCGAAGATCAAAGCAGAAAAATGATCATAATCAACTGCAAGCATTGGACATCTCATGTTTAGGGGTCAATCCCTCGTTGCCACTTGAAGGGCGTAAATCAGCAGGTTCAGCAAATGCTTGTGACTCAACTTCGCTGACAAATTGCTCAATGCAGTCTCCAGAGAATCAGAGCCCTTCGAAGAAGAAGCTTAGTAGTGTGCATTCCTTAAACTCATCTCAAGATGTAGGTTATCTGTTCTGAATTTCCCCTTTATATACTTCATTTATTCTGTTTATCAAATAAGGTTCTTACTAGATAATTTAAGGCCCCATTTCATATTGCTACAGAAATAAGTTTCCTGATGGAAAATGGAAAACCTATTACTGGAACGTCTTCAGATAGGTTTTTGTTTTATGTGGAAAAGATGCATGTGAACTTGAGTTTTGAAATTCAAAATTTTAAAATGATTGTGAATAAGAGTTTAGGTATATCAAAACAAATTCTATTCGAAACTCACTTTTTTTTTTTTTATTTCTTGTGAATTAAATTATTAAAGAACAGATGGGGATGTTTCTGAGGTCACTTCTCCTCCACTTTTACTTATCCTCAGCATCATAAGTTGGAAGGTGTACATAGATTACTAATTGGAGAGAAAGGAATATACAACTTCCTTGGAGACTTTTCTGGCGGTTAATTTCTGATTTTGTATACCTTATTGTCTTGTATTCTGGGACTTGGTTCTGTTCATTGATAAAGTCAGCTTTTCCATAAATCATACTGTTCACTGAAAGTTTTGTTATAGAGGCTCTAACATCAACATGCTAACTGTTTTTCCCCGATGCTTCTAGATTTAGGGCATGAAATCAAATCTGTACAGAAAACTCCATCTAGACTGAGATGTTAGATAAGAACTTCTATTGAAATGTCTAAGTGTATGAAATGTTTAACACCTTAAATGTTTACCTCATCATAGTGACTTAGTAGATCAACGTTAGGGTTTAATCCATACTCCATTCCAATTTCTCTTTTACATGTGGTGGGTGGGTGGGTCTACTAGAAGAGTATAACCTACCCTTGGGGTATGGGAATAACTTGCACTCCTTTTTGCGAGCCCAAAATACCTTTGCTTTCTTTTACTTGCTGCCTTGTTGAATCTATTTTTTTTAGGGCATTATGCTTACAAGCTTAAAATTTAGAATTTTCTAGCATGGATTTGCAACTATGTCCAAAAGAACTTCTATAGAGGAAAAGCCTTCTAAATTCTTGTGCTTCACTAGTAACTTCACAACTCCCATGAAAAAGACTATCCATGTTTTCTTCTAATGCTGTTTTCTCTTGACATGGTCTTCATGAATGGCCAACAAAATTGTAACTATGGCTTATTGCCAGTCTAACTCCCATTTCAGGTAAATAAAAATGATTTGATGCCGACATGTATTTCATTTTTAGACAACCTGCTAGATCATATATTCTTCTCTACAACCCAATCTCATCAAATAGATTTGATTTGTTAAGCTCGTAATAGTTTGCAGCTCGGATAAGTCTCAACACAGTATTTTGTTTGGTAACAGTTATCATTTAGGTACAAAGACAGTCTATTGAGCTTTCTTCGTCATTTAGCATGCAAATATCTTGCTATTGTGAATTTTATACCATAGTTAATGGGAACACGTTTAAAGCTTCCAATCCTAACACTTTTACTGCATGGGACCTTTTTTACGTATATTCATCCTTTGTCAACAACTGCACTGCATTTTTCCCCACCCATAATCTTTTTAAGCATTTAAATGCTATGGAAGGTCACCAAATAAATTCATTTTTGTTGAAGTAAATAAAAGTAAAGTAAATGGGTTTTAGGGATACTTTCTGTAAAATCACTTTGGAAAGGAGGGGTGTGGAATTTTTAGATTCAATTTCAAGTCACACTCTTCTATTCGAGGAATCTTACTTTATTGCTTATAGAATAAGATTACCGCTTTCCTTCTATCTTTGGCATTTCTGCTGACATGTGTAATTAGATCTACACTATGTATGTTGGACCTATGGCATAATTAATGCTTGACCCAATTAAAGTGGAAAGGGGAAAAAAGTAAGTAGTTTGTAGTCATGAGCATACCTGTAATATTACGATTGATGCGGAGACACACATTTCCATTTTCACTTTCATTTAGATCCTTGATAATGTTTGCATAGAAGAAATAAGTAAAATAGGTCAAGAATTGTCTTTTGGTTCCATTCTGCCTTCTCTTTGAGTGTAAGTTTGTCATGAAAAATCCAATTTCATTTGCATTAAATTTCTGGGAGTATCCTTATAGCATTGTATCCCCTGGCTCAGTAGATATGATACACAACAAAATCATCCTTTCATCTTTTCTTTTTCTCTCCGTGCTATTTCTCATGATTTCGTTACTTTGCTGCCAATATATCTCTTAAATCCTGCCTCTTAATCTCGTTTTTGTAATTTTTCATCTGTACACAATTGCAGGTTATTTTGATGAACAAGAATTGCATTGTCTAGTTACTTGAACTCGATTGCCTCTTGGATGCTTCCTTTTAAGTTTAACTCACTCTAGTTGTGTGTTGGTAGATACATGCCATATTGGGGCCAGTGCTGAGTTGCTTTTGAATTTAGTTCTGCTCTCATTAACATGAGGATTTAATTGTTTTATATCTAACCTCTCTATTTTGTTGGCTCCTGTTTATTCCAAGTCGTGTTGAGCGAAGGAAATATTGAAATCTTTTGAATGTTGTTTGGCATAGATTGATGTCATTTGAAGTTATTGCTTAAACGTTAAACGTAGTGGTGGTGTATTTTTCATTTGTTGAAATATTTACCGTTCTACTGAAGTTCCTGCAGCACAATTATTTGGAATATTTTGCAATTGAAAGATTTTCTACACCAGCATCTTAGTCTCTCTATCCAATGCGTGTGTTAATTCAATCCCATTGCTTGGTGGACCTGAATATAAGTGCTTGATGGGTGAAATTGAGCAAATTCTTACAATTTGAATAAAGCATTACTGCATTAAGTGTTAACCATTTAATTGTATCTTTTGCAGATCATCTATGGAGATGTAAATGATTCATGTGCTTGCGCTAGATCAATACCTGAGATTGGGAGGTGAGCATCAATGGAGCATGTCTTGAAATCCTTGTGTTGGATATAAATGAATGACTATTTAACGTATCATCTTAGCAGGTTCAAGCAAGTGGAGGAAAAACTTGGAAGTACACTAAAGGACAGACCATCTAATGTTGAAGAAGTACTGCCTCAAGATTCTGAAACTAATCATACTTCTTTGCAGACTGAGATTGGTCTGGATTTAAGAGAAACTCCGATAGGTGCTGGAAACTCATTAGATGATCCCAAGAGTGACCCTTCTCATGGGCCAGTGTTACCAACATGCCATGAGTCCCTGGGAAAAAAATCTCAAAGTTCATCAGATGGTGGTCTGACTGAGGAGAATCTCTGTGGTCAAAGTGCTCGAGCATTGTTGGACCTATCTGTTCCTCCACCTGGTAAGGATTCTGTGTAACTATGGGATTAGTTTGACCTAATGTGTGATATCTTTGTATTTGAGATTTTTGAATTCAGTTTTTCTTGGTGGTTGCTTACACTTGCTTTTGTAATGCCGTAATATACAGATTCTCCTGTCTCATTAGACTGCAATAGAGCACTGGAAATGGACGAGCAAGACCAATGTAGTTTGTTGGAGACAAACAGTGGAAAGCCTACTGCAGCTTTCAAGATTTCTGCGACAGACAACAGGCTGAAATTGATCCAAATCAGTGAGAAAAAGTCATCTAACCTGGCACAAGAAGTAGAAAATGGTCCCTCAATTCAGGAGGCTGATGGTGCCAAGTGTAACAACTCTGGGAAATCTTCTCCTGTTTTGGCATTAAAAGATACTTGCCTTCAGGTTGGTGGGGAGTTTCTTGTTTTTTATTGTTGTGCACCTATCCCCATTTTTTTTTTTTTTTTTTTTTTCATTTAATACTCTTTTAACGTGTCCAATTCAGTTCACAATGCCACATTAAATATCAGGCATTTTGTAATTCTCTCTTTCAGCTATTTCCAGAGGATAGACCTTATGACAAGTCAAGGGAAAAGACATCTGGTTGTGCTGATCCTGGCGGAGCAACACTTAGTTTTCTGCCAAGCGCAAGCCATAGCAGATCTATTGAAGCTAAGTCCTCACGTTTTCTTCATTTGTCTCTGCCAATGGAGACTATGGTACATAGTCTGGCCAGCAGTTCCACCATACCTCAGTTGCCAAATCTTGGCTACCTATCAAGACCATTGAGTCAAGAAGTAATGAATCAACATTCTGCTGATCAGGCATTGTGTTTTTTGAGACAGAAGGGTATGCTTGATAGTGTTGCCAATAGATCAAGGGTTGTCAGTGTAAACAGAAGCAGCTTCTTTGATCGGTTTGATTTCCCAACAATGTGGTTGGAAGATGAGCTAGACTGTCTTTGGATTGGTGTGAGGAGGTATGGAAGAGGCAATTGGGATGCAATGTTGAGGGATCCAAGACTGCACTTTTCTCCATGTAGAAATGCAAGGGATTTGGCTGACCAGTGGGAGAAGGAGCAATCTAAGCTTTTCAGTGGCACACCTTTCACCATGGCACGACCTATGGCACCATATGATGCTTTCTCAGACAGCATCTCAGGTTTCTATCATCCCAAGACTGGGAAGCAAAATCCAGTGAATGATGTTCAACTTACACTTGGTGATGCATATTCCCAACAAAGGGAAATTTGCCAGAAGAGACCACTCTTTGCTTATATGAATGCTCCGAGTGTTTTTCCTGGAGAAATTCAGAACCCTGTTGCAAATGCAAGGACTAACCAACACCTGAATTGCATCCAGAACCAGAAGATAGTTATGATGGAAAGCCATCCAATGTCAGACATTGAACCTTCTCTCAGCTCAAAGTCAACCACTACTACCACCAAGGATGGAAATTTGCCTCACTGGCTTAAAGAAGCAGTTGCAGTCCTTCCCAGACCTCCTGCTAACACCACTGTGCTGTCAGGTGCTACTTCATCTGTACGTTGTGGCAAAATGCAGTGGGCTAGCCAACCTTCTTTGGATCTACATGGAAGTCATCAGGAATCAAGAAACAGAGTTGGCCTCAATCACAACCTCCGTGACAGTGGCGAGCTACCAAGTGGTAACAGAACTCTTTTTGACAGTGGTTTGCCTACAACAAGACGTGACAATGCTGAACTTAGGGAGGGTAATGTTAGGAAGCAAGAACTGATCATCATCAACAGTGATGGATCATCAGAAGAAACTATATCAGATGATCACAATCTCAGATCATAGCTGCAGCTGGAGTTTTTGGTAGACTAGTCCCAGCTTGACAAGTTTAAAGAACTTGTAAATCTGAATTTAAATATATATATATATATATATGTATGTTTAGGTTTGGATGTTTAAAACCTTGGTGTTGTCTAGAAATTTTAGGGGGAAAACTAGTTCATTGTCATAAAAAAAAAAGAAAAAAAGTGGTTACATTAACTGTCCTGATTATTATTAGATTATTATTAGATGCTAGAAATGTGATCATTTGTTTGATCACAAGTATCTGTTAGAATTTCTATTCTTGAGGCTAACTTTTTGATATGCTATGGATAGGTCTCTTATCACCTGGAAATATTAAATATTGTCAGAAATATAATTTGAATCTATGAATCTATTATCTTTTATAATCCGTTGTATGTAAAAGAAGTTATTACAATATTTCACATTGGAAGAATATATTATATATATGTATATATCATTAAATATATACTTACAAAAAAAAAATATCATTAAATATATATGAGTTTAGCTAATCATTGTTAATTCAGAATATTTTTTTTTAATACAAAAAGAATAATATTAAATAATTAATTTTGAGTGTTGTTAGACCCACAATTGTGACTTGCCTCTCAGGCCGGAGTCATGACAGAATGTGACTTGAACTGGGGATTTTTATTATTAGGTTGTTAAGTTATGCGAAAAATTATTGTAAAATATGAAAATAGAAAAAATTTTGACTTTAGTCTTATAACTATTTACATTTCTCGAATTTAGTTTTAAATCTTTAAAAATATTGAATTCTTATAACTATTTTCAAATTTTGAAGTAAGTTCTTCCGGTCAAAATCCTTCCTTTTTCTAACACTTACAATTACGCGAGATACACATGTCCCCTTTTTTAGGGCATTTTCCGTAATCTCTTCTATCTGTCCAAAAAAAAATTATAAACTAACTCTCCACCACCGAAATTTCTTCTTTTTCTTCTTCTTCACTTCATCATAATGAGGAGTTAGTTTATAATTTTTTTTTTATAGAAGAGATTACCAAAAATACCCTAAAAAAAGAGGACATATATATCTCATGTGATTGTGAGTGCCGAAAAAGATGATGATTTTGGCTAAAAAAAGCGACTTCAGAATTTGAAAATGATATCTATGTATTTTTTAAAATTTATGACTAAGTTTGAAAAACGTAAAATAGTTAAAATTTTCTTATGAAAATACAAATATTCTGAACAAGAAACCAATGCAATCTCAGTTAAAATTTTCTTATGAAAATACAAATATTCTGAACAAGAAACCAATGCAATCTCGAAAGTGTGACGGTAACGACGCCGTTTTGCGAGCAGAAGGTACAAAGCCAGACGTCTTGAGAGACTCGTGTTTGCGGGGGAGGCCTTATCTCTTTCAGCTTTCACATTCGCCATTACCACAAAATCAAGAACATGAACGGTCTGATATCAACGTCTTTCTGTAAAAACCATCACATATTTAGGCCCCCTTTGATCTTCACCCAGTTCAGGATTCATCAGGGGTTAGATTCTCGGTTTGCATGCACAAGATTCAGAGTACAAGCAAGTACGAATGAGTTGGATAAAAAGCTAGCCGTAAAAGATTCCACAGAGGAAGAAGTTCAAGAACTCAATGCAGTAAAGAATGATCAAGAAGTTGAGGAAAAGGAAAATAATTTTCCAAGTGGAGCAACATCCGGTACTACTGCTCCACTCGATAAGGACCTTAAAAAGGTGAAAAGATCCCTTCTTTCTCAGCTCAAGTTAACCGCTACTTGATTTTTATTGGCAATTTTCACTTGGGCTATGAGTATGCAGTGCTAGAACCTGCTCTTTTTTTTTTTTTTTTTTTCTTTCATATATATATAGGTTTTCCAAAAGAATTTACAAAGTTTTACTTGCACTAGAGTACCTTTAACAACCGTACTACTATTGTTTTCTTTACACATTACAATGGAAAAGAAATTACTTACTAATCGCCTTTCAGTATTAGAATTAGAAAAACAATGGTGTTTATTTCCTTTTTAAACTGCCTAATAGACCCTGATCAAATTATCTGGAAAATTGGAGAAGATCGTTAAAGAAATGAGAAATGAGAGGGTCAAGTTGCAAAAATATTGGAGAAAAAGTGAATAAATGCTTTTCGAATTGCGTAAAGAATACTTTTATGTATAGGTAGTAGTTGCAATGTATCTTGGAAAGTGGGATGCTTAAGAGAATGGAAGAAGAACTTCCTTAAAGACAAGGAGGAGGTATCTCTGTAGAACAAAAAGTGCTGCAATATTGTCTTTTTTCAGTTAATGATAACATGGACTAGGTAAAAGGAAATAAAAGAAAGAAGTAGATTTATTTTCCTAGGCTTATGAGGTAGACACTGAATAATCAGAATTACAGATGAAAGATACAATAAAGAATTGTTGTTGTGATCTCATACCTCAGACTTTAGGGGCAATGTCATGTTTAGAAATGTCCGCATACTCTTCTGGAATCATTTTCAGCCTTGAATCAGCGGAGGAGATGTATACTGAAAATTATTTCTAAAAAGAGAACCTGAGATGAAGAGAACAATCCTCTTTATCATGTCTTGCAAATTGATTAGCAATAACAAAAAGTTGATGGCCATGGATTATTCTGAAGAAAGATTATCCATTTATGATAACAGGAACTGCATATTTATTTAAGTGACTTTTCCAAAAGTACCAGCTTAGACCCAGTGACTGATGAGGTTACCCTTCATATATCTGCAGCTCTGTATTAGCACATTCCTTACTTACTGAATTAAACTTCTCCTGTTAGGATCTTTTAGATTCGAAATGCATTGGAGTTCGAAGGTTTTGTATAGTATTGACTTTCAGTCTTTGGCAGGTTGTCCAAAAGACTGCTGCTACATTTGCCCCTCGGGCTTCTGTAGCTTCCAAAAACCCTGCTGTACCTGGAACTACATTGTATACTGTTTTCGAGGTGCAAGGTTATATCTCAATGTTGCTGGGTGGAGCTCTATCTTTCAATCTTATTTTCCCTTCTAACGAGCCTGACATATGGAGACTCATGGGGATGTGGTCCATCTGGATGTTCAGTAAGCATTCCTTCTTCACTGAAAACTGGGGTGGGAGTGGGGGGGGGGGGGGGTGGAACAAAAAATATACTTTTGAGACAAGTGTTTGTAATATTCTTCCAGCAACTTCTCTTATACTCTACATCAAATATCACTTCCCACGGCCTTATTTCAAACACATTTTGTTAAAAATTTTAGTTTTTGCTCAAATTTAAGACTCTTTGTGGAACACAAGGTAACTTTTATATGTGGCATATTACTGAGAAAACTAATACCAGAATTGACTTTTCTTATTAAAAAGAATGTTTGTGTGCTGTTGCAGCTATTCCATCCCTACGGGCACGAGATTGCTCAAAGAATGAGAAAGAAGCTCTCAACTATCTCTTTCTCCTGATACCATTGCTGAATGTTATAATCCCGTTCTTCTGGAAATCATTTGCAGTTGTTTGGTCTGCAGATACTGTAGCCTTTTTTGCTATGTATGCATGGAAGGTATATAAAGGTTTTTGAAGATTCCATTGATTACTAATTCTTTTCCTGTATATTAAAACCCCCAGTTTGTGCAGATGGGATGGCTCCAAAAAAAAGAAATGGAATAGCTTTGGGTGGCTCCATTGGATCTCTAAACTGATGGCCCATTGCTAGAGTTAATCAAGTTTTGGAGCAAATAATCATCAAAAACAGGTCAGAAACCTTAACCTACCCATAGCAAATTGCCAGCTCAAGATAGAGTTGCTCAGATGTATCAAAGTTGTAAATATGTATTCATCTTAAACTTTAGCATTTGTATACACATGCCTTTTTCCAAGTCTGAAAAATGCTGCCTTAGATCAATAAACTAGCTTTGCTGCTTTTACTATTTGCTACAAGGACCAATAGAGTTCAAATGTTATTATTTTCTATAATTTGATATTCTAATTATTTCATGCTATTCTATCAGTGTGTGGATCTTAGTTGGTGAAAGAAGATAGGAATTTTAGAGTACTGGAATCTCCATTGGAATTCAAGGAATAAAAGAAAAAGCTACTCTGCATCTTACATAAGAAAAGTAGGACTGCTTGATCAATATCTAGAGCTTGATTTTCCCGTTGACAACTGTTAAGTGTATAAATTTTTCCCCTCTTTCTATCAGCTTAAATTTTAAGATGAGATGAAAATTTAGCATGGTGTCATGACCCGAGGCCTTGTGTTCAACTCTTGTCTCATCTTAAGAAGGGAATCTAACAAATACCACCGATATGTTATGTTTTCTGAGTCGATATCCTTGTCTTTGTCTCTCTTTTTTTACTCCAAAAATAGAAGTGGAAGAAAAAACTAGGTTAGACAGATTACTTACTTTCATAGTCATTCTTCCCCACCAGACACATGTTAAGTTAAGGTAAGAATGCCTTCCAAAAATGTCATTTTTGTTTTCCTACCATAACTTAAGGTAAGAATGAACACTTCCTACTGCGGACTGGCACCTATGCTATGTTGTCAATACTTCTGTTCAAAAATAAGTGTTTCCTATTGGAAATGTCTCTCACTTCATATTTGTTATTTTGAAATGGTAAGTTATTGAAGTGGGTGGGGGGGGGGGGTGGTGTTGAATAAGGATGTATTTGGGAGGGGGAAAAAGTAATAATAATGCTTGTCTAGTTCAGAATTAGGTCACATAGTTGGACAAACAAAAATAGAAAAATAGAACATTCACTTTTGGAAAGTAGTAGTATTATATAGAAAAATTGCCTCAATACCTTATTCAAATATTAACACTAATTCTTAAAAGTTCTATAGCAACTTGTACCTATATACTTACTGGACAATGTTTTTTGTGAAGGTGAGGGGTCATGTAAGGAAATAAAAACTTCTAACTTCGTGATTAAACTGCAATTTCTGTCTGCTTCCTGAGTTAAAAGTTTCAAACTTGAGTCTCATTGCTGATTCCATGTTTTTGATTCGTTATCTAGAAGATGAATGATAAAAATATTCTAATTTTATCATGAAAGTGCAAAGCTAGAGGAATTATATTATATAGTCCATGATGAGCACAATGGAGCCATTGGTTTGTCATTCCTACTAAAGGTTTGCTTTGAGTGTTGGATTCTCTTTTTGCTAGTATCTTGAACTATTGCATTCTGAATCTCCTGATTGTGAACGAATATTTTCATCCCTAGATCTCATGCTGTCTTGCCACCTTCCTGAATTTGCAAAGGTACTTTCATCTTGGGATTTGTATCTAGAACTACCACTAATACTTGATGTCAAGGATTCATCATACCTTGTATGATTCTGTATATTCGAACCATTAACACTGCCATCTTGAGATTCTCTGGTACTATTCTGCCTATAATCCACAGAAACACTTCCATTTCTTGTGTGATCCACACTTTCATCTTCTGAACTCATGCTGTTGCTCCTTGAATCTGAGCTAATACTTTCATTATCCTCCTCATTTCTCTGATATGATCGATCTGAGTAATCCTTCTGACGATGGCGATCTTCATTCGTATTTGATGGGGTTGAAGTTGGTGCTGAAGCAGGAATGGCCTTCTGAGGTGGAGCGGTTGCAAGGAAACTAAGAGCAGCAACGATATCACCAATCAAGGGACGAACAGATGGCTCCTCTTGGAGACACATTGCTGCAACCCCAACAGCTTGGTTCAAACTTGTCTCTGGAAACTCTCCTTTAAGAAGTGGATCTGCCATGTCTGGGAACCTCTTAGGTTCTCTGAAAAAGGGTTGTGCCTATTCAATCACATGGCAGAAACCAGTGAGAAAAAAGACCACAGTATCATCATTAAGTTGTCATTAGAGAATACTCTAGACCTCAATTTAAACAACATTTTTCTTGTCTGAATGACTTACTACTTAAAGGTAAGATTAGGGAGGTAAATTTAATTACCCAAGAAACTAAATTCTGCTCTTCTGTTGGTTTCGATGTGTCCAAGGCTTTACGTCCTGTGATAAGTTCAAGCAGAACAACTCCAAAACTATATACATCTGACTTCAAGGTTAGTTCACCATTTCGTTCATACTCTGGAGCACCATAACCATAGTTTCCCATTACTCTTGGTGTTGTGAGTGTCTTTGTGTCACCCTGTGTAAGCTTGGCAAGTCCATAATCAGATAATCTTGGGTTAAAGTCCTCATCCATCAATATATTTGAGGATTTTAAATCACGATATATTATAGGTGGGTTAGCCTTCTCATGTAAATATTCAAGTCCTTGAGCTGTCCCTGAAGCTATTTTCATTCTGGTTTGCCAATCCAAAGGTCTTTTATCGTCTGAAATGTCTGCAGATACAGTAAAACAAACCAGTTGAGCGCATTACCTTAAAGTTTTCTCCCGTCCAGAATGCTAAAATGGAATCATGCATCTGAATATGGATATCCATGAATGTTTTCAAATATGCATCAAATGGTGGCATATGCTTGCATATTATTGTTGAATTTGAATGAAGATATATTGAGTTGATAGTCAGCAGTCACCAAGCCCACAGTCTGAGAGATATGGATGATAACAGACTTACATTTTCATGTTGTAGAAAGAACTAACGAATGTTTCTCATTGATGTAAACCTATTTTCTTGGTAAATTAGGAGGTTCACTAAATATGGAAATCAAATCTTGGAGATGATTCTGGAAATGATTTCTAGGCCACTAGGAACTTTTATCCTTGTATGAAACACTTATTGCTAGGGCTTGTGCAATTACAGTAAAGAGAAACCATGTATAAAAGAAATGAGTACCAAGAGTACCATGTAGATGATTATCTAGTCCACTCATTGGTAGGTGTTCATATACCAAAAGCCTCTGATCACCATCAGCACAATATCCAATTAGCTGAGCTAGATTTGGGTGGTGAAGGAGAGTTAACATCAAAACTTCAACAAGAAACTCTTTGTTCCCTTGTGTTCCATTTCTGTACAATTGTTTCACAGCGACAACCTAGAACCAACAGCAGATATGATAAATTTTTTTAAAAAAATAAATAAATAAAAATAGCAGCTGCCTGTGTGGCAGATCACCATTCAACAGTTCATTTTATCATCATAAAAGCTTTCCTTTGAAGGAATGGAAAATTTTGAGGTTAACTTTGTTAAGTGCAGAATTACCTCTCCACTTTGAAGTTTAGCTTTGTATAGTTTGCCAAATCCTCCTTCACCTATTACACATTCTTGCTTGAAATTTTTTGTTGCCATGGCAAGCTCTCGGAATGTGAATGTTCTTGTCCCGTTCTCTCCATTCTCGGATAGATTCTGTCCATTCTTGTCAGTGTTGGTATCATTGTTCTCGTTGTTGGGATTTGATGATAGATTTGGTGCATTATCAACTGAACCAAGGGAGGGGAAAAAAAAATGATTCTGATTATTTGTAGGAGGAAAAAAAAAAAAAAAAAAAAAAAGAAAAGATTTGTTAACAGTAATAACTAATTTAAACAGCAAAAAGATATTTGACATTGCTAGAGGGGGAACAGCTACCCCTTTTTTGTTTCCTTGTGTACTCGAAAACCATTTTCATGGAAGCTTTCTCTTTCCTTATTCTCAAGATGAATAGAAAATTAAGAATGGTGTTTTTTTTTTTTTTCCCATTTTCTTCTCCCTACTGACTATTGATTCCTCTTCCAATTTCTCATCAACTCACTGAAACAAAATATATTCAGAGCATTTACTTAATGAATTTAGTGAAACTTTTGTGCATGAGAAAACAGCAGCATAAACAAAACATCCTGCAAACTGAGAATGATCCCTGAAAAATGAAAAGGAAAAAACCCCTCAAAGCTGAGTTTTGTATTCCTCCTCCCTCCTTCCCTCTTTCCCAGCCTCAACATCCCTCCCCAACACCAACCAAAAGCAGCCAGGGGAGCAAACAGTTTTGAGGAACATAGAAAAAATAATAATAATAAAATGGGGAAAAAAAAAAAAAACAGAGGTAAGAAGAAAGCCATATTGCACCATAAGGAATGTACCGGGCCTTGGAGGTGGTGATGGTTTAGGTATATCTCTGGGCTGAGCGACGAGAACCTCCTCTTCTGCTTCCTTTTTCTTGGATCCAAAACAAGGGAAGCAACTCATATTTGTTGAAGATCAACCCAAAAAATAATAATAATAATAATAACAAACCTATGTCTCCTCTTGAACGGAAATGAATCAATTCAAAGCTCGGCTCAATCCTCCGGTAAAAACAAAACAAAAAAAAAAAAAAAAAAAAAATTATGAAACCACCATGCATGAAAATGTAAATGTTAATGGCTTTTCAAATAAAACAAACAAAGGGGGAATACAAAAATGGTTCCATGATAGAAGAAATAATGATAAGAGGAAGAAAACGGAGGATAGGGTCCTCCAGATGATTGAAGGACCCTGACCACGAAGAGCTATAGGAATCTGATAAAAAAAAAAAAAAAACAAATTCATAAGCAAGAGAAGGTCATGTTCTTGCTGCCTGTTCATGACTTTTTTTTCCTTCTCATTGTTACTCCGTAGAAAAAGGGGGACATTTTTTAATGGTTTTTTTTCATTTTTTCTTCTTCTAATTTATTCTTTTGTTTTCTTTCTTCTTCTCGAATATATTTAGATATATTGAAGGGGTTAACTTTATCAAGAAAGAAGAATTGAAGGCTTTTTTTTTTTTTTTTTTCCTTTTCTACGAATATGATATTCGATCTCCACCATGAAATTGGAAGAGATGTGGTTTATGTGTGTATTTTTTACTATTTTGTTGAATTAGTCGAACCAAAATAACTATTAACTTGTTACGATCCAAGTCTACAATTTTGCGTTGCGACTATGGATTTGACAGCATCTACAATTAATTATTTGGTACTGAAGAAAAAAAAAAATGGTTCAACCCCAAAACTATTTTTGAGCAACCAGTTTAGTTCCTAAACGTTTTTTTAGTTCTATTCTGTCATCAATCAATTTTTAAACTTCTAATGTAGTCCTTCCGTAGGTTTCCAAATAAGTTACATATTGTTTTTTTTTTTTTTTTTTTTTTTTTTAAAATAAAAATATAATAATGTAAATTTTTTTTTTTAATATGTTGAAAATATTTTTAAATATATAAATATTATAAAATTAAATTATCAATGATATATAATAATTAATGTTTCTATTACATTTATTTTTTTTTTATTTTTTTATTTTTGCACCAGAATAAATATTATCAAAATTTTCACTTTTTATTCTTTCAATTAATTATTTTGTCATATGTCTAAGTTATCAATCAATGAACATAGAACAAAATAAATAATTGGTGAAATAAAGAGAGAAATTTTTCATAATATTTATTGTGGTGTGGAAAAATTAAAAAAAAAAAATTACATATAATACAGACATTAATTATTATATATCTTAATTATATTGATAATTAAATTTTATAATATTTATAAATTTAAAAATATTTTCAATTAAAAAAAAAAAATCACTCAATGATCTTTGTATTTAAAAAAAAAAAAGAAGGAATTTTACCTGCAACTTGTTTGGAAACCTGTTGGGGAACTACATTAGAAGTTTAAAAATTAATTAAGGATTGATTAAAGTTTAAAAAAAAAAAAAAAAAAAAGTTTAGGAACTAAACCGAACACTCGAAAATAGTTCTGGACTAAACTGACTATTTTTCCTTTGATACTATCTTTTGATATGATACTATCTTTTGTTGTATCAAAAGGATATATCGAGTTGACAATAAGTACATAAGCTCGTACTTATATTTCATAATATATCTATATAAACTTACGATATAACTTAACATTAGCGTACAAATATAAAATAGAATAGAATTGAAAAGATACAGTCACCAACATCAATATCAGATAAAAAATCATATGTTTTCTTCCAATTAGCGATGCTTAAGATAGTATTTCTAATACAAAGTTATAAATTATGCATAAAAAATTATAAGAACATACACAAAGTTTTATAATGACATTTACATAATTAATAATACTAATAATAATGATAATAATATTTACCCTACAAAGGGAAAAAAAAAAGTCTCAAACATGACTTTTGGATATCTATTAATTTTATTTTGGTTATTTTTCGTTTAGAAAAATTAAAATTATTAAAATATAATTTATTTGAGAATTAAAATATTAAAATAATTTTTTTAGGATTAAACATATTAAAAACTTAATTAATTATTCATATAACTAATTATTTACTCCAAGTCTTGACTTACTACAAGTGGGTAAGCACAACCCTCGTGAATATTACACGAGGTTATGAGTTTGACACGAGTTAAGGTGAGGTCATTTCCTGAAAAACAAGTGACTTGGTACAAATGGATAAAAATCTTGTGAATGTTACATGAGATCACGAGTTCGACAAAAGTCAGGGTGAAGCTTTTTTCCTGTGTAAGAGTGATTTGGCACAAAGTACGTAAGCACCTTGTGAATATTCCTAGATGAAGTCACGAGTTTGACGTAAACTAGAATTACATTTATGGGTACAACTTGAGTTGAATCCCCATTAGTCGAATAGGCAACTTCAAATACCAAATGATGTAACTAAACGATTACTTATTTCATTACTAATTATTTTTAATATTATTATTGTTTTTAGTTTATCGTTATGGTAATTACTTATTATTAATATTCAACCATTTTTTTAAATATTATTTTAATAACTATAATAGTTTTTTATTTAATTTTAATATTTTAATTTTTAAAGATTATTATTAATTTTTTTTTTAAAATAACTACGTATAAAAAAGATTTAGCTTAGTAATAACAGTCTCGTTTATAAATAGAGAGATCATGAGTAGTCTCGTTATAAGCGGAGAGATCTATGAGTTGTGTGTGGTATGTGTCCTTGACGTGTAACCCATGCAAGTTAAAAAGCCTTTTCGAAACAAACTCATTTCTTTCGTCTTTCTGAGTCAGCCAGCTCCCTGACTTTTCAACGCATATTACCAAAAGGTTGACTTTTCAAACACTTTTTCC
This sequence comes from Marsdenia floribunda, assembly GCA_035583425.1. Classification (NCBI taxonomy): domain Eukaryota; kingdom Viridiplantae; phylum Streptophyta; class Magnoliopsida; order Gentianales; family Apocynaceae; genus Marsdenia; species Marsdenia floribunda. The sequence continues at coordinate 16,386,703 of JAXGGT010000001.1, forward strand.
TTTTTCTCTTTCAATACCCCCGAAAAATTTATAAAAAAAAAAAAAAAAAGGGAAAAATGAAATAATTTGTATACTTTGGGGGGTTTATATGAAATAAAGCTACATCCTTAAGGGCTAAGGTTTCACTTCTTGTATTCTTATTTATTTATTTATTTAATAACTTACTAAAAGGGCAAAAAAAAAAAAAAAAAAAAAAAGAAAAGAAAAAGAAAAAAGAGAAAGATTGCCTTGAAAAAGGTGAACAAATTTTCAAAAAAAATAAATTTGTGTATATATATATTAATATATTTACAACCAAATTTTAATAATGTATCGAAATGTTTATATATATATATATATATATATTAATGTGACTAAAAAATTTACCAAAAAAAAAAATAATACAGAATGTTTGCTAAATATATATATATATATATTAAAATTAGTAGATTTATTTTAATTAATTTCAAAATTAATATTAGTAATTTCTATTAAGTCAATATTTCTTATGTTTTTAAAAGTTAAGATTAATAAAATACCTTTCTTATTTTAGATTGATAAGAAATTATATATATATATATATTTAGTTTTTTTTTTTTTTAATTTCGATTATAATTTTTATTTACTTTTTAAAAAAGTAATAAGTATTAAGTTAATAGAAGTTAAGAACATTAATTTTTGAGGTGTCTTATACAATGTCTTAAGAGATTCAATAGTGTTAGTTTAATTAATATTTTTAATTAATTTTTTTTTTTGTTTTTTCTTTAAAAAAAATGATATAAATATTAATATAATCGGAAGTTTAAAAAATTAATTTTTAAATTAATTAAAATGATACTGTTTTAATTTAATTAATATTTTATATAACGTTTTAACGAATGATTCGTTTTTTTTAGAGTTAATTAAATTAACACGTATCTTAGATAATATTTTTTAAAAATTTGTGTCTAATTTGACTAAAAATATGAATATTAAATGTATGACAAATTTTTATATATATATATATATATATATAT
>JAXGGT010000001.1:16393915-16409340 GCA_035583425.1 Marsdenia floribunda
ACTCTTTTCTTTTCCATTTTCAATTTTTAAATTTTAAAAAATTTTCTTGGCAAATCCCTTGACTTGTGCTGTGTTGCGTGAAAGGCTTCTAAAGCTTTAAATACGAGTATATAGGAACTGCATTATTTGGGTAATTTTTTCCTGAAAGTTCCGAGGGAAAGATATGTTACCTCCATTGGGTTGACTACGAATTCCTCTAGTGAGCACAAACTCTAGAAAAAATCATCTATCTGCTGGGCCTGTGAGTCCGCATGTATCTTCTATTAAAAGAATGCAGACAGAAACTAAGTTTTTCCTTTTTTTTTTTGGTTTATACCCCTTTTGTAGGCAATGAGCAGGGCAGCAATATCTCTATCAAAGTTAGCTGATACCGCTCGTGAAGAACTCCCTAGCACAATGGCTGCTATCAGGCTTTCTGGCATGGAAATCAGTGATTTGACTCTTGAATTGAGTGATTTGAGGTAATAGCTTGATCCCTTCCCTTCCCTTTTTCATCTATATCTTATTGTTACAAGTCCGAAATGCAATGCTGTATTTGAATCAATCTCTGTTAAGTGTGCTATCTAGTGCTAGATTTTCAGTTGACAATGTATTATCAACTTCCATAGGAGGTAAATAATACAACTCTTTTTCTTGTCTTTTTTTTTTTTTTAAAAATCACAATTCATATCTTAAGGCTGGAACATATTTTCTGTGATGCTAATCTGGAATGTGGTGTTAATAACTTTTAGTCAGTACACAACTCAAAATACCTGTCAAAAGTTTAATGTTTATGCAATTAGTGTCAAAGCAATTGACCATTGAGGAGAATCCTCTCGTTTAGTATTCATGAATAGAAAGACATGATTTATTATTGTGAATTTCAATGATATAAAGATGAGTTATTGATTGACGCTTTTGGGAAGTGCTTTACCATTGACTTGATCTTGAGAAAAAAATTTTTGAAACCAATTTTGGATTCACACAAGAAGGAAAAGCTGAAGAATTGTTGTAATGTTAAGATGAGAGAAATTTAAGTAACATAGATTTCCTTGAGATAGAAGTGGCCGCATACATTATTCTAGTTATTTTATTTTAGTTTATTTTTTAATTTTCAAATAACTATCCATTAGATTCTACTTGCAACTGATTTCTGTTCTGTTTTGACATCTACAACTACTAAAGAGTTGCTTGGCTGCAACATACCATTTTAGTGAAGCTAGCTTGATGGTGAAAAAATTCACATTTCAGTTCATTATTAAATCCAATTCGATTGGCATGCAACCCAAGAATTATGGATATGATATTTAAGGAAAGACTTAAAAAGGAGGATTGCAACTGAGGAAACTTTTGCATCTCTAAATAGCCTATGCAATTTGTTTCTGGGGAATTCCGGAATTTATCCTTTCCTTGTTTATGGATTCTTGGTACAGGATTTTGTGTTAGATTAAAACTTGGTTGCAAAATTGGGTTTTCACGTGTCATAGTGACAGTCTCCAGAAGATTATGAATGATCTAGGAAATCTCTCTTAGAACATGTTTATTCTTAATTTTGCAGTCATTAAATTAATGAGTAATTATTAATTATTAGAAGCCAATATCTGAAAACAAGCTGTCCATTTAGTCTGCGTAGAGAATTGGGTACCAGAACAGAATAGGAACTTTGTTTCCTTATAGAAGTTCAGATTTTTCACTGGTTGCACCATGTGGAAGTACTAATCTTCAAAAAGACTCCTCTCATAATTTAAAATAGACATGGATAAATGTTTCTTGAATAATGTTGAATGTGTATCTGGACTTAGCTAATAGTTTCTAGATTCTTAGCTTAGAATCTTGATTCAGGTACTTTACTACAGAAGTACAGATGTCATATTCTTGACACTTTCTTTCCTGCTTCTTTTAGATGGAAAGTTGGAAACCTTAAGGAAGGAAATCTTCAAAGGTAATTGAGTGGTTTCTACCATGTCATAGTCAGTATTTCCTGCATTTACTTGTAACCGTGCTAGATTTTGCAACCACCGAGACTCTCTCTTGTTGTAGCTAAAGCTTTCATTGGAAGACTAGTGTTTCCATTAGTTCTCTGGAAAATTTACAAGTTTTTCCATGTTTTAGATAGTAGGAGGTACTAGCTGTTAGGTGAAATAATGCTAAACGGGCCTCATATTTATATTTGGAAGATCAGATGCCATTAGTTTGAGACTTTCAAACTATGTTCTACAGACTATTTAATCCATAAAACATAAATGAGTATTGTGGAGGACACCATTACTATTTACTTTCAACAGGAAACTCAATTTAATCCAAACCTCTTCTGTTCCTTGATCCTTGTGAAATTAGAGCTAGGGTAGTGATCCTATACTACCCTGTCTTGCTTCTGTCCACCTCCGAAAAGCAAAATAGCAACAAATTATTGAGGGGAAAAGGGAACTCTTAATCACTCGTAGTACTTAATCTTTATGAATCCCTGGTACTTTATGTCCTATTGCTTCTTGTTTTCCAATTTTTCCTTTTCATATATTTGCGGGTCTATTTTATCTCCTGTTTTGTTTAAGCTTGACGCCTGACTGATAATGGGTTGCAAGAGTTAAAGTACTCATTCTGTTTGTGATTAGTCAAGAGATAGCTGATGGAGTGAAGAAATCTGGCCAAGCTGTGCAAGCAGCCGGAGCTGGAATCCAACACATTGGTTCTATGGCACGGCAACAAACAATGTGTACGGCAACAACTTTACTTCAAGTTGATCTAGCTTATGGTGTTCTTTTATTTTATTTTCAATTAACCTTGGGAATTGGATTGTAAAATTTGCTCTCTCCTTGAACAGCAATGATTGAGGAGAGGGCCAACCTACCTGTCATATCCTTCCAGCCAGTGGTTGCTGGAGCTGCTAAGAAGACTACTAATGCTGTTGGACAAGCCACAAGGAGATTTTTAAATATGATCTCAAGAAGTGAGCATAGCTCAGAGAATGATGATGGCAATGCACTTGATAGGTTAGAAGTTTAGCAGAGAGTAATATGTTGCCTCTCTGTTCCCACTTGTCCAAAATTATGAAAGAACATTCTGCTGTTGGAATTAAATATCCATAGCTGATTTTCCTTGGATCATCATAGTGGTGTTAACGAGTGTGTACACACATGAACAATGGAAAAGTATGCCAATGCATCCGTGTATATATCATCAAGTTTTGTCGATAGAAGAAAAAGAAGGAAACTCACCAATACTGAACTTCAGTTCTGTTTCATTTTGTAATTTCAACAAAAGAGGTGTAGGTTTCATTCTTGCCCTTATGGCCTTGTTATAGTAGACATTTTGACACTAACATTTCTCTATGCTGGGAAATTTGTGTTTGTTAGTTTTTGAGAAAACTATATAATCTGAATTCAGAAGAATAGTAGTAATCAAACTCACGTCCTCGCATCAGAAGGATGATTAAATAAACAGATTTTTGCAGATTGATGTACATTTTTTGGTGCCCGAAACAGGGAAAGGGAAAAAAAAAAAAGATTTGCAGGGAGGACATTCCATCTAAAAAACTGAACCAAATCTGGAATGTTCATGCTTCTATATCTATATATATAATCAACAAATAAAGACTAAGCTCGACATTATTCGGGTTTCTGCACTTCTTTTCTGGGAGATTATGCTCATCATCCTCACCCTTTCCCTTTGTACATTTTTTTTTTTTTTTTTTTTTTCTTGTTCTTCTCCATATGGATGGTGGATTGTCTTGATGATTTTACACCCTTCTTTCTTTTCTTCCAGGAGTTTTTACATCTTTGTAGGCATTGTATTCTTCTGACACTTCTTTTCTTGAAATGTGAAAACCTAGAACTAAGCATCCCTGGATTCTGCTGCATTCATCACTTGCATCTCAAACTGGAATTATTTCTAGTGACCTTGAATGTGTTGCTGATTTGCTTCTAGTCCTCTGTTAAAGCAACAGAACATCAACATCAAGTTAGTTTTAGTATTTAGTAGTCGCTTTTTTTGAGGTTTTCAATGCAAATAAGTGCAACAGTTGTTAAGAAATGACCAACCATGTCTGTCACTGTGTTTTTCCATGCCTTGTCCAGTTCCTCAAAGACAATGTCTATGGATGGACGGCCGTCACTTGATTTGGCTACACATAGGACAGCAAGCTGCAGGATTGATTCAAAGTCTACAGTATTTAGATTTCCTTCCAGCCTTGGATCTTCAAAATCTTTGAGTGGGCGTTTCCCCATACTCACATCCCTTGCCTACATTGTACAAGTCTTTTTTAGGCCTTCAATCTATACATTAGTGGTTATATATATTTCAGTTTTCTATCAAGTTTCTGAAGGGTACCTTTCGAGTCAATTGATCCCTGGCATCTAAATCAAGTTCAATCACTTTCTGCCCTGATAGTACTTGAAGAGCAACAATGCCAAAGCTGTAGATGTCACTAGCACAGGTCAATTTGGCATTACTCATGTATTCAGGATCCATATATCCTATGGTTCCCCGAACATCTGTGAACACTTTACTTTCCTCCATTTCCAGAACTTTTGCCAACCCAAAATCAGAGAGCTTTGGTTCCATGTTCTCAGTCAGAAGAATGTTGGTAAGCTATGGAGCAAAGGCACAAACTTATCAAAAAGATCTTGTAATAGTGAAGGCTAAAAAAAAAAAAAGGGGGGTGCTGACAGAAGAAAATACTGAGAAATTTTACCTTGATATCTCTGTGTACAATGCAACCATCCACATAATGATGGAGATACCTTAGTGCAAGGGCACAGTCCCTCAGGATTTTCACCCTTCTTTCCCATTTTAAGACAGCATCTTTCTCTGAAAACAGACACAGTGCATTAAAAAACACAAACTGCTAATGAAAATTGGCGCACAAAAAAAAAATTGAAAATGCAGCATACTTAAGAGATGCTGTGCCAGATTTCCAGATGAACAGTATTCATAGACTAGATACTGCTCTCCATCTTCAAGACAACAACCAAATAGACACACAAGATTTGGATGTCGAACCCTAGAAAGGCCTTCAACTTCCCTTCTGAAGGAGTCTGAGGTGTTACTTGCAGTGATCTGTTTAATGGCAACCACTTGTCCACTAGGCAGAATGCCTTTGTAAACCACCCCTGCACTCCCACGTCCGAGGCACTTCTTTTCACTGCCATAGTTGATGGCATTCTCAATCTCAGCTTTAGAGAATCTATAGAGGCTAGAAAATGCACCCGTTTCTTTCATTAGCTTAGGCCTTTTCTCTCTCTTCTTTTTACCATTTTTGGTGACATACTTTACCAGTATCACAACCAGCATCATCCCAAAGCATGCCAAAAAGATTGCTAAAAGGATTTTTCCTACCGAAGCTGATTCAAGAAAAAAAGAACACAAATTGATCTCTAGAGCATGAAATCATTCACCTAGAATGGTTGACACAGCAAAGATTATAATATGGATTCTAACTTACATTTAATTTTGATATAATCTTCGTGTTCTGCAGGAAAACACAGTTAAATGTATCAGTCAACTGGTGGTTTTTTCTTGTGATGATCAAGATTCAAGATGATGAAGAAAATTTGATGCGTATATACGTGTAATGTGATGATGTACTTGTCTCACCTAAATTGTTCAAAGCAGGCAAACACCTGTAGAAATCTTCCAAGACAGATTGATTATTGATGTTCACTGCTGCAACTGCAACAACAACAGCTACTGTACAAACACCCCTTTCAACAAGATTATTCTTCGTGTCCACATCATCTAACAACTGTTCTCTTGCACTCACAATTGCATTTGTACAATTTCCACAGCCAAGATCAAATGAAGGATGGAACGAAGCACAGTTATCGAACACGTTTGGATAACCCTTTTTAATGGTGGAAAAATTAACCCGAGAGCACGGACTCCCTCCATAGAAGAGGTCACCAAAACCGCAGTTTTCAATAGAAACAGAAGGTTGGCGCTCGAAGGGAGAATCACAGTTGCTCCACTGACCACCATGGATGAAAAGATTTCCCTCTCCAGTTGTAGCCTGAAGAGCCAGTCCCCGTGATAACACCTGGAAAGCATTTTGACAACAACCTGTTGTGGGTATACCGTTCCAGTCTGTGATCTTTTCCTTGACGCCATTGACGCAATCCCCACTTGGTTCATAAGAAAATGAAGTGAAGTTTAATCCACATGCTGCATAATCGAATTCAATGGAAAATTGATCACTTTCTATCAACGGAAAACAACATATAACTTCGAAAATTCATCACTTTTCTATGAGGGCAGCAGAATTTACAGAAAGGAAAATACCTTGATCCCCAGTTGAAGGTGTTGATGAAGTCTGAACAAACACGCTGCATGCAAGAAAACAAAGAAAAAGAAGTTCTTTGCAGAGCCCAAAAGTTGTTTTCATCTGCACTGAGCTATGTGATATCAAAGAAGAAATTTGGCAAGAAAAGCATACATTACATACTAGTAGAACATGACGAGAAGATTGAAATTCTTTGCGCCAGATTAGGCCTATATTATGATGGAGCTGCTAGCTAGGGAGGAACAAAGACGACAGCATACGCATAGTTACATATCTATATATATATATAATCAAATTCTTCCCAGAATTTTCATCATTAGAATCGAAAATGTAAAGGATATTCTTGTTTAAAAATGTTTTTCATAGTGATTTTCGAAGTGTTTAAAAAGGCTACTAATCTTTGTGATTGCCGCTGCATTGTTCTAACGTGAAGAAATTGCACACACAGCTTGAGGTTGCTAGCAGAAGCCAGTAGAGAATTTTCCAATTGTGTATAGTTGTAATACACAAACTTATATATATGAAATATAAAGATAAAGATAAATATTAATATTAAATCGTAAATTGATTTGGAATTAGGTTAATTTTACTAGGTTCTAACATAAGACACTGGGTGTTAAGGATTTAACCGATAAATATTTGTCAATTATTAGAAATGAGACAAAGAATACGATAAAAGGTCATAGTAACGTTCAAAAAATAACGTAGACCCATACGAAACGTCAAATGGTTAAATTTTTTTAATTTAACAGAAAAACTCCGTCCAAAGATCATCTGTCTGTCTGTCAATTCTTCGGCACATTAGAGGAAGCAACGTTGCAGCGCCCACCGTCACAAAATCTCTTATCCAAAAAAAAAAAAGGAAAGAAATGATCAACCTTTTGATTTCGTTGTCCTACGCCACTTTGGTTCTACACTGCACATTTGCTTCTGCAATGTGCCACCTCTTCTCTACCCACCCATTTTCCCTTTCATTAGCTTCCCAAGGTTGGTTTGTTGGTTGCTCGGTCGGTTTGTGTTTCTTGCCATCTGCTATTAGTAATCGTTAAATTCTGTTTTCTCGGCTGTCCATGCTTAATTTGTTAAATTGCTTGTTTCCCTTCATTTGGTTTCCTTTAATGCTTTTCTGCTTAAGAGGGTTTTGTTAGATTTTAATCACATTAATGAAATACTAATGATTCTTGAAAATTCCAAGAAGGATTAATGATTGGTTGTGATATCATCAGTGAAGTGAAGTTCTTGAGATAATGTTACTTTTTTCTTTCCCCTTCTGATTCTGCTTTGTGGGTGCTGGGTTAGCTACGTTAGAAACGCTGGAACAGTATTTGTGGTTTTATTGATCATAAAGTCTCATTCTAGTGAATGAATCCAAGAAATGAAGCTAGTCACTCCTTGATTGAAGAGAAATACTTTTTGGAAACTTGTGGTTGACAAGCTTATCAGGTTAAGAATACTTTTGGGGGCATTTTCCTATACAAGAACAGGATTTAAGGTATAGTTGGAGATGAATTCTAGTAATAACTTGGTGCCTATGTTGGGATTTGCTTCAACTTCTAGAAGATACCCTGGATATGTATGATGTATCTGTGAATGTTTGCTGAGGCTTCACTGCAGATTTTGATTGCTCTTACTTCTTTCTTTACCTATATTGCTTTAATTGCTTCTGACTTTAAAATACTAATGCAGTTCAAGATGCATCCTTATTGTTCCTTCTCGCTCAACCATAAATTAGCAATTGTTTCTGGACATGTTTTCATGTTTCTTTTGATTATCTAAACTTGTCTGTGTATAAAAAGAGATATTTTGATTTACTTGAACCATATTCAGGTTACAGATTGCAACCATCATTTTAAGAATGGCTTCTGCACTGCGTTCAGTTTTTCTCTCAAATGATGAGAGCATTCGTTTTTATCTTAGACTACAACTGCCTAGATATGGAGGGTATAGCAAGGGTGTTGTTGATTCTAAAAGCAACGTAGCTACGATTAAGATGTGGTCCAACAGATGGGGCTTCAGATACCAGAAGTTGCTAAGAGCTCATAATGTTTGTTCATGTGTGGACTCTGAAAGCTCAAATCTGTTCTTACATGGATTGGGAATTTTTTCCACTTGCAGGAAATGCAGAACCATGCCACAGGTAACTACTCTGCTAAGCTTGTAGTGTTGGAATATTTCTGGGACAACATTGCTGATGGAATATCTCTCCTTAAGCATATCGATAAAACTAACACTTTCAATTCAATTACCAGCATCCCTTGTCTCCAGTTCATCTCTTCCCTTAATTTTATTGGTGGATCTCTTTAATTTAGGTTTTCACTCATTTCTCTGTCTCATGCTCTTCAATCACACGTTGGAGTTGTACTTAGCAACCATCTCTCTTTCTTGGGAACTCTTCTATGGCTCTGTTTTTGAGCTTTTAGCCACTCTCTTTTGGATTTGGTTAATTCTCTTATGGAAATTTTGCTCATTTTACATAACATATAAACACCTATTTAGACTAGTGACATCTTCCATGTCGCATTAACCAATAATTATATGGGGGAGTTATACTAGCACTACATAATTGCATTGAACTAACATGCTATCCAAAACATAGCCAATCCTTGATACATGCATGTTCATTCTCCTTTCTTTTTAATTAAGGAAGAACATATTGCCACTTTTTCTGTTCTTTGAGTTCAATAGAAGTCACTTTTTCAGGGGAAAGAGAGAATCAAGTTTCTGAAGGAAACAATATCGATTACTTGGAAGCAATGGAATCAGTATACTAAAGTGGCAATTGTACTAATATTCACATTGTTTCTCATACCAAAGGCTGAAGCTGTTGATGCCCTCAAAACTTGTGCATGCTTACTAAAAGAGTGCAGGTACTATATCCACCGCTAAGTTATCTCTTATGGCTTGTTTTAGTATTCAAGTTTTACACTGGAGAACCGTCCATTTATTTGATGTTCTAGTTTTCTCTTTGCATGCATCAGAAGATTGTCCTCAACTAGTACTGCAGGGAATACTCAACATCTCATTTATGAGTTCTTTGGGCTCTTTGGCTGCTCTAATAACTAAAATCTTTGTGTTCATAGGTTGGAACTTGTGGAGTGCATTGCCAACCCAGCATGTGCAGCTAATGTTGCTTGTCTTCAGACTTGTAACAATAGGCCTGATGAGACCGAGTGCCAGGTCTTTCTCCACATCATTCTCAGCATATGCTTGGAGCTTCATCTTTTTGAATAGTTCTGATATATGCTTTTTTGGTCTATTCCTGTTTCCAGATAAAATGTGGAGATTTATTTGAGAATAATGTGGTTGACGAATTCAACAAGTGTGCAGTCTCGCGAAAGAAATGTGTACCTCAAAAATCTGATGTGGGAGAATTTCCAGTACCTGACCCTGCTGTTCTTGTTAAGAGCTTCAACATTAAGGATTTTAGTGGGAAGTGGTTTATAACTAGTGGCTTGAATCCTACCTTTGATACATTTGATTGTCAATTACATGAGTTCCACACAGAATCAGATAAACTAGTTGGAAACTTGTCCTGGCGGATACGAACTCCAGACACTGGATTTTTCACTCGGTCGACTGTACAAAGATTTGTGCAGGATCCAACCTATCCTGGAATACTATACAATCATGATAACGAGTATCTTCACTATCAAGATGACTGGTATCGCCTTGTTCTTCTTCTTAACTTCATCTTTTATCTTATTTCTTGCATGCCAAGATCTGCATTCCTGCAATCCTTTCCTATAATATGCCAATGGCTTTAGTGTATGTTCTTGTGTGTGATTTTCCTGTATAAATGGTATTCTTAAAGTTAGATTGCTCAAGTATGTACAATATTTCTGTGCAACTCAGTTCTCTTTCTTCTCTCCAAATTTTTTGTCAGAACCAAAAATGGTACAACGTGAGCATGGTGTCCAAATTGTGGCACAAGCAAACGGGTTTTTTTTTTAACTCGCCTTTTTTGTAGATCAAAATTTTGTTGATTTAATAATGGGAACCTTAGTACTCCTACTTTGACACTTGTTTTATATATTCTGCAAGAATAGTAGTATTTCAGCCGTGAATTGTGGCCTTGCATGCACTTGAGAGCTGACAACATCTTTAACTTCTTTTTTTGCAGGTATATTTTGTCATCCAAGATAGAAAACAAACCAGATGACTATGTATTCGTGTACTACAAAGGTAGAAACGATGCATGGGATGGATATGGCGGTGCTGTAGTGTACACAAGAAGTGCAGTTTTGCCCGAAAGCATTGTACCTGAATTAGAAAGGGCAGCTCAAAGCGTAGGCCGGAGTTTCAGCCAGTTCATCAAGACAGACAACACCTGCGGACCTGAACCTCCTCTTGTCGAGAGATTAGAGAAGACAGTAGAGGAAGGAGAGAAGACCATCATCAAAGAGGTTGAAGACATAGAAGGAGAGATCGAGAAGGTTAAGGACACTGAGATAGCATTATTTAAAAGGTTGGCTGAAGGTTTTAAAGAGCTCGAACAAGATGAGCAGAACTTCTTGAGGGAGCTTAGTAAAGAGGAAATGGACATTTTGGGTGAGCTTAAAATGGAAGCAAGCGAGGTAGAAAAACTCTTTGGACGAGCACTTCCACTTAGGAAATTACGGTAGATTGATCAAGTATTTAAACTCGCAAATGCTTATCCATAAGCTATTCCATTGTATCATTCATCTGTAAATGTACAGTTCTTGTCTTGCTTAATTTTTTCAGTAGAATCTTTACCAATCCAGGTTTCTTACTTCTGTGGAGTTACTGACCACTGGCTTGCTTTAAGAAACAAGCTCTTATCAGTGCCAAACCCCAAGGTTTTAGGCTGATTGCTTCTATCCTCATTTGACAAAACAAAATCAACATTAATGATGATCTAGAATTTGATTTAGTTATATAAATGAAGTTCTTCTTCAAAAGTACTGCCATGAAAACAAGATCAACAGTACAAGGGGAGGGGGGTAAGGACTAAAAGGGGCAGACTTTTGCACTGCAACAGTTCTTTCAGGTTTTTAACCACTCCAAAACCAAATATAACCCCCGTCTGTGCAGGATACATCATATTGTAGAAAGGGAGCAGAACACTTGATTCAGCTTACTGAACCACTGCATAAACAGACATCCCACATCAGCTTTAAGTTTCTTTGAAGCATCTCGAGCAACATTTCATCATCCATTGTCTGCAAAAACAAACCAAAGAATCTTGCTCCATAAGTATGTTTACTAAAATAAAATGATCTAGGAATATAACCATCAAAACAAAGCTTTACTTAACACTCAATGTAGAGGGAAGGAAAAATTATTAGATGCATGGAAGTTAGTTTCAGTAGTGCCCAAAATGATTATAGGGTAATTTTGGATTGCTGATCTGTCAGGTATATTTTTGATAGTGTCCAAGCATGTGTGTCTATCTATATCTCACTATTCCCAACAATGCTACTAATTTCCTCTAATAATAATGTCTCATTCATGTCCAAATGTCAACTTCCCAATGGGGATGTTTGATGTGCTCTACTCTTCAAAGTCATCCAAAAAGAGGCAACACTTGAGCTGCTATAACTACATATTGAACTATGTCAAGGATACCACTTCCTTACAGACAATATTTCCATGTTAAAGGAAAGTTGAAGACTGAAACTGGTAACCATAACATGCATTCATTCAACAAATCCCAATATTATTTTAGGCGCAGAAACTTACTTGCAACTGTGATACAATTCCAGGTATTTTAACAACAACTTCTCTTGCAACCTCCCCAGATGAAGATCTAAAGTCAAATCGATCTGCATATCTTGCTCGAACCCTAATTGATGAGTTCCGAAATGATTTTGCAACTGTATGCCAAACCCCAACAACAGTGAATCTATCACCAGCAGAATCCTTACCCAAGGGCCACTTTAGTCCACCTCTCACTTCTGGGTCCAAAACAGCAGAACCAATCAGATCTTCTATGCACCTGATCTCATCTTCCTGGAAAACCACAGGATTAGCTGGATAGATGTTTTTTTAACAAATCAATGACTTTATGCAAGAAGCTCAGAAGGACTCTTTTTTGGCTGTAGCTGATGTTAATTACTTCCAACCTCATTAGCCTTCCTACAGTCTACTAGCTAATGATACTTGAGTCACAAAACATACAGGTAAGGGAATATTATCCTCAATTTAAGATTGTTGATCTACAACAGAGAGAAGTGATTTTACATGCCCTTTAGAGAATGATAAACTAAAGAGAGATAATCAAAGAAGAAAACAGGAGCACCATGAGTGCTACTTTGTCCTAACATAAACTAAATAGGATCCCATAATCAATAATAATTTGATAACATATTCAAATTTGGCATGTGATTGTAAAAAGTCCATTTTCCAAAAATCCTGGACTGTACAAACCACATCCTTTGACCTTACTAGCAAAAGAATTTACACTTAGAAGGAAAAATCACTTACACTTAACGCCATTTTAGTTCTCTTAGTGCAAAGCATCAGCCTCAGGTCTAGGTCCCTATCAAGACAGGACATGTCTGCAACCAGGTGACGAACTTGGTTCAACTCAATCTACAAAAGACAATGTGTCTGTTTAAACAAAAATCAGCAAAAAATATGTTTCTGCAACAAGTACCCCCCCAGAGTTTATGGCACAGGATGAAAACAGTAGCATCACCCACCTCTTCAAATATGTGCAATGTAAAAGCAACAAGGAAAATCAAAGTCAACTAAGCAAGCACAGAGAATTCTCACATTTCATAATTATTGACTTGTTTACCTGTTAATAAACTTCTTACTCATGCATCCAGACAAAGCTATAATTTTCAAGTTCATACCACTAACCCACTGGTAGCAAAATACTTACCTTAAAGAGTTTAAGTGTTTTGCTGTTCTTCGCCAAAGTACATTTGCATGAGATGGTTGAGTCAGGTTGCAAGTTATCCGCGACCTATCATACATAAGACAGGAAAGAAATCAGAAAAGTGAAATATTATAAAAAATAAAAAATAAAAAAGTGATGTTAAAACTGTAAAAATATATATACCTTTACATGGAATACATCCTTTTCCTCCTCAAAATCAAGTCCCATCTTTTGCACACCTTCATTGACTATGTACTCCATATATGAAGGGGAAACACTAGTGTAAAATGATCGCTTCAATTGTCTTACAGTGCTCTCAGGCAGAGAAATCTGTTCAATAGATTCTGGAGTAGATGGTCCCCTGTAACATGAATAAACACAATGTTAACCACCACATTTAGTATATCTCTGGAGTGGTCTAAGCTCACCACATATTATTTTTGTAGATTATTTAGTTCAATGATGTACATTAGGACAAGCTCCCCAAGGCCAGAAATATAGAAACCAGATCATAATTCCAGTGAGTAGTAAAAGAAATTCATATATCATAATTGTCAATCTTAGCCGCTCTAGCAGTTAGAACTAGATAAATTTATTCAATTTTCCAGCAAATTATGCAGTGTCATGATATGATGAGGTAGGCACACCACACAAAGAAGATCAAAAGAAGGGCAAAGGACAATCAAGGAATGGCGGAATTTTAGATTGGAATTTTTACAGAAACTACAAGATTAAGTAGTATAAAGGAAGAAATCGCACAAGAAACGGCTGGTTGAATATTTGATAGTCCAAGTGACCGCACATCAAATCAATACATTGTAAAACATCAGGCTCAGCAGAAGTATAGCATTAAGCTGCTCAAATCCATTCTTCTATATTTACTTTCTTTTACTTTGAAGGAAAGGTTCTCTATTTTATTGGTCAGTGAACAACGGTAACATGGTGCTCCGCATAAAACACTAAGAGCTTCTCTAACAGAAAGACTGATGATTTAGATGCTTACTCAGGTAACTAACCTACGAAAAAGAATTCTTCCAACTCGAGCAACAAGGCTAGGCTTCGTTATTACAGACTTGGCATCTTCCATTTCACTTTGAACACTTCGAAAAGCTGAAATCAAATCTTGCTTCACATTTTCAGCAACAAAGGACCATGGGTTCTCCAGAAACACCCTTCTTTCTTCAGTAAATTCTGAAAGACTAAAAGATTACAGTAAGAGAGTGAAAGGACTGCATATAGACTTGCTTTCCTGAACTCCTCAGATTAAACTATTCGTTAATGAAGATGACAAGAAGATCAGGCCTCTACTAGAATGACCCCAATTTCCTGTCCGTACACTTTTTTTTTTTTTTAAAATGCAAGTACTAGTAGGAATTGGGAAAGTGAAACAAAAAAAAAAAGCCACCATTAAAGTTGCAGAACGAACCGTTTACACGATCATGGTTGAATACCAAAGTAAGAGGCTTTTCACGGGAATTGGATTGATATGAGTCAGAAGAAAACGGCTCTAGCCTGGTCAAATTGACAAACAGAGTATGATCATCATCAGAATCATCAAAAGCCAAGCCAACCGGAAACCATTTAGAAATTGCAGCATCAGCATAGACAATTTTCTTGTCTTTTTCTCTCTTTTTCTTGTCGAAAGAAGTCTTGAAATTCAGACTGCGATTAAACTGAGGAACTAAAGAGTCAGGAATTGGCATCGGAGACAGAGGCGTCGAGCTGCCACTGCCACCGCTCTTCAAATGCCTCTTGTGAGGTGGAATATAAGACATATTATAGAAAGGTAGCAAAAAGAACTGAAACCCTTTAAGAAATTCTACCCTGAGCTTATATATTCTACAGAAATGAGAGCAAAAACGAAGATTTTTCTTTTTTCCCGTTTCTGTTTCTTGGTTCTATTGGGGACAGAAAAAAGACGAAAAGGCTAAAATTCTTTAGAATTATTAACTACAAATGAATGAGTAAAGCATGAAAATTCTATTGGCTTTGAAAGACACTGCAACTAAGGCAAATTGGCAAAAATAATCCCCAAACTATGTCTATTTAGTGATATTGGTCCCCGAATTAATTTTTTTTGACATTAATCCCTAAATTATGTTAAATTATATGAGATTGGTCCTTCTGTTAAAAATTTTTGCTATTTTACTATTAATTTCAAAAAAAAAAATTACCCAAGAGAATTTTAGTTATTTTATAATAACATTATACAAAAAAAAAAAAAAACAACAACAACAAACAGCTAATATATATATATGTATATATATACAGTGAAGAGAATGAGAAAAATGACTATATGTATATGTATTTGTATCAATAATATATTTT
>JAXGGT010000001.1:16446658-16467036 GCA_035583425.1 Marsdenia floribunda
TTAATTGACCTTCTTACCCTTAAGAAGTTTTACATTGGGATTATCTAAATCCCACATTGGAAATCTACTAAACTATTGGAGATTTGTCTACTAAATAGGTAACAGTTTTGTAGAAAGTTAGATAAAAATGCTATATACGGAAGAAAATAAATAATTAAAAGTGTGAAAACTAATAGATTATTCGAAGGTGAAAAGACGAAAAAGAGGATAAAGAAATTACATTACATTCAAGTTTACAAGAAAAACTATATAGATATGTTATTGAAAAAATCCAATTACATCAATAATAATGGGATTTTAAAATTAAACATAAATATTATAATGAAAATATTTGATTTAACAGTTAAATAAAGAATACAAACATAAAAATAATTTTTCTAAATCCAACTATTGGGTTTATGTGTCGTGATAATTACTCATTTAGTTCTATAATTATGAATATGAAATAAAATATATTTCGAATTTCGTGTCTGATAAAAAGGGTTATAATGTCACTATTGAGGTGCCACTGGAATCGGAACCACGTTAAACGCCACGAAACCATTTTCCACGAACGTACTCATAATGATGCCTGAGGCGGTACGCTGGATACTTGATCGATTCTCCGGTAGTTTCGAAGTAAACGACGTAACCGGAACCACTTTTTTCGGCGATTCTTCCTTTCCACCAGCCCTCGTTGTCATAAACATCAACCATCTCCTTGTCTTTGAATTCGGTGTACTTTTTCTTCTTATTTGGAGGAAGTGGTCTCACCATGCGACCATCGACGGTCTCCTTCAGGTAAACTTTCTCGTCTTCTTCGGTGACCAGGGTTCTGTACTCGACCAAGTACTTGTTTTCCGGCTTCTTTTCCAGTACCATCGCGACGAAATAAGAACCCCAGAAACCATCTTCTGCGCAGCAAATCTCCACCATGTCGCCAATGGAAAACTCCATGATTCTTGATTTTCTTGAGCTAATAATATGTTTCTTGAAACAAAAGTTTTTTTTTTTTTTTTTTTTTTGGGTCAGAGAAATTAAGGGGATTAGTAGTAGAGAGACCAAGTTTTGAAGAATGATCACCGTGGAATGGAGTGTAATTCGTTTTATATAGAACTTCAAATGGATGAAATCCTCGTCCGATTAGGATAGGGTTTATGTTTTTTTTTTTTTTTTTTTTTTTTATTTATAATTATTTTTTTTGAAATATATATATATATTATTATAAATGTAATTGCTATCAACTAAATTATTTTTATTTGTCAATATATATATTAATTTATTATAAAATTTTTAATATAATTTAAAATAATAATAGTATAATTGTCTATAATGATCTTGTTGGGTTCAAATAGATAATTAATATCATCTTTCTTAAAAAAAATCAATGGTGTTCAAAATCTCGACCCTAATCTAACTCAATTATTTATTTATTTAATTATTTAACTCAAACTAAAAATATATAAATTTATAGATTTAACTTTAATAATAAAACTAAAATTCCAATACTTTTATTAATATTAGATATATTAAATATTAATTATTCATCAAATTCTTCAAATAATTTTTATATTTAAAATTAGAAAATATTAAATGCCAAAAAAAAAAAAAAAGGAAAAAACTTTTGTTTTTTAATTGTACGAGTTTACAAATTATAATTGAGTTATGTGGATTGAATCTATTTAAAATAAACGTTTTAAGTCGCTTTGATTTGTACTACAAATTTTTAATCATATTATGTCGTGTTGTGTCAGATTTTGGTGTTGAAATTAAAATTGCAGCTCTTTTTTTTTTTTTCTTTTTTTTTTTGAGAAGAAAAACGATTTCATTAAGTAGGCATGTCCACGAGGAAGGAAAAATATGGTTTGGTGGAGGAGGAAACCATTCTGAGGTACCAACCTTTAAAGTACCCAGCCTAGCAAGAGTATGGGCAGCCCCATTCTGAGTCCTAGGAATGTAAACAACAGAGACAGAAATAAAAGTAACAAGAAGTTCTTTAATCAACTCAATCATGTGACCACAGGGAGAAAGATCCACGTGATTGTGCTGGAGCTTTTGGATTAAGGAGAGGCAGTCTCCTTTGAAGATAGCTCGCTGTATGCCATGCAGGTTGGCCTATCTGATAGCATGTACCAAGGCTGTAGCTTCTGCCATCTCAATGTGTGTGTGGAGGTGGAAGCTAGATCCTGACAATTCGTGAAGAAAAGTGCCAGCAGCGTCTGTGACAGCCACTGCATAGCCCATCCTGTTGTTTCGAATGGAACCATCAAAGTATACCGCAAGCCATGAGGGATTATGTTCCTGCAGTGCCTGCTGAAGTCGAGGGGATCTGTTATGTTGGAGGTCATCGACGGCTTCTGGCATGTGAAGAAAAGCTTGAAGCATGCTAGTGCTCGAGCTAAGAATGGAACTGATCACTGGGGTGGAATTCTCATGAATCACTTTATTCCTTGCAGTCCAGATGTGCCATGCAAGGATGGTGAATTCAGTTACTTCTAGATTTGTCCGCTGCATCATCAGTTGAGAAAGAAAGTCGTAGAAGGAGGAAGCAGTGAAACAGGAAAAAATGTGGTTCCAGCCAGCTGACTTCCAAACCTTCCGCGCCAATTTGCAATCAAATAAAGCATGCTTAACTGAATCCCAAGAATTTCCATAGAGAAGACATCTCGGTTCACACTGTAAACGTTTAGCTATTGTTGCACCTGTTGCAAGAGTATCCGTAGCTGCTCTCCATATGAAGTGCCGGATCTTTGGGGGGGTGCGGAGTTTTCACAGTGAGGTCTATAGATGTTGCCGTTGACAAGCTAGAGAAGTGGACACCTGATTCCTGCTAATGCGAGCTTGATGAGATGCTAGCCAATGACCTGAGCGGACCGTATACTCGCCATTGTTTGTATGAGTCCACATGAGCACATCATGTGTGGGCAGAATGCACAAAGGGATTTGACAAATTGCAGTGACTTCACTCGGGAGAAACCACCTCTGGAGTTTATGGACCTGCCACGTCATGGTAGATTCATCAATAAAATCAGACACAAAATTTATACCTGAGGAGCCGGACTGATCAATGAGTGCTGTCATGGTGCTGGTATTTGGGATCCACTTGTCTCGCCAAGGGTGGATGGATTTTCCGTCCCCAACATGGTAGCGAAGGCCTTGGGTAAGCAGATGTCGTCCAGCAAGTAAGCTTCTCCACAGATAGCTGCATCTCCGAGGTTTTGTTGCCTGCAAAAAGATTTGTTAGGGAAATAAAGAGCCTTAAGAGTACGAGCTGCCAGAGAAAGAGGATTTTGTAAAATTCTCCAGCCCTGCTTAGCCAGAAGAGCAAGATTGAAGTGGTGTGGATTGCGAAAACCTAAACCATCGGCGTGTTTAGGTTTACATAAATCATCCCAGTTTTTCCAGCAGATTTTCCTTTTATTCTCGTCTTGGCCCCACCAAAAATCACGAATAAGTTTGAGAATTTGATGACAAATCCCTTTAGGTAGAAGATAGCATTGCATGACATATGTAGGTATGGCTTGAGCTACAGCCTTGATGAGGACTTCTTTTGCAGCTGTAGACAGCAATTTATCTCTCCATCCAGAAAGTCTTTTCCAGATTCTGTCCACCAGAAATTGGAATTTCCCCATTTGTCGTCCCTGTAATCCCATGGGCATCCCAAGATAAAAATTCAGGTCCTTCCCATCTGTGATATGAAGATGGTTAAGAATATGGCGTTTTGAACGGGGTAGCACTTAACTACTAAAGAAGGCAGAGGATTTGGAGGCATTAATGAGTTGGCCTGACAGATGCTCATATCTTCCCAGAAGTTCTGCCATAGCCCTGGCATTCTCTGGATTAGCCTGTGCAAAAAGCAAACAATCATCAACAAACAATAAATGTGAAATCGAAATTTGATTATTAACCAGGGGCAAACCAATGATGCGTCTCTCATGCTCAGCTTTCCGAATGAAAGCAGAGAAACCTTCTGCACATAAGATGAACAAGAATGGAGAAATGGGGTCCCCTTGACGGAGTCCGCGGGAAGGACAGAAAGTAGCAGAAGGTTTTCCATTGATAAGAATGGAGAATGACACAGAACAAATACACTTCATAATGCATGAACTGAACCACTGTGGAAACCCTATGCTTTGAAGCATCATCTTCAAGTAATCCCATTCAATTCTGTCATACGCCTTCTGCATGTCCAGTTTCAATCCCATACAATGGCTGCTTGGAGAATTATTAAGCTGAACCTGGTGAAAGCATTCATGCGCCACTATCACATTGTCTGTAATAAGGCGACCCGACACAAAATCCGATTGAGATGGGTCAATTAAGGCAGGAAGCACCTGCTTAAGTCTATTACAAATGATTTTGGAAATTAATTTGTAGATTGTATTGCAGAGGCTGATAGGTCTGAACTCATTCATCTGCTTAGGATTCTGACACTTGGGAATTAGGACCAAGAAGGTATGATTAAGCTTTGCAAGGTCAATTTTACCTTCGAAAAAGTCCAAGATTAGGCTAATGATGTCACCTTTCATCGTAGGCCAGAAAGTTTTTAGGAAAACCCCTTGCATACCATTAGGTCCCAGGGCTTTTGTATTTGGAAGTTGTCGCAAAGCAACTTCAATCTCAGCCACCGACACTTTCTTATCAAGCCAGGTATAATGTTCCCGGGAAAGTCGCGGTAGGTCCAAGTCAGATATGTCAATATCCCGAATTCCTTGAGATTGGAAAAGTGTAGAAAAATGCTAGATGGTGTGGGCATGCATATCTTTTAAAGAAGATATGTGGGAACCATCCGGATGGATAAGAAAAGATATAGTGTTCTTTTGGTGACGAATATTGGCTTTGCGATGAAAATAGGAAGTATTGCGGTCGCCTGATTGTAGCTATTCAATACGGCTTCTTTGACGCCAATAAATTTCCTCCGAATCCATGAGATGCTAAAGTTTAGAGGAAAGCTCAAGCTCTGCCTTTGTATCAATAGGCTCCTTAGATCGAAGAAGCTTCAACTCATTACCGATACACTTAATCTGCTTGCTGACATCCCCCACCATTGAGTAGTGCCAATCGCACATCATGTCTTGAACAACCTCCATTTTCCTAACAAGTCCCGGAATATCATGGCCACGTGTATGCTGCCAGAAGATAATGAACATCTTTCTATTATCAGCATGATTGAGCCAAGTTGGGTCATACCTATGAATATGGCCTGAACGAGAGTCCACAGTGGGAGTCCTAGTTTCCGTGGTTAAGAAAATAGCCAAATGGTCCGATGTAGCTGTAGAGATATGTCGAACTGCAAATGATGGAAAATGAATCAACCAGTCATTTGTGGCAAAAAATCTATCTAAACGAGCATAAATCGGATCATGGCTTCTTCTGTTAGACCACGTAAATTTCGGACCACTGAAGCCCAAGTCCTGAAAACCACACAAAGATATGATATGTCTGAAGCCTTGTAAAAGAGCCGGTCTACGAATCTCTAATCCCCCCGTTTTCTCAGAATTATCCAGAATTTCATTGAAATCGCCCATGCAAAGCCAAAGAAGCAATGGATGAGAATGGAGTCTTTCTAATAACTTCCAAGATTCGTGTCTTTTATCTTGAGAAGGATGACCATAGAAGCCAGTAAGATGCCAATCATTGCCTGATTCCGGTTGCACAATGGCATCAATATGCCCATGGGAGAATGATTTGATGCAAATCGAATGGGAATGCTAGAATAAAGCGAGACCACCTTTTGCCCTGTCACTGTCTACATAAAAACCACCTAAAAACTCAAGAGAAGAGCGCAATCTATGTAAAGAAAGACAAGTTAGTTTAGTGTCACTAAGAAAGAGAATAGAAGGTTTGAGGGAGAGAAGGAGGGCTTTCAATTCATGAACATGTCGGGGAAGCCCGAGACCCCGACAGTTCCAACTTAAACAATTCATAATCCCTGGCGGGGCTAAAATTCAGCCTCCGCCAACATCAGTGGTACCTCAAAAAGTCCCTGCAAGTGCCCTTTTTTGCTGGTTTCATGAGATGCCGGTTCAAGTGGAATTTCGGGTTGGGTACGTTTTGTAGGGGTAAGGGGTTTCGAGGGTGGTTTAGGCTTGCGAGCATTGGTTTTTTTCCTGAGATGTGACCGCCTAGGAGGGTGTGAAGAAGAGGTAGTATGCATGGGATCAGAAGGTGGCGGAGAAAAAGCAGATCCAAAAACAAAGTTGGAATTAGGGTTTGTGGGTGAGGGGGGTGTTTGGGATGGGGGGTGCGGGGTATAGGGAACAAGTTGAAGAGGCTGGGCATCTTGGTGGGCGTGGTGGACAGAAGTAGGTTCCTGCACATTAGTATCCTGCTCATGCATGTTCATGTTATCATCAGAATTGGTTTGAACCCGTGGCAAAAAGGAGTGAATAAGTGATCCCCTATTGTTCAAAGCATGCATAAATGGTCCGTAAGGAAGAGTGTCTTCCTTGTGTTTTGGAACTTCAGCATGCAAATGAGGGCAGGAATTGAGAGTATGCTTGATAATACCACAGTTAAAACACATATGAGGCAATCTCTCATATTGAACCACAACACAACAGGTACCATAAAAGGGAGAGATATAGAAAAACCTATGGGCAATGGAGAACTGATCGAGATTAACGCACGGAGACAAAAGAATCTCTTGTTTGTATCTGAGAATTCTCGTATCTATCCTTGCTCCCAGCCTGGAAAAAGATCTGCCAAGCGGTGACCGACATTAACAGAGGTACATTCACGGGGTAGGCCACGGAGGTGTAACCAAAACGGAACCAGCCATGGATCATTGTCTTCCAAACCCAGTTCACGTCTCCATGGTTGTAAGGCCAGAAGGTAATCATCAAAAGACCACGGGCCATGAGATAGAACCCATGCTGGAACTGCCGGATCTGTGAAAAAAAATTGATACGTATTATCACGTATCTTCGAGACCTTAAATTCAGCGTTCTTCCATGCTTTGCTCAGCGCCGATTGAAGGTGTCTCAGATTTATATCTTGAGATGTACAGAAATGGCCATCAAGGATCGGCAGCATTGTTCTGTTTTGCTGCTGAAATCCTCCTCTACGATCATGATGGGAGGCGGCGGAAGAGGGTTCAAGGATAACGAGTTGAGGAGTTTGGATAAATCTCCCCTGTCCGATTGCTGGGATCGAGGGTGCACCGCCATTCTTGTCGGAACGGAAAGCAATGCCCAACGGGGGGGAAAAAAGAGAAACCTTAGGGGGGAAAGTGTAGCTAAAAATTGCAGCTCTTAAATGGTTCTTTATTTCAATTACTTGTTAAATTAGGAAACTGATTTTAGCTTAATCTTAATACTCACGTAAGACGGTAAGAGAGGGAAAAGGACGAGAAAACATTATTATTATTATTTATTGTCAAGAATGAGCAGTAAATATTTTTGAGTTTTAAGCTTTCTTCTTTCAATGATCTTGTTTAGCTACCTCAGAATATTCAGGTCTATTTGTTTGATCATTTTTTTTTTCTTTTTTTGGTTTATTAATTACTTTAAAAAAACATATTTCAATTCTAATATTTAAATTAAACCATTAAAAATTTAAAATATATACTTATTGGATCAAATTCTAAATGTAACCTTTTTTTTTTTTTTTTTTTTATAACTCAAACAAATATGTTTTGTTTTCCCTCACACTTCAAAAATTTTATATTTTATAAAGGATAAATCACCAATTTAGTCCCTTAAGTTTATATTTTGATCTGTTATGGTCCCTCATGTTTATTTTTGTCCAAAGTCCCTTAAAAATTTTTAAATTGATTAAAATAGTCCTTTGACCGTTAACATCTAAATATTTCATTAACTCTCCTTGCGCGTGACATCCTAAACTTTATTTAATTTTGAACAAAAATACAAAAATATCCCCCTAAAAAAGGCATGAGCAAGGAAAATTAACGGAATATTTGGATGTTAATGGTCAAAGGACCACTTTGATTAATTCTAAAATTCTTAAGGGACTACTTTGGACAAAAATAAACATAAGGGACTATAATAGATTAAAACATAAACTTAAGGGACTAAATTGACGATTTATCCTTTTATAAATGGAAACTGTGAACTTTTAGTCCTAGCTACTAGCTAGGTGGTGGTGTGGAAATTTCTTAAAAATATTGCAAAAAAAGGGAAATATAATGAAATTCTTGAAACGTTGAGGTTTTCCACGTAAAGATGAAAAAACTTTCTTTTGTCTGTGTTCGAATCTTACAGTTATATGTATATATATACATATACTTCTCTGATATCTGATCCTCATTTCTTTGTAATCTTGAAAAGGGGAGAGTTTTATTACTACCTTACAGGGTTCCTTGGTATAATTGGCTCACAAATAGTTCGCTAAGTCTCGTTCAAGTCAGCATGCATATGAATTATGATACTTCTTCTGTAGAAGTTAATTTAGTATATTTTCTTTGGAATAAGATTTTTATGCTATAAAACTGAAGCCACCACATGCTTTTATATAATTAGCATTATGTTTGATAGTAAAACGATCAAATTAAAAATATACCATGAGTTTATGTATAGTAGTAGTATTTGATTATTTTTGTTAATGTGATTATAAGAATCAATGGCATCAGTAGCCTTGATTCCATGATGTAAATAGGCAGATTTTTAGGATGTATTTTTAAAATGTGTATCACAGCGTTGACAACTTTTCTTTCCTATTCTGGTCTTCGGTCTCTTGTATAAATATCAGTCTTCATTGTACAATTAAATATCAAGGAATATATAAATTCCGTCTCTATTAATATGGTATCAGAGCTATTCTTCTGATATATATATATATATATATTTTTCTTCATAATCTTCTGGTTCTTGGCTCTTGACTGTTGGTGCTTTTGCTCTGCATACATTCTTTGCTCTCTGTCACCTCCACTTCCACATGGAGAAATATGATATTGCAAAACTGGTTCAAACTATAATCTGTGGGTCCAAAGAATGTAAAGTTTCTTGATCGGTCGCAAGCTAGCTTTGGCGTATTGTTACAGGAGATATCACTAAGCCAACCAAACAGCAAGATGAAACTGATGCCAAATTTGCTGACCGCCTTGAAGATTGGGATAGTAAAAATCATCATATTATTAGTTGGTTTCATAAACTATAATCTATAATTTATGGATTCCGAATTCACTAAGTATATTTATATCTTATTCTTCTATAAATTATAGATATATATATATATTCAAATGTTAAAATATTAATTATTGTATTAGATGATTTAATTTTTTTTTTTTTAGAAGGTGATTTAATTAATTAAAGGTATCATATTTAAAGATCCTAATTAATTAAAGATATATTCTAATATTAATTTTTTATTTTTTTTTTATAGATACAAAGTTCAATTAAGTATATCTATATCTTATTCATAGTTAACGGAGAGAGAAGGGAGAATGAGAAAAATTAAAAAATAAAAAAAAAATTATGGATAACACACAGATGGCATGTGTTGAGCCGCTGACTGTGCAAAAACATAGGCCACATGTGCATTTATCTGTACACATAGCAATTTTTTTAAAAAATTTTAAATTTAGTAAAAACGCACACCGAGTTTGCGTTAACTGTTTAAAAACGGTATGTGTTTAGGCTACAAATTTCTATAGTTTCAAAAGTGGGTTATTCATGGAGTTAAATTTAAAAATGGGGTTATTTTAGGCAAAAACCCTAGATATTAGTTGCTACGGATTTTATCAAGAACTGTCCAATCTAATCTACTGCTCAAATATATAGGACTGGTCGTGATTCTGTATTCTTGTATAATTTCCTTGCATCTATATAACTCCATGATTGTCTTTCTTTTGTGGGGCTCGTGTTACAGCAAGTAGCTCTTAAGCATCCAGCAGGTGTTCGCAAGAAGTTGGAGCTACCTGATAAGGAAGCAACTGTGACTAAAGATTCTTATGTACGACCAGTTTCTCTGTCAAAATCAGGTAGATTGTAGCTAAGAAGCAACGAGTTTAGAACATGACAGCACTAGATTTTGAGTCACTCGTTTACACTATTCCCATGGATTCCACTAATAGATGATCTCTGACTCTCATCCAGCTTCTTTTTGTTGACTCTCCTGATGCTGAGGGAGTTGATATAT
The DNA here is from genome assembly GCA_035583425.1 of Marsdenia floribunda. Lineage (NCBI taxonomy): Eukaryota > Viridiplantae > Streptophyta > Magnoliopsida > Gentianales > Apocynaceae > Marsdenia > Marsdenia floribunda. The sequence goes on from JAXGGT010000001.1 coordinate 16,456,736, forward strand.
GTTGATTCTTTCATCTACGTGGGCTGGTGTTGCCTCTATATCCGACAGGTGACAAATATATATATATATATATAAACGTTTATTAGCTGATATTGAAGGAGAGAGCTTTCTATGCATTGACATAGTCTTCTTTGATTTCTATTCAGGGAAAGAATAAGGGGGGCATGGGACACATAGAAAGAACAGGAAGCCTGAAAGAGCCAGTGGATGACAAGAGCAAAGCTCATTACTATGAGGGGTTGTTGATTCTCTCTAGGAAAAAAAGTTCTGTTTGTTTTACTCCATGAAAGCTCAAGCATGTGTATAGAATCTTTCTTCTTTTCTCAAAATTTAAGGTGGGAGGGGAGGAGCAGGATGAGGTTGCAGGGTTGACCTGTTAGGAATGTAATGATGGGCGTCCATGTTTATTTGTGAAGTGATCATGATTGTGCAACGCCTTGACTTTGTTAAATAGAGTAGTGGAACTTTCTTAAACTAAAGCTATAGAGTATCATTGAAATTTTCTGATGATTTGGTCAGTGCTTTATACAATGCTGGTCGAAAAGCTGAAGCTGCAGAGCATTTACACAGGGCTAGCTGCTGCTTATGATGATCGATCGATACAAGGAATATCTTGATCAGTGTGAAAAAGAGGAGGAGGATGAGTTCGTTGATGAGCAATATCTGAGCAGCAAGAAATCAGATCTCTACAAGATGCTTAAGATCTCAAACTACAAGAAAATAACTATGAACTTCCTTCCCATATGAACACATTCTTTCCACTTTCCTAAATGAGCCACAAAGGGATTTTAGCTGGGAGCATATATATAGGTCACAGAACTCCAGACTATATGAGACCCCATAAAGAGGGGCAGAACCAAAGTACACTATAAAAGTAAACAATCTGCATGGTTGATGATAAGCAATTAATAGCAACAACATATGTACTCCAACAACCTTCTTATGCCATAACCTCTCATGCAATGGAGCAACAGCTGCAGCTACTTGGGAAACAGAAATAGTAAGTTATTTATAAATTAAAAAAAAAAAATTAATAAATAAAAATAAAAATCACATATTGATATTTATTCCAAAAATAAAATTTATTCATAATTAAAATTAAATAGTAAGTTATTTATGCCAATTTTCCATATTAGGTAAATTGGCATAAATAGTCCCCAAACTATGGCTATTTGGTGACATTGGTCCTTGAATTAATTTTTTTGTGACATTGGTCCCTGAACTATGTTGAGTTGTAAGACATTGGTCCTTTTGGTTAATTTTTTTTTTAAGAAGAAGACTGTTTTCTTCCTTTTTTTTATTTTATTTTTCAAGTAAAAAGACCAAAATGCCCCTGGATAATTTTTTTTTTAAAAAAAAAAACTTAAACAATAACTTAACAAAAAAATTTAACCAAAAGGACCAATGTCATACAATTCAACATAGTTCAGGGACAAATATCACAAAAAAATTAATTCAGGGACCAATGTCACCAAATGGCCATAGTTTGGGCCAATTTGCCATATTATGCAATCCAATTACAACTTCTAAAATTTCTTTTTCTTTTTTTTTTTTCTTGGAAACAAAATTAATAAATTATTTTGTCTCAAATAGATCAAGTCACAGGTATTAGTGAGTCTAAGAATCTGAAAGAGATGGTATGCATGAGAAATGTCTCAGAAAAAAACTTTTCTAAACGACCTTATGATTATGAACCAAAAGTTTCTTCTTCATCCACATGTTGGGAGTCAAAAATGGACATAGGTATGGCATCCTTCAATCATCCACTCTTGACACCTCTTGTCCTCTTCGGTTTACATATTTCTGCTAATCTTTACCACTATCCCAGTGATGGCATATTCAGCAGTGGATTCCTAACTTGAATTCTTATGTATCAGTATCCAACCCAGTATTCTTGCTCACACATAACAAGTTCTCCAAAGAAAAGTCACTCAAAATGACAATTCACAAGATTGTGCTACACTATAAAAATACAGTAAACATAAAATGCATTCTCTTATATGTCTATAAGATGAAACATTCAGCAGGCACGGTACTAACTGGATCTCACACTGCCACTACGGACAATCAAATTACTTCCTCTACTTCAATGATCTTGCCAATCTTTTATTATATATTAACAAGATATTCCTCCAAATCTATCCTTACTTTATATAATTGACTCACTAAATAAAGTTACATTATTAATAATCATTAAATACCTTTTCAAGCTATATTACTCACATTTTTATTACAAATTTTAGTAATTTCTATAAGTTTTAGTTCTTTGTCATGTCCTAAATTGACATAATTTTTAAAATGAAAGGAATCATGATGACTTTTCAATTATGATAAGAAAGGAAAAACACCTAAAAGTGATTGAATATAAAGATCATTCAATAGTTAGTTCAATGAAGATAAAGTCATGAAATTAAAAATTCTTTCCAATCATGCCCTAAGTTATGGGAGTCCAGATATTACACAACAAAGGACAAGAAACAAGTTATAATTTCAGGTTTCCTTTTTCTCAATGGGATAACAAAAGAAGTCTTGTCAAAAAACAACAGCGTGAAGAAACTATAAGAAAATTAAAAGATGACAACTATAATGCAGATTCCTAGCAGGTATGGCTATTGGCAACCAGACAGGTAAAACTACCACATTACCAGTGACCAAAAACAAGATTAGTGATTGAGAAAATACAATTCGGAGTTATTGAAACCCTCCATCCGTTAATCCCATCAGGCATAACCTAGTCCCAAACAGTTGAGACACTTCTGCACCCTGCAGTCATAGTTACATTAACAGAAGAGAATTCAGTGTCCAAGAACTTGATTCAAATAGCCTCTTAAAAAGAAAAGAGGATGACATAATTCTTTGACTCACTTATTTCCATCACAGGTTGGACAAAGACATGGGTTTATGAACACAGGATCATACAAAGGTGACCATCTTATTGTACCATTCCCCTTGCACAACCTACACGGGTAAAAACCCTTCTGCTTACAAACCCCGCATGGCCTCTCCATCTTTTCCTGCCATGGTGAACAGAAAGAGGAATGAACTTAAACTACAACCAAAATCTAACTTGACAAAAATTAACACAGAAAAACCCCCAAAGGAAAAAGTGTTTAGAAGCAAATATTGTAGTCTCAACACCAAAAAAAATATTAAAAAAAAAAAAAAATCCAAAATTTATATTTGCATGAGGTAGAAGCATGCATGTATTATAGTGAAAGTGAAAGTACCGAGTTCTTTGTGGCATTATGTCGAATAACTTGAGCGCCGATTGCAGAAATGGCAATTGTTCCCCCAACAAAAACAACAGCCGCTTTTGTTAGAATTCGCAAAACCACCCCCATCCTCCGAGTTCGTTAAAAAAAATGGTATCTTTTGCAATGGAGTAAGTTTCTTTCAAAGTTTAAATGTATTTAAACAAATAAGGGAAAACAAAAATAATTGTAAATAAAATATTTAGACAGGAAGCAGTCAAACATTTTGTAAAGGAAAAAAAAAATAAATAAATAATTTCATTTGTAATATGAAATATTTCACTATTTTAATTATAATTTTTCTGTAAATAAATAATTGCCTCCCCAAATGGATTACAGCCAACTAAAGAAAGATTTTTTCTTTTATCTGAGTACCATTTTCTTGATTTTGCTATTCTTTCTGGGTTAATTCTTTTCTTTTCAAGTCATTAACTTTATAAGAATGAAGGCTCTTCGATAGAGTTAGAGAACGTCACCCGAATTTAGATCGTGACCTAAATTTTATTTGGGCTAGACTCATATTATTGGGAGTTGCTCCTTTTTCTTATTCCACATATGTAGATTTAGGAAATTGCTCTTTTTTCCTATTCTACACAAGTTTAGGAATAAAAGAAGGAGCCTATATATATATATGTGTGTATTGTAGGGTCTTTTGATTATAACATTGATCAATAGCATTCATAGCATTGATGATCATAACTTTTGATTATAGCATTGATGATCATAGTCTTTGATCTCTTTTGTAACTTGATTCGACAATATTGAATATACTTTCCTCCGCCCGTAGTTTTTCCCTTTTAGGAGTTTCCACATTAAATCTGTGTGTTCATCTTGTCCTTTTTACATTTGTGATTTAATTGCCATTATCATCCCCAATTTTATAACAGATAGGCATATAATGCTCTGATCCCAAGCAACATATCAAGTTATGAGCCTCAGTGGTACCCTTAGAAGGCCTCTCATCAGAAGCTTAATGGAAGTAATGAACAAATATGACCAAGAAAATCGACAATCTAAGAGGAAAAGCCAAATTCCAGGTATTCATAAACTAACAAAATGTATCAACAAAGGCAAGTCAATATGCAAATGAGTATGTCAAAGTTGATGGAGACATTGGTGTTGACATGAAATAATTAAACAGGTTTAAAAAACAACCAGTGGAAAAGCAATGGCTAAGCCTCCAGGAGGAAGGCGGCAAGGGACAGGCGAGAGAGTGGACTCCAAAAGGTGGAATCTAGGAAGAAGAGGAGATAGAACAGAACCACGATGGTACCAACTCTAGCCTAGTATAAAACCTCTTGCTCAAACTTAGGTCTGTTTGATCCAGGCTCTGGTAAGATGGCCAACTGTTGAAACACATCTTTTTTCTATCCCAGCTAGTGTTGTACTGTTGTACCATAGAGCATAAACACAGGGAAACAATCCTTGAGCTGCCACAAGCTACCAATTCGTTTTCACAATCATCTTGAGATAAATTACCCTCAATCAATCTTAGGTAGAAATTGACTACATAGTCCTTATGGAGCATGCCAACCTAAAGGGTGTTGCTTTCCAAGGTCTGCCGATTATCTTTAGCTTAGTCTACTTTGATTGACTGGGTTTTGGTAGATTTGCAATTCTTGGATGAAAACCCAAAGCATTTGCAAACATTATCTTTGCAGCCCCCATATGCTCCTGTCTAAAGTTTGCTTTCTGAATGTTTGTGCCACCTCTTTCTTTGCAGGAAGGAACTGACTGGCTGGTGGTTGTTTCGTCAACATTTTCCAGGGATGTCTTTGCCTGAGAATGTAAAGATGAACTCCCACCGAGCAAATTTCCTTTTTCCTTATTACATGACTTCAAACATTTCCTGGTCTTGTCATTTCTCTCTTGAAAAGTTAGTGAACCAATACTGCAGGCTCTTTCCTCCTCTTCTTGGATCTTCTACTGCTCTCTGGATCTTGTAACTCTTTAGCATCATTTTGAGAGACTCCTTGACTGGACAGCCTCATTCGCTGTCCAAGAGCATGTGCTATCATCCGCCATGCAACTATAGGATTGTTTTGTGGCCTGTGCTTTACTGGTTCTCTTGTCTCAAATTCATCTACAGAAAAAATCCGTTCACGGGCTGCCAAATAAGCAGCTTCTCTCTCCTCAAGAGATTTTTCAAATTTTGGCTTTACTGCACTTGAACGTGGTTGTATATAGACGTTAAGCTATCGGACTTCCATTATCAAGATCTTGATTACCTATATGCTGAAATCCAATACATATGAAGTAGAAAAAAAAAAATTCCCCCACAAGCATCAAATTGGCAGCAAGATATGGCCCAAAAGCATGTATGAAATGGAGATGAATGAGGTAAAGCATTCTACTCAGAGACTTTCCTCTCTGCCCTTTCCTCCCACCCACCCCATCTTTTTTTTTTTTTTTTTTTTTTTTCAATCAGGTAGAGGAGTATCTTAATAACAAAAATAATAGAGTCGACAATATATTTGCTTACACTAGGAAGAAAACAAACCAAATCAAAAGATTCAAATACCATCTAATGGTAACAAGCCATTGGCAAAAATAGGTCTGCTAGCAGGATGCTGCAAGTAATAAGCTGCATAAATATGTTTAATATTTGTGAACAAACATTTGACATCAATTACAAGCTTTGTCTACTGAACATATAGATGTCCTGTGAAATTCTGCCTGATAGCTAGGAGCAAATCGCAAAATCATCTAAACATTTTCACCCCATCATGTACTTTTTCCGCTTAAGAGCAAGATAACATCAAGAATTCAATAATTTACTTTTGGTATTGTTTTGAACAAGGAAAAGAACCCTCTTCTGGCAATCCCATCAAAGCAACACCTCAGGGTTAAGTCAAGTTTAATAGTTCAAACTATTATTTGTTAATACATAGGCAAATCAATCTTTTACTGTTTCAAATGAAAGTGGCTTTCATCATTCACCAGGGAATATGTGGAATGCAGAATATGTACTAGGAGAAGGTTTATAATGAATGATCTATAACATATTAAATAGGTTTTGAAAGGCATCAATATGCCTGTTGTGTGCTTCCTTAGGCTAAGGATTCTAATTATCAACCAGTTACCAGCATGAATCTCTGTCAGGCAAATGCCAATTACGTAGCACTTGACCATTCTCAAGCCTAAGAAAAGAAACGATTCCAGGTGAATCTTCTTTCCTTTTTGCAACTTCTAATATCTTTGGAGATTCTGATTCATCATACTGCCAAAGCAAATCACTGATAAGGATGGATGGTCTGCAATTCAATCCGATGGTGTATCAGGAGCAATCTTAAGAAAGATAAGAAACACTAAATAGGTAAATAAATAATGCTTTCCAAATAAAAGAAACCAGGTTCAACACCAGGTTTCAAATGATTTTAACAATTAGGAAAAAGTGTAAAAGAATAAAAGTATCTAAGAAGTTTTCTCACATAAGTTTTGGAGAAATTACCCAAAGTAGGGCTTGTGGGAAAAATTCCCATTCTATGGGCTACATATGGTTAAAGGCTGAAACAGAAAATACAGATCTCAAAGCAGTTGATAGATTAGAGAGAGGTTTAGATATAGGGAAAAGCAATCTGAGCTGGAGTTCATGAACTCTTACAGGAAAAAAAATTCCAAACTCTTACAGGCCACAAGAAAAATTAGTAGCAAGGTCATTATCATATGTCACTTAACAGCCAGATTCCATATGATCAAGAAACATATTAAACTAAATAGCTGAAATGTCATGGAAAGATATGTGAACTTCTTGAAGCTTTTAACAGAAAGCTCAAATGTGACCAAAAAAAAAAAAAAGGAAAGGGATAATAAATATAAATAATATAACTAGAAAAGGAAAAAAAAAGAGCCCGGTAAATGCAAGCACATGGAGCTGGAGCTTTAACAATGGATTAAACCCCCATCAAGACAAATGGTGGCACAAAATTCATGTGACAAAATCTTGGACACTGCAAAGAATATTTGGTTAAGTTACACAAGAAGTTTAACAATGGTTAGTCACATGTTGCCTACACTGATGCCTCAGGGCAATGTTCCAAAACCAAGTGCCGATCATCTCCTTCCCCAACTGAATGATGAGAGAATCTGGACCAAAAAGAGAAAAGATTAGCTTTTTTCAGATATAAAACAATATTCAAACTGAAGAAAAATACTTATTTAGTGACAGAGATGCTATGCAATGTCAATTTAGGGAAGTACCCAAAAATATCAGCAAGACGATGTATCAGAAGGCGGCTGAAGGAATTCATAGGTTCAAGCTCCAATCTTCCATCAAAACTGCATATGACACAATAAGATTTATCTAGAGGTATTCTTTCCTTTTTTTTTTTTTTTTCTTTCCCCTTTTTCCTCTCTTTTCCAAACAATTATGAGAAAAGATATCTGCCACTCACTGAAGAAACATTAACAAAACCAGAACTGATGTCTGGTGGCACAGGATTTCCAATGTAGGACATGATCCTGCCTTGTTTATTTTAACAGTTAAAAGAATTCTTAGCAAAACCAGAGGGGTGATTATTATTATTATTATTTTCATTAAGCCCCTTTTTAATTTTTTTCCCCGAGTTTAATAATATTTTTTACATATAATAAATAATTCTTTATATAAGTAAATTATTTTAGTACATAAAAATTATGAATAAATAGATACTAGAAATATTTTATATACCATAAAAGTTAATTAAATGAAATAGTTAATTTGTAAATCAATTATTTATTTATTTATTTATTTATTTTCCCTTATAGTATTTGTATAGAGAGAATTGCAAATCATATTATTTTTTCTGTGTGTTCAAACATGCAAGTAAGTAAACATCAAACATCAAGCGCTATGTATGGGGCAGATGGAAGTAAGAATCCAATATATGTATGCATAATACTCATGTCAGGCGGCTCAAAGAGCTCTGATGAGATAAAAGAATTGCAAACCATAGACTGATTGATAGTATTTATTATTTTTTCTGTGGGTTCAAACATGCAAGTAAATAAACATCAAATATCAAACGCTATGTATGGGGGCAAATGGTAGTAAGAATCCAATATATGTATGCATAATACTCATGGCAGGCGGCTCCAAGGGCTCTGATGAGATAAAAGAATGTCTAAATTAAGCTTTGGTAAAGGATAAATTCGCAATTGTCGTTAAACCGGCCAAGATTAATTTTAAAACTAGTAAGCAATATAGTGTTCACTATGTCGTCTCCCAAAGAAGCTCTAATCGTTTAAATCAACTCAAGAAACCTATGATCGCAATCTAAATTAAACGAAAAGGGGGGGTTATGTTTACGAAACTTAAAAACAAAACGATTAACTAAATGAGTTCAAATGTAACAATGATGCAAATACGTAATCAGCCTAGGGTTGATGTTCCAGTTTAATTCTTCCTTGTTCTCCTAAATATTCTCGAATTACAATTCTAATCCCTTGATTGAATTCTAATTTGGAATCCCAAATCAGATCCAATTACCTACTAACAATTTGTTAGAATTCGATTAAACATTAATAGTTTTCCTAAACAATCACCTAATCCATCTACTCATACTTAATCTAAGATCCATGATCATCAAGATAATCCATAAATCCATGAAAAATTCAGATTTGAAAACAATCAAACAGAGATAAATGCAAAAGTTAAATTAACAATCGCCCATCACAATTAAGTTCAATCTCAAATCCATTCAAAAGAATAATCATTCAATCTCGTAGACTAAAGTAATCAAATCTGAAAATTAGAATACAATCCGAAATAAATGACGTTCTGGAACTCTGAATTGCCCTGGAAGAATCTTCCCCTAAACCGATCACAAAGTGTTTAAGCTTCCATGATCTCTGAGAAAAATCTCTCTCTTTGATCATGCCTCTTTTCTCTCTATTTCGAACTACTCCCTAATCTGATATTTTTTATTTTTTATAACCGCCTCTTGCCTCTAATCTTCTTCTTAGAGTTTTCTTAATTTCTTGGGCTTCACGGGCCCCTTAAATTGTAGGCCGAATCTTTGCTTTCTTTTTTCGATCTTGGGGTTAGATCTGAAATAGAATAAAATAAAAGTACATTAAAATTCTAACAATTTAATATCAAGACCATTAAAGCTTAATAATCCAAATTATCCAAATAATACATAAAAATCATAAGAATGGTAGAATGGATGTATTAAATGTTAAGCACAGAGGGTCCAAAAACACATAAATCTATATATTATCAAGCTTCCTCTTGGGCTCTTGCAGTCCCAATTGCAGCAATTCGAGAGATTGTGTTATCAAGCCCCTCCTGCGCCTTAATCATCTTCACCTCTTTCCCCTTGACATATTTATTACACAATGTATGAAGAACTATATCACAATACTCTTTGCTTACTTCACTCATCTTCCCATTCCTCAACATATTCATCAGCAGAAGACGTACTACTTTATGTCCCCCAATTTCTCATCGACGGTAACTGCCGCATCTGTACTCATCATAACAAAAAGGGCCAGAAGGTGGTTGTCCAGTATATTGTCTGATAGCTGCTTCATAATGACCTTGATAGCACCACCGTGAACTGCCTAACACCTATTTGGGACACAATAGAAGCACAACTTCCACATTGTTACCGCAGTATCCTTAACTGCCAATCCATTTCTCTCACTCAAAAGACCAACTAAACCTTTGAATACTCTCGTTGCTCCATACCTTTGAAGATTTGCATCATTAGTTTCTACTATTAACAAAATAGTTGTTGTAGTAGTCCTCCTTGATTGAAAATGACTTCTTGTATCTACTATCATGTAATGATAGATTAAAGACTATTGTCACCAAATCCTCTCGTACATTAGGGTGTTTGTCAAGATCCTCATTTGATAGTGCTTTCAACAAAATTTCAAAACCAACAGTACTACTCTTCTCCCAAAAAGAGCTCGAGTATAGTTTGAACTTTTAGTAAGGGTAGCAATATTGGACTCGATACGATAACCAAACACGAACACGACACGAAAATAGCGGGTTCGTGTCAGAGCGGGTTGACCCGTTTAAGTTTAATCGTGTTCGGGTTGTAAACGGGTTGAACCCGCTCA
>JAXGGT010000001.1:16475195-16489980 GCA_035583425.1 Marsdenia floribunda
GTGAGCACTATATTGCTTTCTAGTTTTTAAATTAATCTTGGCCGATTTGACGACAACCGCGAATTTATCCTTTACCACTCTCCATTGTTATAACGACCAATTTCTTCCCTAGTTTAATTCTTCTGATTTTTGGAAGAAATTTAAAGAAGACAATAATTTCAACTATTTTGAAAAATTGATTTCACTTTTTTTTTTTTTTTTTTTTTGGGTTAAATTACAACTCTAATTGACAATTTTAACAATTTCAATATTTGATTATTTATATTCAAGTCTTTTATTGTCATAAAAGACTTAAATATAAGAAATTATATATTATTTATGATAATATATATTAAAAATATATTTGAAATCAAATATACTTTATTTTTTTATAAAATAATATTTTACTCTGATAAATTTTTTATAATTATTACTTAAATTATATTTTTAAGTGTCAATTTTACAAATATAATAAAAGAAAAAAAAAATGTTTGAGAGCAAACATATGAAAAGTTTAAATGTTAAGGTGTAAACTTGCCAAATTTTCCCAAATAAAAATCCACAGTTTGAGAAACGTCGTGGGAAGTATAAACCTTATTCAAATCCTTTTTTTTTTTTTTTTTTTTTGTTTTTGGGGTGATTATAAACCTTATTCGAGTCTCTTTAGTATTTTTCTTCTATCGTTAGAAATGGATCCAATCCAAATCAGATTTCTTCAACTAAAGTGAGATTATAACATCCAATCTATGGTAGTACTATATCCAACTCAAATGGCGGCTCCATCACTGTCCTTGTTCACATGGAAATATTCCTTTGCCACTTTTACCATGTCTCCAAGAATCACAACTCGGAAATTTTCTGCAAAGATGGCCATCAATAGTATCAACTCCACTCTCTTAAAAGTTCCCGATAGTAGCAGAAGAAAGCTGCCCATATTCTTGTTTGATGTAATGGACACTCTAGTTCATGACCCCTTTTACGAGGACGTCCCTGCATTCTTCAGGTATTAACACTTTTTATCTTCTCATTTCAATCAAGATTCGCACTTTTTTTCATTTCTGTTTTTGGGTATTATAAAAATTCTGTTTTTATTGCAAAATTTTCCATGGTTATGTTGGAGGTTAGAAAGATGTGGATTTTCTTGGATGTTGTGGCGCTTTCTGGTTTATTTCGATACTCAATCAAGGGATGTGATATATAGCTATAGAAAGCATTTACTTTCAGTAGCCCTGAAAATCGAGAGGCCATTCATTTTCCGAGAAAGAGTCTGCTATCCCTGATGAGCAATTTTATTGAATATTTAATACTCAGGTCAACTAAAAGAAGAAATGAAGAACATTGTTACTTAGTTTGGTTCTAATCTTTCTTTGTTATCCAATTGAGGTTTTTTGTTCAGAATGTCAATGAAGGAACTTCTGGAATGCAAGGACCCGACTGCCTGGATTGAATTTGAGAAGGGTCTAATTGATGAGGTACATGACTTATGAGGGCACATTTACAGCTGTTTGGCTTTATGAGTGTGTGCGTGAGTGAGAGTAAAACCTTAAGTGAGCACCAGGGCATCGTCTTGATTTATTCTTATTTCTGTTTTTGGTGGTACACTATGATCTTAGTTCTTGGAAATTAAGTCGATGATATTGAGCTATCTACAGTTGACTCCTCTTCCCCTTCTAGGTTCTAAGTGGTTACCTTACATAGCATTCCACTACCGATTCTCTTGCTGTTTCTGCATCAAAATATCTATAATGTGGTAAATGTAGCAAGAGCAGAACAACAACTTTCAGTCACCATCAAACAATAAATATTTTTTACTGTGTTTGCTGGGAAACCTAAATTAGTTAGGTTTGATTTGGCATTAGTGGGCAGTTCTTTCTCATGTTTCTTTTTCTCTCACTTTAAATGTTGTTTTGAGCCCTCCTTAACTTTGCTTTATCAAATTTTACAGCTCAATTTTTGTGAAAGAGTATTTAAAGTCCAAATATGTAGCATTTTCTCTTGTAAGAAAAGTTATACAGGGCAATACTTAGTAATTTTTGTATTTGATTTCTAACTTTTGGTTTACTCTTTTTTCCCGCCTTTTTTCAGCCAGGTCTAGCACATAATTTTTTCAAAGACAGGAGGTCCTTTGATTTGGAAGGTGATATGAAAACTTCTGTGTTTCAAATTTCATCATACTTCAAAAGGAATCAGATATCAGGATAAAATGTACATCACCCAACAGAAATTTGATAATTGTTGAATTTCTTGCTAAATACTAAATGATGAATTTCTGTGATTCTACAGATCACACGAGAATACTCTGAATTACACCAAGACAATTTAGTGTGCTACAGAACATTAGCAAGCATATGGAAACAAATAGAAATATTAGAAGAATATATAGGAAGGTTGGCATCTAAAAAGAAACACAAAGAAACTTTGCCATGTTTCCATGTTCTGATGTTTATGAGTAATTTTCCTTGTTATCTCTTGCGGTTAATGTAAAAGGTTATACCATGACATCTTACTAAAACATGGTTATTTTAATACTAATTGGCATCTCTGGACTCTGTATCCTCTTGCCTCTTGTGGTTGATATTTCTGCAATGTACTATAATTTTTACTGATAACATTTCTGAATACTTCGTAAGGGATTTCATAAGTCAGGATGAGTTGCTGGTTAGGTTGCATATTGAAAACATATACATGAATCAAACACACACATATATATATATATCTATTTCTGTATGTGGAAATACATAGATCTTTTGATTTCTTATTTCTCTCTCGTGGGGCTTTTCTTTGTTCTTTGTCATTTGTGCATCAAATAGTGGCTTATTCTCAGCCTACCTAAGAAGTGTACTCCATCATATTATAACTTGGTTTTTTAAGTAAATGAAACTACTTTGGATACTGATGTTGTCTTTTATTTCTTTGTAAATTATGCGTTTTTTGGGGTTATAATTTCAGTTTCCTTTTCGTAGCTTCTTTATATCCAGTTTGTAACCAATATCATCAAAGTGTTATTACAGGCCTAAAAGACTGCATGAAAAGAGGATATTCCTACATAGAAGGTGTTGAAGAGTTGCTTTGTGCTTTGAAGAAAAACGGCTATGAAATTCATGCTTTCACAAATTATCCAATTTGGTACATTGCAAATTGTCATACATTACAAATTATTCATGCTTTCAGTAAGTGTTTTTGATTTAAAGTCTTATTCAGTTTTTCTTTTCTGCAGGTACCAGATGATTGAGGACAAGTTGAAACTCTCCACTTACTTATCCTGGACTTTCTGTTCATGTATATATGGTAACTTTTTCCTCTGAAAGGATTACGCTTGATATTTCATCAAATATTCCACTGCTATCTGGCTTTAGCTGAACTTATTTCTGCTTAGATGCTTTTATTCAGTACCCTGTTTTAGTTGCTCCATATGCTAGTCAGGTCTACCTTTTCCAGTTCCATCATTATCTGATTGCTTGGGTTTTACTAAATATAGGAAAAAGAAAGCCTGATGCTGACTTTTACCTGGAAGTTCTGAAGTACCTTGATGTTGAACCAGGAAACTGCATCTTCATTGATGACAGGTAGATCTCTGATGAATTAGACATTTTAATCCTTCAAGCAGAAAGCATGTGGAATTGTATCTGGTTCTGCTTTATGCCACCTGACTTAGCTATTTGCACAATGGTTGTAAATTTGGCAAATAAAAATCTGCAAGTTTGTACACTGATTTTTCGGTAGCTATTTTTGTACTGTGCTCTATTTGTGGTTATTATCGGGTGATTCTTGTCCTGTGAAGTTAAAAAGCATGTCTAGATGTAAAGCCTGTGATGAGACAATCCTTCATGTATTCACTTGATTGAGATCTATCTGATTTAGAAATTTGAGCTTATGCCAATTTTACCTCTAGTAGTACCTGATTTAATTTCCATCCTCTCTCATGCCCGGTGGGTTAGTCAATGTTTTAAGATAAGTGTAGCTTCAGAGAAAGAAAAGGGTAATAAAGCAAGTGTAGTGTAATGATTTGTGATTGTAAAAATTTACACAAAGCATGCCTTATAATCTGTTCCACAGCAATCTGCCATTGCTCTGTTTTTTTTTTGTCAATCCATGGCAACAAGCAAGAATTTCATTATGTATATCCATGAATTTAGCTCCCCTTTCTGCCCCCTTGGTTTGTGAGTGTTTCTTGTCATTTGTTTGAAACAGAATGAGGAATGTTGAAGCAGGAACTGAAGTTGGTTTCAGAGGTTTGCAGTTCAAGGGTGTGGATTCCCTTCGCAACGATTTGTCTATCGTTGGCATTGACATTTCAAAAGTTACTTCCAATGAAGATCAAGATTTGCCTGCATCTATAGAATGATACACCTCTCTCTCTCTATATATATATAAATTGGTTTCCTTAATAATTCTGAGCTTCTCTTAGGTATGATAAACACATTTCCTTTGAATAAACTTGTGAGCAATGAAACACATTTTATGTTGCAGACCTTATCTAATCTCTTGTACTGAAAGATCACTCACTGTTTTCTTTTGCATTGTTCTTGAGGTAAACAGCAATAAGACCTGCACTTGAACATGCATTCCAAGAAAGAAACTGGACACAGAAAATTCAACTATGTGCACCAAAAATAATTATGGAAACAGAGCTGGTAAATAAGCAAAATACATGTACTTTTCCTGTAAAAAGATATGTACTCTTCTGCTTCAGAGTATTGGCCATTAGGGTTTCCATCTCCTCTAGTTGGGTCCTTTATAGTTTATATTTTATTTTATACTACAAAACATATATATATATGAGAAGATTGGTAGTTTAATCCCAAATATTTAAGGTTTTGGTATGTTTAGTTCTAAATTTTTGGTTTTAATCTTTATATATCAAATAAATTATATTTTACTAATTTTAGATTTTTTTTTTTTTTTTTCCGAAAATCAAAATTACTAAAATTTAATTAAATTTAGAACTTAGGAGATTAAAATAAAATATTTAAAATTAAATATAGGAAAATTTAAAATGTTTAAGATTAAATCTATCAATTTCTGAATATATGTATATATATTTTGGATTAAAATTTTGGGATTTTTCATAAATTATATATATATATATTTAAAATAATTTTATATCTTTATTAAGTACTTCTAAGGTAATTAATTTGGTTATACTTAATTCAATCTTTTATATCAAAGTGAAAATTAATTTTAGCAAAATTGAAGAGTATGATTGCAAATACTTGTAAGTTTGGAGGGCTAATGACACAAAATAAAAAAAGGAAGCAACGTGAAGTAGCAGTAGTAGAGATGAATATTCTTTGGGCAACGGTTCCAGAAAGCCATCAATTGACCCATTTTTCTACTGTACCCACTTCCCAATTCCAGTTTGGGAATACAAACGCATAAAACTCGTTGAAGACAAGCTAAATTAAGAGACAAAGATTGGTCGGTCGGTTGGTCAAACCTTAAATTCAAACACGTACCCTGTTCCACTATTTGTAGGCCAATTTTCTGTGAAATTTCATCTGAATTCAATTTTTCTTGATGGTTTTGAGGTCCCAGTTTCATTCGGGTTGTTCTAAAAATCATCATTTTTTAATCCCCGGAACTGGGATTGTGGGGAAAGAGATGGTTTCTTCCGTGGGTTCCGTTTTGTCACCGCTCAAGGTGGCGTTAAGGAATGGGGATTCTTCTGGGTCTTCCAAATCTTTTGTCTCTTATGATGCAAAGCTCGCTAATTTGGTTTCTTTCGAGAAGAAGAGGATTGTCTGTGGATGCATAGCTCCTTCTAGAAACTTAAGGCCAGCTGATCCTAATGGGTTTTCACCCACCAAATTCAATGTAAAAATTTAACTTCATTTCTTCATTCTTGTTTTTATTTTGTATTCGGAAGTATTTCAATTTCTTGAAGGTTCTTTTTTTTCTTGTTCTGTGTAGGATTAATGTTGTGTAAAGTTTGGTATCATCAATATAGACTTTCTGAGTTGGGAATTTGTTCCCTTAATGATGATTACAATTTTATATCTAGGTTCTCCAGGTTACCGAAACAGTAGCTGAAATGATAAACGATCAGAAGTTAGTTCATGGTGGTATTTGATCTTTAGAACTAGATTCTTGGACTCCTAAGTGCTCTTCCTAGTTTCAGGAATTTGTATTTCTGCTATTTAAGATGTTGGCAGTAAGGGTGTCTTCTCAAGTTTCATGGTCATTCATTAGGGTCAAATAGTTTGACTAGACAATTCTGACCACTATGCACATCTATCTCGCTAACCTTGTCTTCTGATTTTTAAGAAGCAATTGGAAAAGAGAGCGAAAATCATTACAGTGTCAAATTCCAGTACTCAATCGTGATTTTGTTGGCATCATGCAATATTGTTAGTAGTTGAAAATGGTTTTTATCAAATACTACTACTAAGGACTTTATGATTTAGTGATACAGTATTGAGTAGAAAACTCAACTTCTTTCTTGTGTGTTTAGGATCAGTTGCTTTTCATTCTTTGCTCTCCAAATGTCAAGTAATATTTCCAATGTCATCCCTGTCTCTAGTTTAGTTCCATCTGGTAACTCTTGCAAGTTTTCTAACTGGGGCCTTCAAATGTAAAAGTTAGTGACTGAAATTAGTTTGTTGGAATATTCTTTGTTGTTGCTAGGATTCATCTAAAACAGAAAGTCTGCACATGGTGAAGGAGCCAGAAGAATCTGATGTTCTTATTGAGTGCAGAGATGTGTATAAATCATTTGGCGATAAGCATATCTTAAGAGGTGTCAGCTTTAAGGTGAGTTTGGACTCCTAATATTAGCACATGGAAAGGGCTTCTTTGATCCTTGCTGATGTATTTCGGCACAAAATATCTTCTTACAACTTTTGTTAAATTTGTTCAATCAAACACTCATCTATGAAACTGTATCATACTCAATGAATCCTGTTTCTGATGATGGAGAAAGGATAATATGTCCTTAATGGATACAACACTTCAGCATTTGTCACTTTTGTCTCAGATTGACATCTAAAAGCATTGCTTTTAATATTTTCTAGGAAAAGTAATTGAAAGGTCAAACCAACAAAATTACACATGGATAAAGGTCCTGTTCTCAGTTACTTAAAACAAGCAGTCTTCAATATATCTATATTTTAAAATTATGTTCAACTACAATTTGTTTTGAACTGTTCTTACTTGCTTTTTCAATTTGGAGTTTTGCTTAAAAGTTATTAAAAAAAAAAAAAAAAGAGTTTTGGAGGAGCTTAAAAGTGCTTTCCGAACTGCTTTTGTATTTTAGTGCTATTTAAATTAGGTGAATTCTTAGGTGAACTTGGTTTTTTTGTTCTAATAAGAGATTGTACTATATATTCTACTGGTTTTACATTCTAGGAGGTCACGAGTTTTTAATTGTATGCTCTACAAAATTGGGTCCATGTAAGGATTTCCCACAAAAGTAAGAACATTATATTAATTTATAAAACATATTTCTTAAAGGCACCTTTGTTTCCTCCAGCAGCCTAAAAATAGTTTGAGCAACTGAGAACAGATGTTCTTTATCTTACCTACATACAGTGCATGCTTGCTCACTAAGAGTTGTTGCTTATTGCATTAGCTTCTTGTTGCTTCTGCTACACATCTTGCACCTATTTTGACGTACACAAATACACAGACAAGTTTGGATTTGATTTCCATCTGTATAATTCAGTCCTCTGGAAAGGGAAATTTACCTTATGGTACTTGAAGACTTTGTACCTATTTGTAGATTAGGCATGGAGAAGCTGTTGGAATTATTGGGCCTTCTGGAACTGGGAAATCAACTATATTGAAAATTATCGCCGGCCTTCTTACTCCAGACAAGGTTTTTTTGTCTGAAATTCTTTTCTGCAGTTTAGGTTAGCATTCTAATTAGTTCTGCCTGAATGAAATTTTGTTTCTACTTGATTGGGCAGGGGGAAGTTTTAATCTGTGGGAGAAGACGTCGTGGTTTGATCAGTGATGATGAAATTTCTGGCCTTCGGATTGGCTTAGTAAGCTATCTATGACTATGAGTGTTCTTTTATGACTATTCTAAGGTTTTCTTTGATAATAGGGTTTCTAGTGATATCATTGATTTCTATTGGTGTATATCAGGTCTTTCAGAGTGCTGCTCTTTTTGATTCTTTAACAGTTCACGAGAATGTTGGTTTCCTTTTGTAAGATACTGCCTAAAATTCTTGACTAGCTCTAGTTGTTCTTCTAAAAGTTAGAATTTTCCAATTGACCAATTACAGTGTCATCTTCGTTTAACAGATACGAGAATTCTACCATGCCCGAGGATCAGATTTCGCAGCTTGTAACTGAAACACTTGCTGCAGTTGGATTAAAGGTATGAGGAGATGATACTTCTTCTTATCAGAATGATAAAACCAAGTTTAATACATCTGGATCGTCCTCTAACCCTTTACATGAATGGGGAAAAGTATCCTATGCGCATCTTATTTTCAAATTTTGAAAGTTCAGTTCATTTTCATCTTGATGAGAAGTTAGACAAAGTGAGGCCAAGCAATTTTGAAAATATGGGTCCTGGAAAAAGTATTATGGCATTTAAAGTTTTTCTCTTGATTTATATCTTCTACCATCTTTCCATAAGCTCCATAAATATAAATAGATACATGTTCATAGAAACACGCAAATGTGTATGCTGATATATTTGAACTGGCAAACTTGGGGTGTTTCTATTCCTGTTGTTGAATTGTCTGGATTTTGGATGGTCAAATGTTTCTATGACTTTATAAGTTAAATTTTCTACACTCCTGCAAGTGGTTCAGGAGTTAAAAGAAAAATGAGGAGACCTGTATTATAGGTGTTTTTTCTGGGAAATTTAGGAGGTGAAACGGGAAAAGGGGAAAAGAAAAAGAAAATCAAATTGATACATATTCAACTCAGACACATTGTTTTGAAACTTAATAACCCATAAGAGGATGATTTAGTGGCTGCAACATTCAACTCACCCTCAGGCTCGGCTTAACTGGTCCCTCTCTTATAAGAAGACACTAGAAGAAATAACTTAATACTTATTGCAGGGAGTTGAGGATCGATTACCTTCTGAATTGTCTGGTGGGATGAAGAAAAGAGTTGCATTAGCTCGTTCAATAATTTTTGATACAACAAAGGATATAATAGAACCAGAGGTATGTCTTGACGCTTATATGAACTTCTTTTTTTTATTCAATCAGGAGTTGCTTTTATTCAAATAAATAATAGAGTTTTAGACATCATAAATTTTTTAGGGAAACATTGTCTTCTTGGTATTATATGTTTATGTTACCTGAAAGTGTGTATGTTTAAGATTAAGAACTGCTGGATTGATTATAGATTTTAATCTTGTTACCTATCTTAGTGAAGTTAGGCATTCTAAAATTGGTGTTTATATCAAAGACCTGACTTGTTATCAAGAAGAGTAAGTGCTAGGAAACTCGTGATAGCCAAAGGCCTCAAGATTTAAGAAGCATACGAATTTTATAGGTAGTATATTATGTAGAACACTGAAATAATATTATATTAAATTAACCTTAAAAACTATCTAAAATTTACTAAAATCATTCAAAATTATTCGAAATTTAATAAATTCATTTAAAGTTATCTAAAACTTAATAACTATTAAAATAACTATTTTGATATTAATGGTCATAATTTATAGTTTGAAGAAACCTTAACAAAGGAAATTAATACTTTGTTAAAAATAATAAAACATATTAAATTATTAGATTCCCCCCCTCCCCCAAATTGCTTATAATTAAAATTAATTTAAACTTTATTTAAAATTTTTCCCCCTCCATTTGAGCAGGTGCTCTTATATGATGAACCAACTGCTGGACTTGACCCAATTGCATCAACTGTAGTTGAAGATCTCATCCGCTCTGTTCACATGAAAGGCAATGATGCTCTTGGGAAACCTGGGAAGATTGCATCCTATGTTGTTGTAACTCATCAACATAGTACTATCCAAAGAGCTGTTGACAGGTGCTGATTGATTGCTAATACAAATTTTCTTTGGTACCAGGAATTTATTTTATCACTGTCTTTTTCTTCAAAAGTAATTTGTTTATTTTCTAGGCTCTTGTTTCTGTATGAGGGAAAGGTTGTTTGGCAAGGAATGACTCATGAATTTTCCTCATCAACAAATCCTATTGTGCAGCAGGTGAAGCTGCTTGTCTGAAAACTTACATTATCTTTGTTCAGTTAAAACTTTGCTTATTTTCTTTTGTTCCATCTATTACTTTCTAAAATTTAGGGTTCAAGCTCCTAAGAATGGGTTAAGGATATGATAGTTCCCAACTGAGTTTTGTTTGAAGTTCACAAAAATCTAGTAGTTTAGTCACTAACCATTATTTTGTAAAGAATTTGAGGACCTCTAGTAGCTCCAATCAATTATCTTCGTGTGCTTCTGCATGCAAATTGATTGTATTAATTTGACCAAATGCAACAGTGAAATTAAATATTAAGATAGTTTGTTTAGAGAATAGGGAAAGTGGGTTACAAGTAATATACAAAATAATAATAATAAAAAAAAATGTAATGGTTTCTATTATGATTTGGGTGTAATTGAGATGTGTGTCCTTGCAAGATTCTAGAATTCATGCTTGGGAAGACTAAGAGAGGGACAATTCTGGGTGACATGCTTGGATTGCAGTCTTTTGACTGCTATAAGCAGAAAGCATATAGGATTTCTATAGGTCACATCCCTATTTACTTTAGGATAGTGATATATTTCTACCACCTCTTTGGGGAACTGTCAGCATCTGGTTTTGCTGAGGGCATAGCATTGATGGATTTGCAAAGAGATTGGCAGAAAACTATAAATACGTTCAAGTGCAGCCCAATCCAAATTTCTTCTTTTATCTAGAGAGTAACAATTTGGGCCTGGGGAAAAAATTCCCCTAATTGTAGCATTTTATTTCATTAGGCTATTTGACCAGGTAATGACCGAAATGGGGAAACAAGCCATACATAAGTTATTAACTAGTGGTTCATGATGATGTGAAATTCTTAGGTGCATCCAAAGCATGGTCCAATTGTATGCTGGTTCAATGATTACTATCTGCATGCCCATTTTGACATACAAACTCGATAAGCAAGTTTCCTTCTTTTCTTGTCCCATCTTCCTTTCTCCAATTTGACAGATTCAAGTTGAAAGTTTACAGGTAAAATAGGACAGATACTCATTTTTGTCACTCTTGTGAACATAGGTGGGGTCATACACTTAAGAATTTTCCCACAATGACAACCATTTACTTTTATCGTTATAGCTCAGATTGTTATTGGATTAATAGGAGAACAATCACATTAACACATCACTCACAGGATTGGACATATTTGACCTTTCCTGCACACAAGACAATGGAGTTTTCGAGCTGCAAGTTTTTCTTTTCTACACTATTATGTCAATGTTCTTTTGCAACATATACACATATGCACATCTCCTCTTGCTGTGAGTTATGACAGCAATGTCTTTACTCTATTTCGGATTCATTATTAATCCAAATATCCTGTAAATCCTTATCAGTTTAACTTTTTTTTGTGATTGTTCTAGTTTGCATCTGGGAGTTTGGATGGGCCAATTAAATATTAGCTCATAAAGAAGTGAAGATGGGACAGTATGGAGGGTTTCTCCGGCACTGGATACCAGTAAAGTTATCTTTATCGATCTGAAAGGTTGAATGGGTTTCTCTTAGCTGTCAACGTATCCATACAGGCATTGGTTGTCAAATGGACAATCTCAGCCTCCACAGTACATGTCACACTTGTGTTGATGGTGCAGCTTTTATTTTGCTGAGCTGGCTCCACAGTTTTTAAGGTTGGATGAGAATTCAGGTGATAGTCTGCCTTTTCGAGTTGTTATAACTGTTTCATTTTTACATTTCGAGAATGTAGGAAATCAGTGCCTCAAAAAAAAAAAAAAATTTACTAGGTGTCTACTCAATACTTCATGACATCTTGGTGTCTTGCAGATGTCAACTGTAACAAGTCTCTTGTATTTTGGAACTGATGATGTTGTAATAAGGGTGCCTTCTAGGACTTGCTTAGATGTTATTTGTAATTCTCTCAATGTTAAAAGGAAAGAAATAGTTGAAAATTTGAAAGAAACAAGTGAGCAACACATGGTTCTAAAATCAGTATCCGGGGTCATTTATGGAGTTGTTACTTTGGGCATGTACTGCTTCTAGCTTCAAAATTCTGTGATGATGCTCTATTCCTACCATACACAAATATATCATAATGTCTTTGTTTGACATTGCATTTTTATTAGACAGCGATCATTACCTTGTTAATAAGTGCATAAAAATTCTCACTCACATGTGACATGCTTGTGAGAGAATTTTGATCCACAGCACATTGAAGAAGATAAATTTCCAGCAAAAGATGGAAGGTGACAGTTGAGCCCTGTACGCATTGTTGGAATAGGCACTTAACTTGATGAATCTGTGTAAATGGAAACCAAATCATGTGTTTGAAAGAATTGAGTTTTAATCCAATTCGCTACAAGCCAGCTTATACATTCTGAAAATTATTCTGTGCTCTTATCTATTCTTGTTTCTGTTTTGCTGATACTGTAGATATAGATGCCACACCATAATGAGGGAAAAAGGTTTTGGGAGTTGTTGGTGTTGGGTTGTGGGGGGGGGGGGGGGGTGTTGGGAGGTGTTAGATTTACGAAAAATTTACTGATTGAATGGCATAAGGTTCTTATGTTGGATTAGGTGATGCAGAGAACAGGAATCTATATCTGAATATAAATTATAAAAGGAAAATTGAGGGCATCTGGTGTAAGCACATATTCCTAATAGTCTTTGTACAGATTTCACTGATCTTTTTATTCAAGCTGATGTCACCGAAGTGGATTGCAATCCAGAACTCCACTGAAGTTTGGCTCGACATATAGTAACTCAAAACTCCAACCCCAAAAAAGGGGCGTGGGGGACTGAAGGTTTCTTACTTCCGGCAAATTGAGTGGGTAAATTGATAGACTACTCTAAGGAAGCCGACCCCTTCAAAGTCAAAGAAACCAAAGTCCCAAAAATTGAAGAAAATGCTCAAAGCAGAGTCTTGATAAGCCTGGAGACATTTTTCACCAATCTTTGCAATCATGGAGTAGCATCTGCTCTTTTCTTCAGATGCCTTTTGACTGTGAATGGTGCTTAAATGTCAAACGTTTTGAGTTTGAAATTTTGATCATTAACCCCAATTGCGCACCTCCCCATTAAAAGTTAACCAAACAATTCCGTGCAGGGCAAGACTGGACTAAAAACAAAGAATTCAAGAAACAATTTGTTCCTGTACAATGTTGGGGTGGGGGGCGGGGGGATTTTTTCACTCTTTAAGGTTCTGAGTAAATATACAGAAGAGACATCATCATAGTTTTATTTGCAGAATGTAGTTTCTTGTCCGAGTTGAACAGAACAATAGCACTAAACCAGAATAGAAACTAACAATAGCACTACCACAAAATGCCCAAACTGAAATTGGTCCTACCTCATCTTCTCCTTTAAAATCTTTTCCTGGAACTGCTGGAAAGCTCTCTCTCTGGCAGCCATCATTGGACAACTCTACACACAAATAAGGGTTACCGGCAAATGCTCCTGGAAATCTCCAATACCCTTCTTCCTTTGGAACAATCCCAGAGAAACCATTGTATGAGAGGTTCAAGAGGGTCAGATTTCCTAAGCTGGAAATGTTCTTTGGGACCTGACCAGATAATGTGTTATGCGACAAGTCTAAGGTCCTTAAACTCCACATCTTCCCGACTGATTCAGGGATTTGACCATCAAAAAAGTTGCGAGACAAATTTAGGTATTCCAGGCCTTGTAGTCCAAATAGACCTGCTGGGATTTCTCCATGCAACTGATTATTGGACAGATCAATGCCTATAGTGCTGGAGAGACTATAGTTGAAATTTA
Organism: Marsdenia floribunda; assembly: GCA_035583425.1. Taxonomy (NCBI): domain Eukaryota; kingdom Viridiplantae; phylum Streptophyta; class Magnoliopsida; order Gentianales; family Apocynaceae; genus Marsdenia; species Marsdenia floribunda. The sequence goes on from JAXGGT010000001.1 coordinate 16,489,067, forward strand.
ACTCTGCTTTTCCAGCAACTTTGACAGAGAATTTGATCTCCAGATTCGAAGATGTAACTAATATGTCTCCAGGAATCGTCTTGCTAGCACGATAATTGTTGAAGTCTGAGCTTATGTTGAAGCTACCATCTGGTATGTAGCCAGAGAACCTATTGCTTGAGAGGTCCGCTGTTCTGATGGAAGCAAAAGTGAAGAACCAACTAGGTAGAGCTCCAGAGAATTTGTTTTGAGCAAGGGAAAGAAATCTGAGGTTAGCCCACTTGGTTATAGCATCATTTAAGGATCCAGAAAGATTATTTGAACTGAAATCCACAACTTCCAGTGATTTACAGCCTGCCAATGTAAGTGGTATCTCCCCAGATATCTGATTGTTGCTAATATCAAGTATCTTCAGACTATCTAGTGCATCAAGCTCCGGTTGGATTTCACCAGAGAGGTTGTTGTTGTTCAATACCAATGCCAGCAGCTGAAAGCAGCCAACAATGTTCAAGGGAACCGAGCCGGACAATGAATTGTGTGACAAATCAATCACTTGAAGATAAGTTAAGTTTCCAATTCTTGATGGTATCTCTCCGGTAAGAAGATTATTTGACAAAAACAATGCCTGCAAGCTCTTCAATTCTGTCACTGTGGCTGGAATACTCCCAGAAAACTGATTATGCGAGAGATCAAGGAGCAGAAGCCCAGATCTTTCTTCTGTTTCAACAATCTTAATTGGAAGTTTCCCAGATAATTCATTGAAACTGAAGTCCAAGACAATCAATCTCTCTGAGAACAACAATCTAGGAGAAATACCATACTGTAACTCATTTGATGATAAATTAAGCTCTGTCAATCCTCGAAGAGAAGAAATACAAGCTGGTATTCCTCCCATGATCGAATTATTAGCTAACTTAAGAACCGAAAGTGATTCA
>JAXGGT010000001.1:16527848-16540256 GCA_035583425.1 Marsdenia floribunda
ATATATATTATCCACTTGAAAAAGTCTCCGATTTTGAGGTTATTTTATAGTGCATCACTATTTCAAATTAGTCCACATATTGGTCCTTTTTTTTTTCATGTTCCAAGACTGCAAATTTGCCATGAAATTATATTTGTTATATTTAAAAAAATATTTTTGATTAATAATAAATATTTATATTTATTGATTGGAGGTATTATATATATATATATATATATATTTTAAAAGTTATTTAACTACTTTAATATTAATTATTGAATTTCAATTTTACTATCTCGAAAATCATCTATTATACAATTGTTATTATTATATTAAAAAAATATTGAGTTAATAATAAATATTTAAACTCATTTTATATTACATGAAAAATTCTTATATATTTTATATATAAAATTAGATATCATGTTTCTTTTTTAAAGAAAATGAAATTTATTACCAATTTTAAGGAAAAAAAATTATCATGTACTAAATGTGAAAATTATAAATAATTGATAATCTAACCTCCTTTTTTTTAAAAAAAAATGATTTTTTTAAATTGAATTTGACTTGAACTCATAAACTTTTGAATTACAAATGAGACAATTAAACTACCCTTTCTTATTCTTTTTACTTAAATTTGCTTGTTATATAATAGACAAAAATGTATAGTTATGAGTTCGAATCACATCTAAAGAAATAGAAAAAAAAAAAAAGCCTAAAATATATATATATATATATATATTTTGGAATGTTGAGACATTTTTATCTTTATTGTGTTTCGAATTTATGATCTCTTAAATCATAAGTGAAGTTGTTACCAAATTGCGCTGCATCTTCTTGACAAGAAATAAAAGCTTTAGTTGATAAAAATAAGTTGAATTATAATTTTAATTACAAAATAAAAAATAAAAAATAAAAAAAGATAAACATTTTTGACATATGTTTTTTTTTTTTTTTTTTTTTCAACTATTGGAGTTATTGGTAATTTTGCTCATTATCCTTGGTAGTAGCATGCCTGAAATAGCGCCGTCGGGACCTACCACGAATAACGACATGAACCATGTTTCTAGTCTTCTTAATCCATGCGCCATTATAAGACCTCTACGTGGGAGGGAGTGCTCCAATTATGTCTCTTCCCGACATCAATATATATATTTTCTCACTCTCTTTCTTGAAATATTTGTCAAGATTAAGATTATCGAATTTACTATTACTACTACTATTATACTATGGTTTAATGCTGTGGTGGAATTGCTTCTTCTCCATTCACTTACCTTAATTCCACCGTAGTCTTCGGCTTCTTCTTTCTTCTTTCGAGAAAAACACTGTATACTTGACACAACACCCACCCGAAACAGTTTCTTGATCCTTTCCAAGATTCATAGGTACATTGCACACATTTTTTTTTTTTTTTTCTTCCCCTTAATTTTATCTAGACTTCCCTACTACCTGCAGATTTTATGCATGTTCTTGCAGTATTTTCTTGTTCGTGTTTATTCTGATTGTTCATGAGAAGATGAAGTCGCTAACCCTTGTAAGTGATGTTTCTTCTTTGTTTACATATATATATATATATATATATATTTACGGTGATCTTTGTACAAATATACGTATGTTTTAACGATTTGTCCCTGTAAGAATGTCTATTTTTTTAAGCTTTTTCTGTACCTGTTATTTAGTGGTTATACTGCGATTTTGATGTCTTTAATGTTTTTCCAATGGAGCAAAATAGTTATGCCACTACGTGGGGGGAAAATGGAGATCATTTGTGTGAAATGGGACACTATTGTGTATGATTATATAAGTGGTAGAGAAAAGACTTCTGCAATTACTGATTTTGGGTGTTCAGTTGTGGTTTGGGGTTACATGGAGCTATGTATCCAGTGAATTTCCCTTTTTTTTTTTTTGAAGTCCCAGTTCTTTGGAGGATTAACTGAAGCTTCCTAATTTGTTTTCAATTTTTTCTAATTTTTGGTGTGTGATTTTTCTAATAATGGAGACGAAGTTTTCTGTTTCACAAAAGGGTTTCTCTTAGCTGCATTTTTGACTTCTCAATTCATTGTCCTTACGTTTTTGCTGTTGTTTCTTCCAACTATCATGCTTTCATTTTTCCCTCAAATGAGCATCTTCATTTCTGCCCATGCTTGGCTTTCTTTCCATGACCTCAATTTAAGTTCTTCAAGGAGCTATGCACTTCTGACAACATGAATGAATATTTAATTTCTCTGTCCTAAAACTACCTGGTTTTTGTTGTTAAACTTACTGTTTATGCTTTTGTTGTTACTTTCTGGTGTTTGTGTTTACTTCTTCTTTTCTCATATTTATGAACTCTTCCTTCATTCCTTGTTTGCATGATTTTCCTCTACGTTGATATAAAATAGGAATTTTGTTCATCCCCATTCGGTCAATTTTCTCAATAGGGTCATAAACTGAAAAGTTCAAAAACTCGTCCAGAATATGTTTGTTGCAAATATGTATAATAATTTATATAATTTGTCAAATTGTGGTGAATAATATCTTTGCTGCCTAACTTTTTCAGGGTTCAGCACTGAAGTATCTAAAGCATCGGCGATCATCTCTGTGCAGCTTCTTTTATAAAGCTTCTCTCTTCTGTTTTTTGTTCCTCCTTGGATACATTATCATTAAGCAAGATGCCAAAGAGGTTCTAATTCAGTTTTCTGTACATTTGAAAAACAAAGCTATTTTGTGCTCACTTCTGTTTAAATTCATCCACTGCATTTCCACTTTCTACCTGGTTGAGTCTTTTCTGGAAGATTCTCAGGACTACCTGTTTAAATACTTTTAAGTCCACTTTTATTGTAGATCAATTTCACCAACGATTTATTAGATACAGCATCTAACAAGGATTTTGGATCTTACATATATTTATAATGTTGTTCATTTTCCTGCAGAAATTTTTTAAATGGAGATTTAAAGGCAACTTCCAAAATTCTGTTAAATGTCAGGTGTGTTTTTTCTTTAATGGATGGTTTCAAGTATTTGGAACCTGGCTTGTAACATGTTTTTTATATTTTGCATCCACACTCCTGTTGGCTATCTAATTTAGAAAATATTTCCTTGAAGTTGGGTCTGGGGACTATATATATACAAGTGGAGATATATTAACAAAATTTTCAGTTTACTATCCAATTAAAACCGAAATAAACATACTCAAGAAACTTAAAACTTAAGAAAGGAAACTGTATCTATAAAGCTAGAGTTGTCTCACAAAGCCCATGGCAACTAGGAACAGTGGTGTTCTTGATTCAAGGGCTAATTGTTCTACAAAGCCAAATAACAATAGATTTAGTTCATGTTTCCTAGAAAAATTCTATTACTGAATAATTGTTATAGAGTTTAATGGTTTCATTACAGTTTATTTATCTTTGTTAGGATCAATGCAGGCCTGTTGGAAGTGAGCCATTACCAAAAGGTATCGTTGCCATGACGGCTGACCTGGAAAGACGACCATTATGGGGTAGCCCCAAGGTAATTTTTGTTTGGAAAAGGAAGCTGGAAATTTTTGGAACTACATAATAACATAACTAAATATCATGTAGTCATTGATCGTGATGTTTTTTTTTTTTTAATCTGAAAATGGAAAGATACTGTGAATATGGAACTAAATTTGTCATATCTGGAGTGCTAAAAGACATACTTAAGCAAAATGATGCAAAGCATGCTTACCAACTAGTTACAAAGGGTTAAATATATGTTGAACTTGGAAAAAATGCTTCTCAAGACTTAGCTGTTTAGGATCCACAATTTATTAAATCCAGAAAATCTATCACATTTTTCTGCAAGAGTCTACTCAAATTATCGGAGGATAAATTCTGTTTGACAGGAGGTTAATTCTTCAAGAAGTTTGTTCTCTGTTGTTGCTGGAATAAAGCAGAAGAAAGCAGTAGATAAGATGATCAGAAAGGTTAGAGTTCAACACATATGTTTTACTTCTCCTTATCACTTCTACCTGTAACCATACCATCTATCTATGGAGTTCAAATGCAGTTTCTGGTGGCCAATTTTGTTGTGATGCTTTTCCATTACGATGGCATTGTTGATCAATGGATGGATTTAGAATGGAGTAGCAGTGTGATACATATATCTGCTATTAACCAAACAAAGTGGTATGGTGACTGAAAGCTTTGGATTCTCTTTTGAGAACCACGATATTACTTAATGTAGGAAAACAAGCAATTTAAAGAATCTTCTCCCATACCCTTGCTATCACTTACCTTTTAATCCCTACTGTGATAATTAGGTGGTTTGCAAAAAGATTCTTGCATCCAGATATAGTTGCAGAGTACGATTATGTATTCCTCTGGGATGAAGACCTAGGAGTGGAAAATTTCAACCCTAAACGGTATGTGAAAGCTATATTAACTCCAAAATTTTCAAAATGAAAACAAATGGAATTATAGAAGCAGTAAAATAAATTAAGAAAGCTTAGAAATTTGAAATGGTGATAAAAGTGAGATATGTACTTCTGTTTGCTTATGAAAATAGGAACCGTAAAAAGTTCAAGACTTGATATTTTTCATTTGACATATAAGTTAAATTGTAGAATCCTCCTTCACACCATTTGAAGAGTTGATCTCTTTCATATTATTAATAATATTAAACAACCCACCGGGAAAAAAAATGAAAACAGCATCAAAATATATAGCTTTCTTGAGCATTTTATTGTCTTATTAGATCCAATCATGTTTACAGTAACATTTGACTAATACTAGCAAGGTAACTGAATTATAAGTTTAAACAGTTCTCGTAGCATATTTTGAAGTTCATCTTTGGTGAGGTTCATTGAAAGTTTGAGGCATTCTGCTGCTGTTGGACTCTGTCACCAAATTGATGCTACTCACTTCAAATCATTTTTTTTTTTTTTTCTCTTTTCTTCTTTTTAATTTTTATTAACTGAGAATATCTATTCTTCTGTTCTGTTTTCCAGCAGTGCACTTTACTCGTACAAGAAACACATTTCTACAGATATTTGCTTATTAATATTTAGTATTTTTAGTGACATGAAGTCTTTCTCCCCAAGATTATCAGTAATATAGAGAAGTTTGTGCAAGTTTCATCATCAGTAGCACAATATATATAACTGTTTTGTATTTTGCATATTGGGTGGTTGTTATACTTTCTAGTACAGGATTTGTTCAATAATGAAATGTACTCCATGTAGATACCTATCAATTGTGAAGCATGAAGGACTTGAGATATCACAGCCAGCACTGGATACTAGTAAATCAGAGGTGCATCATCAAATTACTGCACGTGGGAGGAGATCGATTGTGCACAGGTTTTTTTTTTTTTTTTTTCTTCGCCACTTTATTTAGCAGTTTGTCAATTCATTCCGTACTGAATTGTAACTGTCAGTCCACCTTTAGAACACTGTCTTTGAATTTAAATATACTACACATGCAAATTTTTTCTTCTGTTGCAATTAATTGATTCTATTCTAGTGTAGGAGGACATACAAGCCTGGTGACAATGCAACTGGATGTGACCATAAAAGTTCTACTCCTCCTTGCACAGGGTAGATTACTTTCTACCATTCCCAGATTCCACTTGATAAGACTTTAACCTCAATACTGTGCTAGAGCTCTTTAGATATGTCTATGAAGCATCTTTTTCTTCATTGGATATTCTGCAACTTAAAAGTATTATGCTTTGCAGGTGGATTGAAATGATGGCTCCTGTATTTTCTGGAGCTGCCTGGCGTTGCGTATGGTATATGATCCAGGTTTCACCAACAGCATTAGGACTTTTATAAATCACTTTTTTTTTTTTTTTAATAAGGACAATTAGGTCCATCTCACTTCCATCACTAATAAAGGAAATCATTTTAATAATGTCCTCAACACATTCATATTATTTGAGCAGACAATAGTGGGGAATGACATTTCTTGACATTATGTGGAAAATTCTGTGAAAATCTTGATTGAGTCACCAAAAAGGATGCCACAGGGTTAAATTGTCAATTGCAACATTAACCATGCATCCATAAATGTCTCATGTCCCATAGATAATCAGATACTGCATATGCTAATATGTTAAGCTGCTAAAAGTTTTTTTGATCCATATGCATTAGGGAAAATCTTTCTACTGACTTAGATCACTATGATAATGTGCACTGAAAAGCAAAATTTATGAACTTTTTCCTTGTGTGTGATATCTCTTACAGAATGACTTGATCCATGCATGGGGCTTAGACATGCAGCTCGGTTACTGTGCACAGGCAACTATCTAGACTCAACTATTCATCTCTCTCTCACTCTGTCTCACATTGATTTGTGTTTCTTTGAAAGGGAGATCGAACCAAAAACATTGGGGTTGTTGACACTGAATATATTGTTCATTACGGTATTCCAACACTAGGAGAGCCCAAAAACAAGGTAAGATAATTGCCAACTTTGTTACTAAAGTATCATATCCGAAATGTACATAATTACATTATTAGAATTTTTCATGCGAGCTTGGTTGTTTTCCTTTTTCCTGCCTTAAATCTATCTGAATGGCTGCAGGGATAAGGCAGATTGTTATCCGTGTAATCCAAATGTCTTCCAATGCATATGGTTTTTCATATTCACTTAAAAAGACTACAAAAGCATAAAAATCAGATGGAGATGAATGAGCCTTCATGACAAGATGCTAAATGTTTTACCCTTTAGTCACAGGAAATGTATTGTAACGAAACATTGTTATTGAAGTCACTTCCAGAACTGTTCTCTTCATATTGACTGCTCAAATTTTGCATTCTGCAGATAAACTTTTGGTACTGTTCTATTACTAACTCTACATTGTATAAGTGATCCATTGATTTCTTGTTGCTATTTGCAGACAAAGTTGGCAGCTGATCAGTACCATTATAAATTGAAAAACATAAACACACTTGAAAGATATGTAAGCTTCGCGAACCTATGATGTTTGTGTCATATCATGCCAAACGAGTTAAGAATTTATCCTTCTTTCATTTTCAGGCACCATCCCCTTCTAAGTCACTGAACTATAGAATTGAAGTAAGTTTGCATAAGCTTTCTCATGAACACTGAATTTCTTACTTTTCTAATATGTTATTGGAGAAAACCTTCAAGTTAATTCTTTCGTATATATTGAGTTATTCCATATCACATCCACCAAAGTGAGAAAAATAAAATATCAATGCATATTTACTTTCAATCCTCTACTGTTTTTCAAATATGTAAATGCTGTTGTTGAAGTATAACTGGATTTAGACTGGTTTATCCATTGCCACACATCAAGTTCTTGGCTGCAAATGAGATTTTTCTTATTTCACTTGCTAACATTGGTTTTCTATTGAAACAATTTACCTTTTTTCAGGTAAGAAGACAGTCATATAGGGAATACAGGGTGTTCAGAAGGCGATGGAAGATAGCTGCTGAGGAGGATAAGTGTTGGACTGACCCTTACCCTGAGTCACTAAAGAATATCGCCAACTAATTACAGTTTTTCATGTGAATTTAAATGAGAATTTTTCCTTTTCTGTATGAAATTAAGTCTGGACCTGACCCTTCTCCATCTTAGAATCCTGAAGACCTGGTCCCTCCCCTCAGAGAATCATGTTCTGCAACTAGTTTCAGACAAACATTGGCATCTGTGGGTCAAGATTCAAGGAAACCAGAAACAGGTACAGATACGAAAGAGTTTGGCAATGTGCAGAAACTGTAACATTCATATAGAAGTGTGAACAAAATCTGGTGATACTTTCTGATTCTCATAATTTAGTGGATTGTGAAACTTATACATATATATATATATATATATATATCAGATTTAGGTTGAATCAGGTTTGTCAATGTTACTTTTCTCCATTAAATTGTTTTTTTTTTTTGGTAAGTACTTTTCTCCATTAAATTGTTAATTAGCTGTAAAGTTCAAAAAAAATTTCCTACCTTGCCTTCATTTCAATATCTCAATTTGAATCTTTCTTTCCATATTCCTTGGCTCTTTTCCAAACAAAAGAAGAAAACAAAAGAAAAGCTTTTTTTTTTACCCAAATCCTTTGAACTTTGCCACTGAAATGAGAATCCGTAGTGAGTACTTGGCTAACCTCAAGGGGAAAAAAAGCGGTAAAAGGGAAAAAAAGAAAAGCATTCAAAAGTTGTAAAAGCATATTCAAAATAAAACCTTCAAGAAGAGTCTTTGTTTCAACACCAATGGCAAAACATCACTTTTGACAGCCTACAGGAAGTACTGCATCCTACCATGTATGGGAACTTACAACATATTTAAATGTTTCTTCTTTGACTCAAAAATAAAATAAAATGAAATTTCTTTGGAACATGAGTTTTTCTCATTTTTTTTGCTTTAATTCAAAATTTGGAATGTGATAAAATGCAATTGGGAGATGCAAGAATGAGAATGATAACAATAGTTTTTGATTTAGTTCCCACTTGTTCTTTCAGTTTCTTTCTTCTTCTTCTTTTTTCATCATTTTTTGGGGTTTTCCTGATGATGGAAGTAAATTTGGGGAGGGTGGTGGAGGAGATGACCTTGCACATGGGTTGTTGCATATATTATCCTTACCATGAGGTCAGTGAGATTCTGCTCCTTGCACACTTCTCTAGATGCCAATTTGAGATTTTTTTTTTTTTTTCTTGTTAGTTTTCACCATGCAGTTTTCACAGAGACTAAGATCTGCCCCCTTCCCCACCTCAGAATGTATATGGAAATCCCATTTGGCTAAACTGACTTTTTTTATTTTGGAGTACCAAGAGTTTATAGTCTTAACCATTTTGTAGCTGGCAGTTTCTCACAATAGAAGAGTGGATTTCTTTACCAGTTTTCAACTTCTTTGAAACAGAAATATTGTTTATGGCTATCCCATGGACTCCAATTCTTACAGAAAACAAAAGAAAATGACCAAAAAAAAAAAAAAAAAACACCAATATGAATTGTAGCTGCACATAATTACACTAGACCAACTTCCACCCACCCCATGAGGGAGGATTTGATTACACCCTCATGCAAATTAACATGTTGACAACCACCCACCAATAGAAATTTCTCCCTCCCTATTCATTTATTGTTTTAGGTAATTGAAAGCTCTCTCTCTCTCTCCCCCTCCCCCATTAAAAATCCAAATCCAGCTGTATACCTTATGCATCCACAAGTCAATGAAAATTTCTTGAACATAAAAATGGGACTATAATAATTGACCCCCATTTGTGCTTCACAAGTCATAATCTTGCCAACTTGCTAATCAGCAGCAACACCTTTCCCTCCCCTCCCTCCTCAAGGGATATCATCCCCAATGCTCTCAAAAAAAAAATGGACTTCTTCTAATTAATACATTCTGAGGAATACATATAAAAAGTGATGTATACTAAATTCTAATGTGCATTAACAAGTGAATGAGAGAGTATAAAGATCATTGTCACAAGTGAATGAGATCCTTGACCACATTAGAAAACTCTTTTCTTGAACTGTCTTGACCAATGACCATAGAAAATTGAAAAAAAAAAAAAAAAAGAAAAAGAAAGAAAAACAAGAAGGGCACATGTTTTAAGCAGTTGAAATGTTAATTAGACCCACTAGTACAGTAAACAAATGATTAATTGCCCAAACATTCAATTACACAAATCATAACTAAATCCCACTCACATGTCTTGATTATACAATGTAGACATCTATTGTAAGGAACAATAGAATAAATATATTTATATATGATGGCAAGACTATCATCATCATTACTATAATCTAATATCTGCTCCACTACCTTCATTAAGAGAGACAAAAACTTTTTCTGTTCCACAGTCCCAAGTATCACACTAGAACTAAGCAGTGCTTCTTCCAGCTAAGTTTTTGCTTCTTTCAAGAAGACAAAAAAAAAATGAAAATTCTCAATCTACTCATTGAGTTATGAGGAGTAAAAGACAGATATACCATCAAGTAGAAAAAATTTTGCTGAATGTGGCAGTCCCCCAAAAATAATTATAAACAAATAAAAACTAGAACAGATATTCTCCCCCATTCACACTTCTAATAGCATCAAGACCCAAGAAAAAAAAATTGTTTTGCTGAAATTTTGATTTGGATTTGAGAGTTTTAGAGATGGCATCCAAAGCAATTACAGGTCTTGGGAAGAAATGAGCAGAAGCCAAAGGGCCTGTTTGGGATGTTGCAGCTGATTGCATAGCAACAAGGTGTTGGAAGACAGTATCCACCTCTGGCACCACTGCCACAGCAAGTGCACAATGCACAAATCTGGAAGCTCCCAAGCTTCCTTCTAGTGTCATTCAGCATCAATACCATCTCCTTTTCTGGCTCAATTAGTGGAACCATCTCCTCCAGCCCTTCTGGCCCCTCCACAGAAGTTCCATTTTTTCCTTCCACTATTGACCCATTTGCCTACAACAAAAGAATAAGATTCAATTCCTTGTAAGCGCATTAGAAACAATTCCATGGCAACATGTGCAATTTATGCTAATTCCACATACAACTGAGCAATGCCTAAACCCAAAAGTTATAAGGCAATAATACAGCAGACAAGTAAGTTTTCATTCATTTATTGACAGACAAAAAAAAAAAAAAAATTGATGGGATCTAGAAATTAAGAACAGGATTTAGCTTCAGGAAGAGAAAGAGAGAGCGAGGAGGAGAGAGAGAGAGAGAGAGCGTATGTGTGTAGCTTAACTCACATGTTCAAATTTGGCTTCATGGACACTGAAGAGGAACACAATGAGGATAGACAAGAGAACCCTACTAACAACAGTGGAAAGCATCTTTCTTTCTTTCTTTCTTTTAGTGCTTTATGCTTGTAAAAATCCTATTAAGAGCACTGAAATGGTGATGGGAGGAGAGTTGTGCTAGGGGTTTATGATGCTTGTTGTGGTCTTGATTTGATATTAGCATAGCATAAATAAAGTAGTTTGAGTGGATAGATATGTGGGGTTTTAATGGCATTGAACAGTCAAGAAGCTTTTGAATTGCAACAGGTATGAAAAAACCTTTTCTTGGAGCATTTTTTCCCCTTTTCCCTTTATCTTTTTTATTTTTCTTTTGGGGAATTAAAATGAGGTTAAGAGAGAGAGAGAGAGAGAGAGAGAGAGAGGGTGTGTGTGAGTGCAAAATATAGGACAATGGAAAGAAAGGAAATGAAAATGGGAACACAGGAAGGAAGAAGGAAAAGGGGGCAGACAAAACACAGCAGTATAGAAAGGGAACAGAGAGGCAGGCAAAGCTGTCCTCTTTCTCTATCTCTCTCTCTCACTCACTCAGTTCTCAGTCATCAGTTCCTCACAGGTGTGTGTGTGTGTGAAATGTCATAACGACAAACCAATTATAAGGATACCACCACTGCCATTACTGTGACTACCATTGTTAAAAGGATTCATGCCACCTGCGGACCATCAAATTATCTTCTGTCAACTGTTACTGGTGGATCTACCTTCAAGAAACCATTGAGAATCAACTTACCAAAAAAAAAAAAAAAAACCATTGAGAATCTCCACCAAAAACCTTTTTTTTTTTTTTTTTTGTTCTGATGAATTCTCCAAAACCCATTTAAATATTTTTAAGATGGAAGATTGATCATGGATTTATTTGTATCTCTATAAATCTTTTTAATCGTTTAGACAATTAAAATATTATATTATAATTTTAATTTTAAAATTTAAGGAAATTAATTAAGTTTTATTTATTTAAAATTATTTTTATTCAAATAAATTAATTCTTATAATTTAATTTAAAATAACAATATATATATATATATATCTTTTGTTATTTATTTACCTTTTGTTTATGTGACCCAAATTCTACTGTAATATTATGTATGCCTTTTCTTTAAATTTTTGTTTTTTTTTAATTAATTGAATTAAATCTTCTCACATCATAATCTTATTTAATTAATTTTTCCACTTTTGCTAATAGTTGAGGACTTGAGGTATAAGTCAATAATAATTAAGGTATAATTGAACTCGTCTTGAACTTTCTTTAATAATAAATGAAGTTGTTGTTAAATGAATTATGCTTTTTTTGATGATTGAAAAATAATTATATGAGTTGTGAAAATAATTTTGTGTATATATATATGTGTGTGTGTGTGTGTTTTGTTAGTTAAGAGATTGGCAATAATTGAAGATAATTAAAATCAAAATTTTGGGAGAGATCAAGAAGGCGTAGCTCACGCTTCATTTATGATCTTAAAGGTCATAAGTTCGATACACAACAGAGGGCAAAATATCTCAAAATTTCAAAAAATAAATAAGACTGGTTTTGGATAGAGATTTTTTTTTTTCAAAATTTCACTCAAACTCAAAAAAAATAGTTGTACTTGTTTGGAAACCAATCTGACATGTTACTGTTCATGTCTGGTGAGGTGGCAAAGATATGAATAAAAATTCACTCACTTACTATAAATATTCAATATATACATATAAATATATATAAATCAAATAAAAAATCATC
>JAXGGT010000001.1:16558903-16581935 GCA_035583425.1 Marsdenia floribunda
CTTCACTAGCAGGAATCTTTATAAGAAGTGTTGCCACTTTATTTATCATTTGATATACTTCTTCTAATTTCACTTTTTTTTTTTTTTTTTTTTTCTCTCTCCTTCTTCACTCGCGCCCCGCGTCCCGTCTCAAACCGACGCCTTTATTTTCTTTTTTATTTTTCTCCCCCACTCGCGCGAGTAGTTTATCTGGAAATGCTACTCGCTTTCTTTCCGTTAGACTAAACGTCCGTTTTCTACACTCGGCAGCTGGTAATATTTCCATTGGACCGGACCACCAATTTGGCCCAACTTTGTTTGTCTGTTTATTATTATTTTTTTTTTCCTCGGTTTTTTATTTGCCTCATAAATAATAAATTAACAGCAATTTTTAAGGTAAATCCAGTGTTTATAAGAAAAAAAAAAAAAAAAAAAGGGATTTTGATGATTTAAGATTCTTATTTGGATACTTATCCTCTTTTCCTAAAAATGATGATTATCCTAAAACTAAAGGATTAGATTTCTTTAATTTAAAATATTTATATTTTTTTTATCAAGAAAATTTTTAAGATTAATAATTAAAAAATTTAGTAACAAAAAAATAGCTCAATTAGCAGTAACTTTGTCAAGAATGTATATTTCAATTGATAACAATTTCACTTATGATCTAAGAGGTCATGAATTCGGGACACGACAGAGGGAAAAATATCTCAAATTTCAAAAAAAAAAAAAAAAACAATAACTTTATTTATGACTTCAAAAGACACTAAAAAGTTAAAAAAAAAAAAAAAAGGCAAATTTGGTTCTAAACTTTTTTATTTTTGTAACTTAATCCCATATTCTTTTACAATTTATAATTTTAGTAATTTTTACTCGTATTTAACAAAATATAAATGAATAAATAGAGGAAAATTTACTAGTTTAATCCTGTAACTATTTATATTTCTCTGACAAGGTCCTATAACTTTTTTTTTTTTTTACTTTAATTAGTCATTCCGACCAAATTTTTTCAAATTTTTTTGTGCCCAGCTGACGTGAACAATAATTGAAGGGCATTTTCGATAGTTTTAATTCTGAAAAATATGGAAAATGAAATAGAGAGAAATTTTTCACTATTCCAATTGTAGGACTTATTCTTTGAGTGAAAAATCAAAATTTTGATTGCAAATTTGGGCATATTTTGGACTGCCCAATTTGGGAAAAACTAATTTATAGTCAAAATTTTGTTTTTTTCACTCAAAAAAAAAGTCCTACTACTGGAAGAGTGAAAAATTCCCTCCATTTCATTTCCCATATTTTTTCAGAACTGAAACTACCGAAAATGCCCCTTAATTTTTGTCCACGTTAGTTGGGCACCAAAGCAACGAACAAAAATTTGGTCAGAATGACTAATTTTAGTAAACGAAAATTGTTACGAGATTAATTAAAGTAAAAAAAAAGTTATAGCACATTGTCAAATAAATATAAATAGTTATAGGATTAAACCAATAAAATTTTCAATATATATGTAATAGACAAGTACAGTTGATGACAGCTACATTTACAATTCGAGATGTCATGAGGTTATTTTAATTAGAAACGGAAAAAAAAAAAAAAAAAAAAAATCTCGTTCAAATTTTAAGTTAGTTTGAACTCGAATTTCAATTTTAATTATACTTTAAAATAAATTATACAAATATTAATACGTAAATATTTATAATTTGTCATCAAACTATGAAGGATGAATTATGTTTTCAAACATTTTCGAAGCCCTTGAATTTATTTTATTTAATAAATAAAGTATATTTGATCAAACATAACGAGGTGACAAATTATTTAGTTTATCAACAATAAGAAAACAAACTCATAAATTTAAAAAAACAAAAATCATAAAAGGGTATTTTTGGAACTCAAAATTTTACAAATTAAAATAAATTTCCAATTTTGTCCCGACCACACTCATGGCAATATTTTATCTTTTAACATTGTGAATCTTGGATCGTGAAAATCACCCTACAAAGCTTTAAGAAAGTCCGAAGAAACAGCTTCAACATCAATGCAATATCCCAAAAATGAAAAATGAAATAAATGAGTGTTATATATATATATATGATTTTATTTTTTTTATTATCATTATTAAATCATAGGCAAAGTTATCAGAGAAAAAAATTAAAATAATTAAAGATTGAAAATTAAGAAAATAAATCAATAATTTTTTTTTTTTTTATTAATGATATTTTTTACCCATAAAATAATTCTTTATATTTTTATTTTATTTCCTTAAAAGTTCTTATTCTTAGTCTAACTTAATCTTAATTAAAAAGTAGTGATTAATAAAAGAAAAATAAAATTACACAAACAATTTGGCATGGAGATTTCAATGTGTCACAACTGTGTAGTAAAATGTATAAAACTTAATTTAATTATACATTATTATTATCATATTTAAATTTAATTTAATTAAGTTATCATATGTACAATTAAATTATAATCTGTTTCAATTTTTAATACTATTTTAGGGTATGTTTAGATTTCTACTTATATTAGATAAAAAATTAGTTTTTCGAGACAAACTATATCACTTAGAATGAAAATTGTCTCCCACTTTTTTCAAATCGAATTTTATGTTGGAAAAAATGGACATTAAATATATAGGTTTTATAAGTGTAATGATTGTATGTGTAAGAAAATATTTTTTTGGATTTTAGTATATAATATTATTTTATTAATAAAATATATATATATATATATATATATATATATATGTATATATATTTGATTAAGTGAGGTCTACAACATAAAGTGGGAGACAAACTTGTTTTGAAAAAAAAAATGATGTCCAAATGTGTCAGGTTATTGGGGAACTGAAAAACTCCACTTAACTAGAGTTTAATGGAAATCCAAACATACCCTTAAAGTTTGTTTCTCAATAAGTGTTCTATTTGGACATTATTCTATTGGAATAAGAAATTTGTCTTTTACAAATACAATATGAAAAAAATACGCTTATTATTTCATCAACATTTATTAAAATAGTCAGTCTTATTGTACTATATATATATTTATAAAATTAATAAAACAATACTATATATATATATATTTTTTTTTTTACAAAATATATATATATAAATATATTAACTTACAAAACTCAACATTACATCTATATAAAACTTATATACTAAACACATATTTTTTCAATATAAATTTCATTTTCAATAAAGGTAAAAACAAAATTCATTTTAAGTTGAATGAATAAAGTTAATTTTTCACTTTAAAGGCTAATTCAAATACACCTTTACCTTTAAGAATTTTTCGAATAATTTTTAACTTGTTTGACAAAATTAGAACAAGTATAAAGTTGTCTTAATTTAATAAAAAATTAATTAAAATATGACAAAAAAAAATGGTCACTTAAAAAAAAAAAAAACTAATAAATTATAAATTAAAGTAAAACTCTCTAATTTTCATAATAATATGAATTTATTTTTATCATTATTATATATTGTCTAAGGTATCTATATATATATATATATATTACTTACCAATATATATATATATATATTACATTTTTCACTTTGACTGAGTAATTAATAAACCACAAGATTTATATGTTTGTTCTTTATATATTTCCTTAAAATATTTTAGCCTTTGACCATGTTGTAGTATAGCTGGCTGATACCAGTCGGCCATTGAAATTATTGTACAGGTTTTTCTCTTTCGCAGCAATTTTAAAAGAATTTTGAAAAAGAAGAAGAAAATGCAAAACTTCAAAAGATGAATTGTTAAATAAATTTAATAAACAATCCCAGTTTTGGGTAAGTTTTTAGGAGATCTTGCTTCAACTGGGAATCTCGGAGTCCCCATGATCTCCTCCTCCTCTGTCTCTTTCTCTCTCTAGTTCTAGTTCAGATATTTACTGGAAGGAAGATACTTCGCAGATCCCAGTTCTTTTTTTTTTTTTTGTTTTTTAGAAAAACTTTTTTCTTGTTGCCTTAAAAGGATCCAAAAGGAAAAAGGAGGAATTTTTATTTCATATTTATCCTTAGTTTGTTATTGAGTTCCTTTACTAGATAGGGAGGAGTATTTGGAGATTCAAGATTCTGAATTTCATAGTTCAGCCCGGAAGAAAAGAGATCATGGGGTTGTTCTCAAGAAGCAGTGGAAGAACTTTACTGGTTTGCTTTTCGTTACTCTTTCTGCTGATATCCGTTTCGTTTCCTCCACTACTATCTGCTCAGGTAATGTTTGGATGTGATGGTTTATGTAATGTATTTCTGGGATTCTGCATTATTTGATCTTTGCCCCCCTTTGTTTCTAATGATGGGTTTGTTGTAAATTTGTGGATTTAGGAATCTGGAGAAGAAGAGGCCAGTGGGACTATTACAGATCTAGGTCGGAAAAGTAAAGTGAGTATGTCTAGTGGTTTTGCTTTTGGTTTTTCCTCGTTCTTTCTTGGCCATTGAGAATCTGTTCGGCGTTCGTGTATTTGGGTTCTCTAGTAAAAAAAAGCCATGGAATATAACCTGAGAGAAGAAGGAATTGATTTAACCCCTAGTTCCCATTCATGCCAGTGGTGAAAACTCCAAGTATCTTCACCGTGCTTAACTTATAGAAGGGGTTAATTAGATTTATATGATGTTTCTTCAATAATGATCTTATTGGTGTTTATGTTAACTGTTTTTCCACTGCATGCAAAACTGCAAATTACAATTAAAAAGGTTACCTCTTTGATTCCTCCGGCAGTTGCCCTAATTTTTTGCAACTTATGAAGAAGTTAATTTCATGTCTAGGATGTCTTGATTTGTCACCTAATTATCCCTAATGACACTTTTGTGGTGGAGAGGGCATACAATTAACTAAATGACATGCTAATACTGTAGTAATGCACAACCAACCAACATTTGTCAGTTAAAGTAGGTCGATATCTAGCCAAAAAGAAATCATGTGACATGGTTCAAGGAATGTGAGAAGGAATCAACATGAAGCATTTCAACTTTAATTGGTGGAATTTTGATACCAGTTGTGTAACCTTTATCTTGTATATTATATTTGCATCCACAAGGCTGATGTGCTTTGAAAGTTTTCTTGACAGATTATTATGGACAAAATTAAGACTGGGATTACAAAGGATGATCATGGTTCAGATACTGTTGGTCTCAGTGTTGATGTAGATTCAGGTCTTGGGGTGTTTGATGCCTTCTTCGCAAGTTTGTCAATGATCATTGTTAGTGAGGTTAGTCATTTCATTGCTAGAAGTCAATAGCACTCTTTCATGTTGTTTCTTGGCATGTAATATTTGGTCTATTTCTATCTATATCTTTTACTAGATTGGAGATGAGACTTTCATCATAGCAGCTCTAATGGCAATGCGTCACCCCAAGTCGATTGTATTATCTGGTGCTCTCAGTGCTTTGTTTGTCATGACAGTGAGTTAGTTATCCTTTGTCATTTATGTTTTATAATATACACCATAGGTAGGATTTTTGGAGAAGTTCTCCTTTATTTCTTCAAATCTTCATCTTCTCGAGTTCCCTGCTTACTGCATTTTATGTACTAATGCCTTAATTTTCCTCTTTTTATTCTTCTGCATGTGTGCATTGTGACATGCACTGAGCTTGAAGTTCTTGTGCTTGTGTCAGGTACTTTCTACGGGACTGGGTAGAATTGTACCAAACTTGATATCAAGGAAGCATACAAACAGTGCGGCAACAGGTATTTTTCATTATTAGGTGTCATATAAACGTATCTTGCTCACTGTTCTTTCATGATCATTTAGGTTTTAGGCTTCAAGTCCTTTATATTCTTACATAAATTCATCAAAATCCTAACCTAATAATATCAGAATGTTGAAGTCACCATATAGATATTGGAATTCAAGGTTCAGTTTTAAATTGGTATTTTCAATGTTTTATTGCAGTACTTTATGCTTTCTTTGGGTTACGACTACTGTATATTGCTTGGAGGTCTGGTTCAAAAGCTTCCCAAAAGAAGGAAATGGAGGAAGTACGTTTCTGTTATCATTGAAGCTTGTTCAATTGTAACTTCTAAGTTTTGTTTGTGATTCTTGTTAGTTCTATTAATTTCTTCCTTTCATTGAGTTTTCAATTTTTTCCCCTAAAACATTTATGTTTTTCCCCCACATAGTCATTTGTAGTGTATACCTGTTACATAATACTAATGGAAGTAAGTGTTTTGCTTTAGTCCATGGAGCCTGAAAATATGTGAGATTTTGGATCTTTTGATGGATGTCAGGCTAAAATTTTGGAGATTTTTCCTGTTCTTTATGTGCTTGCAATATCTCTTATCAAATGCTTTTCTTGGTCTCCCTTCATAGCCAAAATGTTGGAGTCAAAATATCTCTGCATGAGTACGTGACTCGATTGTCTTATGCATAACTCATGTTTCTTTTCGAATGACTGTTGCCTGAGCATAGACATATTTGAGTAGGAGATGCTTCTGTTCTAGATTAGTTAGTTATAAAGTTCTATCTCACAGCTGAGGAAATAAATAGTGGATGAACAGGATGGAGAAATTATCACCATTGCCTATGTCACTACGTTTCTGAAATTTGTATTTTAGGTAAAACTCATTTGCCGGTTTGGACCAGCAATTTGCCAACGACTAATTGAAATATTTCAGGTGGAAGAGAAACTTGAAGCAGGTCAAGGGAAAACAGCGTTCAGGAGATTCTTTTCTAGATTTTGTACACCTATCTTTTTGGAGGTATGCTTTCTTCAGGTTCTAGTGCAAATTTCTTGTCTCGACTAAAAAGTGAATCAGTACAGATCTTAGTGATAAAGGATGCTTAATTCCTTCGAAATGTAATTTATTACAATGTCTCGAAATATGTGGTTATTTGTGTTATAATTAACAACCAAAAGCTATAAGGATTCTTGTCATCTGCAGGTCATTTGCAGTACTCCTTACTGTGTCACTTCTTTCTCTTGCTACTAGTACTGAATATTGCTTAAAAGAATTGTGTAGTGAGTGATAACTGTTTAATAATTTCACCCCGTTTCATTTCTGTATTGTGCAGTCATTCATTTTGACGTTTTTGGCTGAATGGGGAGACCGTAGCCAAATTGCAACAATTGCTGTAAGATATTTTCTCCTCTACGTCTTCTTTTTCGGCTTATTGGAGACATTTTGACTACTAACATGATAATTCCTTCACAGTGATTAATTTTTTGAAAAATGTTATTGAACTAAATAATGATGGATGGTGTTAATTCTTCTAAACGACTTGTGATGAAGAACAGTTTTCTTCTCTACATGAGCATGTCTATACTCAAAATTGAAAATTTTCTTATTAGTTCATCAAGATGGTTTGCTGTGATGCATTTATTTCTTCTTGCTTCCCTTTTCCGCTATTTTGCCAGAGCAAACGAATTGATTTACCCCAGAAGAGGGAGGGGGAAAAAAAAAAAAAAAGGAACTTGATTACTCTTTGGGGGAAAATAAAAAAAAAAGGGAAACTTGATTATTGAATCAGAGCTTGCATATTCATCCCTTCTTATTCTTGCAGCTTGCTACCCACAAAAGTGCAGTTGGAGTTGCAGTTGGAGCTACCATCGGGCACACAATCTGTACATCACTGGCAGTGGTTGGAGGAAGCATGCTAGCATCCAAGATCTCACAGCGCACCGTTGCAACAGTTGGAGGCTTGCTTTTCCTTGGTTTCTCATTGTCTTCTTACTTCTATCCACCCCTATAACCACAATTTTGTAGATTTTTTAACTTGATTCTTTAGGGGCTTTGCAACCTACATATCCCTATGGTAATTTTTTTTCCCCCTCCAAATATCTTTTCATTAACAGAAGAAATTTAGTAAAGATGGGTTCAGGGATCTGTGTGCCTTCAGATAAGTAGTTTTGTATACATATGGGGCATATGTTTACCACAATCACTGTAGTATTCAGTACATTACATTTTTTTTTTTTTTTTTTTAACTTCTTGCCTTAAAAGTTTCTGATAATCTTAAAATTGAAATCAAATGCAATCACCTAATTTGGCCATTGAATGTCTTCCTTGTCTTGACAAACAGTCATTGGTTTCTGATTTCTTCCTAATATTTTCTGATGCAAAGTCAGATACATCCATAACTCATGGCAATTCCAAATTCCTAATAACTGCTATAAATTTCAATTTCAATTCCCAGTTAGAAAAGTGCGTTTGGTTAACATGGCGGAGCTTTGCCGGGGTGCTTCTGTCTATAGGAAGGAATCAAGAAAATGGGAGACTAAAAACCAAAGAAAGCCACCCTATCAAGGCAACAGCTTTCTTGCACAAATTCTATCTGCCGAACTGGAAAGGACCTTGGAAAGAGCGGATCTTTGGCATGCTAGAATGTTTTGAGTGGTAAAATGAATCAAATAGGCATTGGTCGGTATAGGTTATTGAAACTTTCGAACAGAAGTGCAGTGTGTCTTTCAACCAACACTTCTACGTGTTCGACACAGTTGAGTTGTTTTCATCAATTCCAGTCTTTTGTGGGGTACTCAACAGAACCTTCTTTCTCAGTATCTTCATTTTCCGACCTTAGGGTCTTCCATGCTACGGCAATCAAGAACGGTTCACTTCAGAATTTGAGTTCTCAGAATTATATCCTGAATATTTATGTGAAATATCACGATTTTGCGAATGCACAGAAACTGTTTGATGAATTTCCCTGGCGGGATGTTAAATCTTGGACCATACTTATTTCGGGTTTAGCACGGTTTGGATATTACCGAGATGGGTTAGATTACTTTGGAAAGATGCTAGCCGAAGGCAGTGTTGTCCCTAATGAGTACACATTTTCTAGCGTTCTGAAATGTTGCGCTAGTGTTACTAATGGCCTGCGAGTAGGTAAAGCTGTTTATGGATGGATCATCAGAAACGGGATCGATGCAGATGTTGCTTTGAAGAATGCTATCCTCGATCTTTATGGGAAATGTGGAGCTTCTGAATATGCAGAAAGGTTGTTTAAAACTATGGATGACAGAAATGCTGTGTCATGGAATATAATGATGGCTGCAAACTTAAGAGAGGGTGACGTGGAAAAATGTCTTGATTTCTTTTGGAGGTTGCCTGTCAAGGATGTTTCTAGTTGGAACACAATCATTGATGGATGTTTGGAACATGGGTTTGTAGGAGATGCATTGGATCTTCTTTTTGAGATGGTTAACTCTGGACCAACTTTTACTAAGTTTACCTTTTCAATATCACTGGCATTGTTGTCATCTTTAAGAAGATTAGAGCAAGGCAGACAAGTTCATGGGCGGCTATTGAGGGCTGGACTTGGTGACGATGCATTTGTAAGGACTTCACTTGTTGATATGTACTGCAAATGTGGGCAGATGGAGAAGGCCAACATGATATTCAAAATCGTGCATAAGGCTATCACAAAAGAAAAGTATCATAGGATTACATACGATGATCTGACTACACTATCTATAACATGGAGCACGATCATTTCAGGTTATGTCCAAAATGGGTTGTTAATGGATGCATTGGAGAATTTCAGATCAATGGTTTGTCAAGGAATTGAAGTCAACACCGTTACACTGACAACCATTGTTACTGCATCTGCTGATGCTGGACTTCTGGAGCTTGGTCAGCAAGTTCATTCCAGGATTTTGAAATCTGGATGCTTACCAGATGTGTTCTTGAGTTCAGCAATGGTTGACATGTATGCCAAATGCGGAACTCTCCAAGGAGCTTTGACAGTTTTCGCACAAGCCAAAACTCCAAATGTTGTACTGTGGACTACCATGATATCCAGTTTGGCAATCCATGGACACGGACAAGAGGCCATTCAACTTTTTGAGTCAATGCAAAGGGAAGGTGTGACACCAAACGAGGTGACTTTTGTGGGTGTTCTTACTGCTTGTAGTCATGCAGGTATGGTAAGAGAAGGTTGTGAATATTTCAGAATGATGAAAGAAACACATGGCTTTAAACCAGTAGTTGAACACTTGACATGTATGGTGGATCTTTATGGTCGAGCAGGTCGATTAGATGAGATCAAGAATTTTATTCTTGAGAACAACAACATATCCCATATCACCTCAGTTTGGACTGCATTTTTATCTTCATGCCAGCTCCACAAAAACATTGAGATGGCAAAATGGGTATCTAAGAAACTGCTTGAACTTGAACCCACAGAAGCTGCTCCATATGTTCTTTTGTCAAAAACATGTTCAACCTATGGTACATGGGAAGAAGGAGGTAGATTAAGGGGTTTAATGCAGAGTAGGAAAGTAAAGAAACTCCCTGGTCAATCTTGGATATAAAGTGGAAAGCTAGTTAGAAAAAGATGAGAATCAGGTACTGAATTTCCATTATTGGGAAGATTTTTGCTGTCTTGATTCTCTATGACAGTAGAAATACTGACAGGAGTTATCAGAAAACATGGATTCAAGATTACAGGTTCTGTGACTGAGCGATTAAGGACTCCATCAGCAAAGAAATACTAACAGCAGATCCAAAATCAAATCATTTCAGTCAGAAGATTAAAGGGATTCATCATTTATCAAGCACAAACCCATTCTTATCTGCAAGATTTTCTGAGTTTGGAAGAGCAGAAGAAAGCATCAAAATTTTTCATGATCATCATCAGGTATGGGTTTCTGTAGCACATACATAATACATTGCTTAGATACGGTAATGTTGGCTCAATTCAACTAGTTCTATAAACTTGACAATTAGTTCAAGCGATATATACTTCTGCCATAGTACAATTCAGCCTGGGAAATATTTTCTAATCCTTTTCCCCACAACCGCTAAAGGATTTTCTCAAATGTAACAAATATACATAATATATATGTATATATATATATATATAAATATGAGTTATATCCATCTCTAGGAGGAGGAAATTAACTTCTCATGGCAGAGTTTAACCAAAAAATATTATTATTCCCTTAACTTACATATTTGAGCGTTACTTATCTTTTTTCTGAATTAGCGTGTATATATATAAACTGAGTCACCTACCGAGTTCTACCTGATGTGCACAAATATACATTTCACCAAACTTAAAAGAGCAAAGATTGATTCCTTCAGCTTAAGGTATAGTAGATAGAGAGAGAGAGAGAGCAGTGGAGAATATCTGATGATGATGATAATGAGTTCGTTATTCTTGTCGTAGAATCATACAGTACCTTTTCCATCAGCTACCCATCTTTAGGGTCAAGAAATGCCCCCATCTCCTTGCATATATATATATATATATATACATACATGCATCCTCATTTTATATTTATTTTTCTTAATATATATTGTCTTAAAGATCCCGAACTTTGCTTGATTTGTACTCCTTTTTTTAGGTTGAGTTCAAATCAAGTCTAACTCATTGACCTGTGGACCTAATATATATATATATATATATATATATATATTTGCCACAAAAAAAAACAGAAGACAATTTCTGTGCTGAGAATGATCTCCAAATTTGGTATGAAGAAATGAAGAAGGTAACATATATATATATATGTATATATTGTCGCTTCTCCTCTAAGAGAAAGCTGGTGGATTAAGGAGCCCACCCTTGATGGCTACACATTGTAGGAAAATTATGCAACTAATTTTGATTAATTCTTCTTTCATATGCATACATATATATATATATATATATATATATATGATTCACCTGTTAAACTTTATTATAAAAACATATATTTAATTTATGAAAAGCTTTATCAATTTAAGTTTCATTATAGTTGTAACTATATATATATATTGTGAAACTTTAAAATTATACATAAAATTAGATGATTGTAATATTGTCTAAAGCAAAAAAATGCATTATTTTATAAAATATTTAAAATAATGCTATTGATCTAACAAAAATTACTAAAATATGTGATAACAGATTCGAGTTAAATTTTCCAATTTGAAGGGTACTTGTGTATGTTTTTTTAATCTTTTTGGTAATAGTAAGTTCATAATTTTATCAAAACAATATCAATTTCGATACGTGTTATTATAACTAAAATCATGAATGTATACTTAAAAACCCTAACTTGTGTTGCAGGGATCATATTGTCTCCACCCAAGTCCATTAGCTTTAGACATTGTTTTGGTAAACTTACTATATTTTGGTTTACTAACGAAGAAATTTATATTGAAGCATATGATTGAGATTAGACACAAAGTCGTTTTTGATAAAATTTGAATTTAAGATATCTACTAATTAAGAGAGGTACTGTTTTAGACATGAGGTGTCTTGAATGGATTCTAACTATAGGTGATACCTTTAAACTATATTTACATTTAGATTAATTCCCGCTCGAATCAGGTAGGACCTTGTGAGAATAAAGCTCTAGCCTTAAGTTTTTAAATATCTACATACGTGAGTGCGATTTCGATTCCGACCTCACTTACACTAAGAAAGTACCTTACTAACCTACCTAAGCCTTGAGGTTAAGTTTGGTGACATATAATATATATATTCCGGTGAGATTTCATGAAACCCTAGAAGGTAATGGGCTTTCTAGTGGCAAATTATCATATGGAAAACTCAATATAGATATTTCGAATTTGAATAACGTAGGATCATATCATTGTAACTTAATGATAAAGCCATAACCATATAATCTATATATATATATATATATTATAGTGATCCACTTTTTGACACCAATCCCACATATATACATATATTTCATTATCTCAACCACCACCACCTCCTTTTTCTTTCACTTCCTCACTCATCATCTCATTCTCTTTTCTCCCTTTTTGTTTGTGTTTTTTGAAGCTTCCCCTGAGAGACTTTCTACAGCTTCAAGGAAGAAGAAAAAAAAAAAAAATGAGGGATCGTATAGAAAGATTCGTTCTTCTTCCCTTCTCTCTGGGATGTGTTTCTGAGTCTAGCATTGCCGTTGGATCAGATCAGCATCAGTTTCGGAATAGATCAAAGCGCCGGTACTCTAACTCAGCACCCACAAGTCAGTCTCTCTCTCTCTCTCTAAAGCTCCCAAGCAAGATCATTGCTAAAAAAAAAAAAATTATGGTTGTCTGATATCTGCTGGTTTATAATTAATTAATATATTCTATAGGTATTCCCGAGGAAGAGGACGAAGAAGAGGAAGAAGAAGAAGAAGAAGACGAGGAAGAGGAAGACGAGGAAAGCTCGTCAGAGGAGAACTTGAAGAGCTTCCTTTCAGCTCCAAAATTTCAGAGGCTGTTTAAGAATTTCAAGAACATCTCTCAGTTATTCGGTAATAATAATTAATTAAGGGCACAATCTCATGCAAATGCATATGCATGCATGACCCACACAAAAAAAAGAACTTTTCTCTTCTGCTATATGTATGTATAATTGTATATATATATATATGTTCATTCATTCTCTAATAATCTTGATGATCTTTTTCTTGGTGATTTAGTGTACAAGGACGAAGATGATGAGGGCGAAGAAGAAGAAGAAGTTATGGGAATGGAAATTGGATTCCCAACAGATGTCAAGCACGTTACTCACATCGGAATAGATGGTTCAACGACTTCCATTCTCTCTAAAGGTTGGGAGCATAATCTGAAACAACCCCAGTTTAATATTCAGGGACCTTCTGATCATGAGACTACAAAAGCTCCAAATAACATGAAGATGATGAATCTTTGATGATGATAAAATGATGCTGGTAACCAATATACCAAAGGCAAAAGGTGCAGTAATATTGCAAAACATGTACTATATATGTATATGTATATATATATATGAAGTTGATAAAACTTCATGTGTGTGTATATATATATACATAATGTTTTCTTGTGTGCTTTGGTCATTGTCAAAATTATTGTATCATGAACATGATTTATGTGATAAACATTATGATTGATTTCAGAATTCATCAGATACATATGCCTTTTGTATGTAAAATTGTGCATCACATAGAAAAAAAATTAATAATAAGAAGAAGACTCTTTGTTATGATTATATTTATTTCGTCCTGTTGAGAAATGATAATATTTTAGAACGTTAATTTTATTATTATTATTTTTTTTTTTTATAATTAGACACAAATATTCGAGGCGTTAGCTAAAGAGGATGAATAAGTTTGTTGAAAAATATTAGTTATAGTGATACATAATCATCCTTGACAATTAGGTCAGGTTAAGGCTGGAAAACATCCAAAGACATCTCTGGATCAAGATCATGATAATATGAGATTTCATGGATGACTTGATCCTCTATTTCCACAATGTCCAGTTCAGGGCGCACTGTTGGGTAATCCAAGAAACCTGACTTTCTTATGGCAAACAAACCTTCAATCATCAACCTGCACTTGTAATCATCATCATCGCCCATATCTCCTTCGGCACCGAGTATTTCCCCAAACCTCTCGAACACAGAATCGAGCTTCGTCGGAATACACTCGGAGAGTGCAGAACCACACTCTGTTACAAAAGAAACAGCAATTTCTGTGATTTCTTTGGTGGGAATTCGTTCCTGTAACAGAACAAACAGAAACTCGAGTCCCACCGTCTCATGAACTACGCACTGGTTCACTAGATGGGCCAACAGCATTGCCAATGGCAGTAATCGGACCTCGTCGTTGGATTCGTAAGTAATTCTTACCTGAAACAATATCCTTTTCAACAGAAGGTATCCGACGTCTGGGAATCTTGAGTTAACGACCGCAACCAAGGCTCCGAGAACAGGAAGCGAAACCGATGATGATGACCTGAGAATTGCACGACAAAATAAACCTCTTCCCCATACTAAGTTCTTGGAAATCAACTCTTCCGCGACATCCCTTATGTTTGATTCGCAGACACTTTGGACCAAATCATTAATACTCTTTCTCAAATCATCCCACATCAGGCGTTGGTCCGCAACGCCGTACCCATATCTTTTCTTCATCTCTCAAATCTTTTTCAAGAAGATCCTACAATGGAGGTTGTGGGTTCTTGAATTTGTAACTCATTCTCAGATACAACTGGAAATTTTGGGGGTAATAATATATAGCAAGTAGAAGAATCCTTTCACTTACCAAAAAAAAAAAAAAAAAAAGTAGAAGAATCCTTTCCTTGCTCCCCAAACCTCTGTCGAAATACTATTTCAAACCCTTCCACATAGAAAAAGGGAAATCCTTGAAATAGTCAAATATCAAATTTAGAAGTCTAGAATTTGTTATAGCACTTCCTCCGCCACAGCCCCCCCCCCCGCAACAAACACATTTGGGGATTTTCTGTTTTTCCTTTCATTATATTTAACCAATCACAAAGTAAATTTTTTTTTTTTCTTTTTCTAATCTTACCCTTGTATGGTTGAGATATATCCAACATAAGAGGAATATGAGAGGCAAAGTAGTAAACAGCAAAACAAAAAGTTCAATCAATCCATGAAATACTCAAAATGTTAGAAAATATGTACTCATGCAACTTAATTAATAGCAAAATATATACTCTTTTTTTTTTTTGGTAAGTAGCAAAATATGTACTCAGACAAATATGTGCAACTCAATTTGTAGCAAAAAAAAGTATAATTAAAAATGCATGTACAGCTCAAAATATGTACTCAAAAAGTAGATATAAGTCAAATATCGACTATTTCACTTACTCCAATTGATATAAAATATTTTAAATTTGAGTCATGTTTATAAGAGAGTTAGAGATCACTTACTCAAGAGAGTCATAGATCACTTATGGTCATTAATATATGTACTCAAATAAGTAGATATAGTTCAATTGATATCAAAAACGTTTTTAAGTTAAGAAAATATCAAAAATAAAAACAATTACAATATTTACCCAATTATATTTTCATACAAGGAAAATTGGCCGTCCCCAAACTAATTTCGTTTGGACAAAAGGGTTCTTGTATTTTATTTTTGGATAAACGAATCCTCATTCTTTTTTCGTTTGGACAAAGGGTCCCTGTTTTTTAATTTTTGGTTACATGAATCCTCATTCTTTTTTCGTTTGGACAAAGGGGCCCTTGTTTTTTAATTTTTGGATAAATGAATCCTCATTTTTTTTTTTTAGACAAACGGATCCTTTTGACCAATTTTATTTATAAAAAAATTGTTAGTTTTAACATGATTTATTATTATTCTACATATTGTGATGATAATTATTTCATTTTATCTTTTAATTTCTCATAATTTCTCTCTTATTTTGTTGTATTTTTAGATAAAAATTAGTCAAAAGGACCCGTATGGGTATTCATTTATCTAAAAATAAAGAACAAGGACCCCTTTGTCCAAAGGAATTCGTTTATCCAAAAATAAAGAACAAGGAAAAAAGAATGGAGATTCGTTTATCCAAAAATAAAAAACAGGGACCCTTTGTCCAAACGAAATTAGTTTGGAGACTAAAATGGCCAATTTTCCTTTCATACAATAAACTTCCTAAAACATATATGATATACCTAATCATCAAATACTACATCATCATCATCATCATCAAACCTTGCGCAAAACAAATTGTTAAAAGGAATGCAAGGTAATGTATAAACCACAACATTGAAGCAATATCTTCAAACCTTTTCTGAAACAAGGTTAAAAATGACAGTACTACATTAGCCATCAATTCAGAAAATGCAAAAGCTTTTTATAACTCCGTTATTTGGAACTAATGAATTATTACTTTATTATCAAGATTCAATAGCCAAAAACAATGAAATTTTACAGGATTAGAAACCCGGGAGGGGGGGTGCGCGGAATTTTTTTTCAATCATCACTTGAAATAAACTTCCAAACTGCATCAACTAAAGTAGATTCCGATGGCCTATCACTTTTCTTCACATACTTATTACTCATCTCCAGGCTATACTCACTCAGACCTACCTCACCACATTTCCTCCATAGCTTCTCCGCAAAGCTCCGGTGAGCAAAATAAGCTTCTACAGCAACCGCTTCTCCTCCGCCTTCAGCAACCACCTTCACTGGCAACCTCTCATAATGACCTATCTGAATTCCTTCCAATTCATCCAACCTTTCCAATCCCCGAGCCGTCACAGAATACAACTCGCCACTGATTTTATGACCCGACCCCGAATTATTTATCATGTAAGGGATCCCGAAGGATCCGATCACAAGTGGAAAAGCCTCAATTGTTGTGTACACTCCCTTGAATGATGCGTCGTCCGTCGCCTTCAGCTCCTCCATTAGAACATGGTTCGGTAACCCCCTTTTCAGTGTACCGTAAGAGAAGATAAGACTGAGGTCGTTCTTCGTAGCTTCTTGATCGTTAGCCGCCATTGTCGATTGAAGGTACGAAATTACTCCACGCAGATAATTCAGATACCAGAGAGAAACATACCTATATGGAATTTGACAAGAAATGAAAATTACTCCGATCGTGAATCGGGTTCTATTTGAATTGGACCTGGACCCCACCATTCTGTTTTAACGGTTTGCTGATTTTTGGGAGTTTTATACGGTGATTTTAGTTGTTATATTTTTTTTTATTATTTAAGTAAATAGATTTTTACCTATTTTTATCTTTTATTTTTAAATTTTTAAATTCTCATTTCATAAGTATATATAAATACATTTTTATCATTTACAATATTATTAACTAATTTAGAACTTAATGGAATTCTTATTTATTTATTTTTTATTGTTGGCTATTTCCTTAAAGAAATAGTAGTTTCTCTAAGATGTGAGTAATTTAATAAAATTGTAAATGATAAAAATGTTCTTTACTAGACTTACACATGCCAAACAAGTAAATTTCTGTAGCTAAAAATTGTTAAAATTATTTTGGTCAAAATGATTTCTTTATCCAATCAAAAATAAAATGGATATTTGAAAGTTAAAAAAAAAAAAAAAAAAAAACTATTTGTCGAATAAAAATATAAAAATTAAAACCACCTATCTTTCTTTAAAAAATAATTTTTATTAAGTTAATTGCGTTATTAATATTTCTAAAAAAGGAATTAAATTTTAAATGTTTAATTTTTTTAAAAAAAGAATATTTCAAATTTTTTAATCAAAATTAATTATTGTCAAGAAGGTGTATTTCAATCGGTAGTAGACTCATGGTGCTAAACACACTATTTTACCATTTTGCCCCTAAAAGCAAATTCAGTTAAAAATCAATATAAATATTTTATCCTTTTCAAATAACTCTAAAATCCCCTTGAAATATTTTTGGCTACAAGAAGTTGATTTTTTAGCTTTTATAATTTACCTATCAAAGGAGCCTAAAAAGAATAGAAAAGGAGATAACATTTTTCTATCATTCTTACTCTGAAAACTTTCTTTCTAAACATTTTTAAAGAGTTTTCTCTCAAGAATTCTCTAAGCTTAGAAGGCTTTTTCATAATCTTTTTGCCTCCTTTCCCTTTCGAATTCAAGACATAAAATCTATTTCAAGTCACTTCTAAGCCAAAACAAACCTTTTGGCAATCAATCGAGAGAGAATATTTTTTTGGAATACTATTTTTCAAGTTGCTTTTACTCTACCCGATTTAAAACTCCCCATCAGGTAAATCAATTTTTTCATCGGGAAAGGCCTTTATCTCACACATTTGTGAGATTTTTCTATATGATATTTTTCCCCAACATCATCTCACTTATGATTTCAGATATCATAAGTTTGAGACATATTAAAAGCAAAAGTGCCTCAAAATTAAAAAAAAAAAAAAAAATCAAAATTATTTATTTTCTATAAAAAAATTATTGTTTAAATTCATTTTATCTTTTATATATATAATTACAAGATGTTCTTCTAGAAGTTTTTTTTTTTTTTTCTTCCAATGACTATTGTAATTAGGTTTAACTCTTGGGTTGATTTGTTTTGTTGTTGTTGTTGTTGTTGTTGTTGTTTTTTTTTTTTTTTTTTTTTTTTTTTTTTTTTTTTTTTTAATTTAAAATTTTTTTTTATTTGGTTTAACTCTTAGGTTGTTTTGTTTTGTTGTTGTTTTTTTTGTTTTTTTTTTTTTTTTTTTTTTTAATTTCAACTTTTTATGTATTGATATTTAAATTTATTTCTCCCTTTCTCCCTCAAAAAAAAAAAAAAAAAAAAAAAAATTTATAACTTTAATTAATTTGTTTTCTTTTATTTATAATTTTTTTTAAATGCTATATTTTAATCATAAATAAAATATTAATACTTTTTACTTTTCTCTAGATTTGTTATTTTTAGACCTTACACATTTGTTTTTCATTCATCTCAATTTTTTTTTTCTTTTTTTCCCCCCATTTTTAAGAATAACTTATTCAAACTTCTTAAAGAAATTTTATTCAATCTAATGAAAAACTTGCTTAACTTTCTTTCTTGATTAATTTTTTAAATTTTTTTTTCTATTTTTTCATTTAAATTGCATATATCTCCAATTCACACTATTATTTATTATTAAAAAATTATAGCATTTTAGTACAATATATGTCATATGAGTACGTATTCAAATATATAATGCTTATGGTTAGAGAAGTTAAAAATTTATTTAAATTAATTGTTTATATTATAATGATTGTGAAATTTTTGTTTATTAACTCTAGAAACGTGCATTTTATTTATTTATTTATTTTAATTTGAGTCGATTCAATAACTACAAGAACATGCTCACTCGAATAATTTTTTATAAGTTTATATAAAGTTTTGACATATCGTATAATTATTAAATTATCGTAGGACTCAAATTTAATAATTAATACAAATGCATATTATATATATACACAAGTATATTTACAACTAGAAAAAAAAAATTAAAGTTAAAGATAAATAACATATTTGTAGTAATTTATTAGATTAAATAAAATAATAATAATAAAATAATATTTATGTTGCTTATTTTGAATTGAGTTGTACCTTAAATACTTTAAAATTTATATATTCATGAAATTTAAATTTAAGATAAAAAAATAAAATAAAATTCACGACAAGTATTTTTTATGATGTTTAAAACAATGACAATATTATAAATAAATAAAATTATAAAATTTAATATCCTTCATTTAAAATAAAATATTATATATTCTTTTAATTGTAATTTTTTGTATACTTTGTGGCAAAACATACCACTAGTTTTTATATATACACATACATTTCAATTAATTGTGTGTGTGTGTGTGTATTTATGTATATGGTAGCTAGACTACTTTCTAAACCATGAGCAGGGTGACACAAAAGGAAATAAGATTAACTATTTATATTTGGTGATATTTTCTATCTCATTGTTTGTAATTTTGGTATAAAAATTGTTAAGTGTCAATTTATAAGTAATTAATGTGTGTTTTAAGCCACCATAGAGCATGGCTATTGATGGGGGAGTATAGAAAGAGAGAGAGAGAGAGGCATGCTCTAGAATGGTACAAAGTGGGGGAGAAATGTTTTTTTTTTTTTTTTTTTTTTTTTTTGGGTTTTTTGATGGTATAGATAGGCATGTGTCATGATGGATCTTTTGTTTCCTTCCCCTTTCCTATTTACATGCTGAAACAAAATAGTAAGTTTGGCCAAACTTTTGATAACCCTTTTTTAATGTAAAGTTGTGGCATTTGACACGGGTGATAAATCGTTTGTGAATGTTACACGATATTTCTTGAGTTTTATACTTATTGTAAATGTTATGTAAAAGTATAGCAAGACCTTCCCATAGTAAGAGTTAGACTTTAAATATGCAATCTGAATATTTCTAATTTTGAATTAAACACTCATTGTAAACGTCATGTAAAATCAAAGTTTTTTTGAGTTTGTGAATGTTACACGAGATTTCTTGAGTTTCATACTCATTGTAAATGTTAGGTAAGAGTATAGTAAGACCTTCCCATAGTAAGTGTTAAACTTTAAATACGCAATTTGAATATTTCTAATTTTGAGTTAGACACTCAGTTGTAAACGTCATATATAAACAAAATTAAACTAAAATCCACCTAATTGTTATTTTATATTTACCTTTTAAATTTTTAAATACACATCACAATTAATATATATATATATTAGCAACCTCTTTAATGTAAAGTATTCATATCTCACCAACTTTACTTTAAATCAAAGGATTTCTTTACCTCCCCTCCCCCCCCACAAAAAATTTTTTTTTTTATCTTTTTGTAAAATATATTCAATTAATTATCCAATATTTAAAAAAAAAAAAAATGGAAAATTGAAGGAAACATCCTTTGCACTTGATTTAACATGTTCTAAAAAAAAAAAAAAAAAAGTATAAAGTCAATTTTCTAACTTTTGACTATTTTAATGTTCGTATTCACCAAGCAACCAAACCCACTTTCCCCCAAACCCACCATTTTCCTTATTTGCGTTTTGTCCACGAAAATATTCAATTAAAAATAAATTATAGATCTTCAAATATATTATTTTTATTCAAATAATACAAATAACAAACAAAATCTTAACTATTACGTAAAGTTCAAATTCCTTCCCTCCATCAACCTGAAATTTCTCGATATTTTCCACTTAATAATAATTCATCCAATGCAATATAAAATTTTAAGTTATCCAAAAACACGTTTTTTTTTTTTTTTTTTTTTTTTTAATGGTAAATATTTATTATTATTATTATTTTTTTTAATAATAAAAACAACAAGGCAATAAAGATATTAATGGGTTATTGAATGTTCATCGATTTTCATCGAAATAGATTGAACCGTTTAAATTTAAATAGGTTGAATTCGATTATAATTCATAAATTCATAAAATTATAAAAAAATATATATTATTACTGAAACATTTTAGGGTTTTTTTTTCCAGTTTAATATTTTATAGTATAGTCTAAATATTATTTGATAAAATTGATAAATGATTAATATTTAATATACATGATAATATTAGTAAATAGTGAAATTTTAGTTTTATTATTGATATTAAATAGATTAATTTATAGTTTATAAATTTGAGTTATATAAATAAACAATTAAATAATTTGAATTGAATTTGACATAATTGTTAAATAAGTTATGTTTGAAAAAGTTTTGAACATGATTATCTAAGCAATTCCGATACAATTAGTTCAATTTGACATAATTACCCCTCAATTAAAAAATGTACAAAATGATTCATTATTACAATATGCTCTAACTACTTTATACTATAGTTAATTTATTTATATGTGTAATTTTATTACTCTTTTTTATTTTTTATTTTATAATTAATACTTATTAATTATTATTTTTTAAATGATATTTTAAATTTTTTTAAATAATTAGTTTAAATTACATAGAAAAATATATAAAAACATCAAAAACATATTTTTTATTATTTAAAATAATAAAAGTATTTTAATAATGTTTTATTTTTTAAAAAAAAATTATAAATATTAATTTTAATAGAAAAATAACAATGTTAATTTATGAAATTAATTAAATTAAAATGTATCTTATTATTGATATTTTGCATAATATATAAATAAATTATCTATGTATGAAATTAAATAATTTTTTTTTTTGAGGTGGTATCTCAGGTCCTTCCGGCCCAAACTAATCCACTTAGGGAGGCCCAACAGTGCGGGTATACCCGCACTTGCGAATATGAACCCCGGATAAAATTTAAACCCTTAACCTCTTGATAAGCCAGGAGGTAAGGGAGAAACGGTAAAGACTCCTAAACCAGTAGGCCAGACGAGGAACTTTAATATTTTTTAATTAAAAATACATCAATATATATGTATATATATATTAATTATTTTTTAAATAGTTTGAATACTTGTGAATTGACTTTTTAAGTCATAAACATCCTAATATTATGTTAAGATAAGATACAATAATTAATGAAGTGTTTAAATTAAAAGTTCTTATGATGCATTCAATGCATGGCTCTATTCATGCATCTCATGATTACATATTTACATGGATTACAATATAATTTTTTTCTAAAATAAAATTTAATTCAAATTATTACTTAAAAAATAAAAATAAAAACAACATGATTCAAACACATTACACCTGAATTTATTAACCAAAATCATTTCTAATTAATATATATATATATATATATATATATATTATCTGGCATCTAATAACTACTTTGAACTTTATTCACCAAAAAAAAAAATAATAATAAAAAACTACTTTGAACTTTGACTAATTCAAAATTTATTTATGTTGTGTTCCTTTTCCAAATGATAAAAATTATAAATGTAATAAAAATAATTATGATAACAAATTATTTATTTATTTATTTTTTCTTT
>JAXGGT010000001.1:16582035-16596241 GCA_035583425.1 Marsdenia floribunda
TTTTCCAAATGATAAAAATTATAAATGTAATAAAAATAATTATGATAACAAATTATTTATTTATTTATTTTTTCTTTCGAGGGAACTGTGTTTATGAATTTCCTTTAGAGCTCGATAGTCCAGACATGAAGCATATAGGATAAACTACATCCAGAGGATATTCGACTAATCTGAACCTAGAGTGTACAGGATAAATTGCGTCCAGAGAATATCTAATTTGCGATCTTACGGTATGCAGGAGAACACTTAGACCAATAGATTATCAAAGTCTTGACTATGATAACAAATTATTAATTATAAATGTCGTCATTATGTCCGCCTATATATATATATATATTTTTTTTTTTTATTTGAGGAGGGAAAAAAAAAAAAGCAGCCACGAAAAGTGGTCCAAAGGGGGGAAAAGGACAAAAGAAAACACGTAAAGGGGACGAAAGGGATGTCATTTTACCAATTTCTTCATCTCACATGCCCCACCTTTTGGACTGCCCTTTTCATCAATCCTTGACCATATATTTTAATTTATAGAGAGAGAAACAAAATAAAATAATAATAATAATAATAAAATTCCCCCTCTTTTCTTATTTGAAATTTTTAATATTATTATTATTATTATTAAAGTAAATAAAATTAATAAAATTTTATCCGACTAATCAAATTAAAACTCTTAAAAAAATTATTTGTTATTATATATCTTTTATATTAAATTTATGACGATAATATTAAGTTTATCAAATACAATTAAACAATTAACTAAAATTAAATGTTTTAATGTTTAATTTGATTATTTTTATAATATTTTTTTACATTAAATAAGTTTTTTTTTTTTAAGTATTTTTACCTCTTACGTATATTAAAATTTTGATAAATTATAATTTTAAAAATTTGATCCGTTTAATATTATTAAAATTTAAAAAATTTGAGAAATTGGCGTAATTCAATCAATAGTAATCAGGTTTATGATCTAAGATGTTATGAGTTTATCAGTCTCAAATATAAAAAAAAATTGAAAAAAATTTATCTCTTTAATGTTTGAATTTTGAGGCATTGAAAGTTTTTTTTTGACAACGTCTGTGCTTATTAGTCATGAAATTTGACCATTGTATATAGTGAAAAAAAAAAATGATACCCTAATAAAATTTTAGATAATTGTCCAATTAAGTTAAATTCATCTCTTCTATAATTTTCATTAATTAAATTGTCAATAATTAATAAATTTTCATCAAAATTTCAACGCACATTAAATAAATAAAATTGACTATTTTATTTTAATTTTATTTATTTTAAGATTATTCGATTTCAAAATATATTATATTTTATATAACAAAATTTTTAAAATTTTATAATAAGAATTAAAAGTAGTTTAATAAACTTAGATTCTTTGAGAATTGATAATTCCTTATTTCTTTTTAATGTTTACGTGCATGATAATTAAAATTAAACAAAAGATTAATTTATATGAAAAATAAAGTAAAAAAAAAATTTGTTAAAAGACTAAATTAAATAATAATAATTATTATTTCATGTAGTTAGCTAATATATATATATATATTGATAAATATTCAAAACCCCAAATAATAAAATAAAATAAAATAAAAACAGAATTCAAAATCCAATGGGAATCTAATAAATTTCTTCGTTTTCATTTTTATTTTTTCACTTGGAATATAACCTAATCCATATTGTGGTCAAACTAGGAGTCTCTCTCTCGATATATGTATATATATATATATAGAGAGAGAGAGAGAGGGGGTAACCCAGAAGAATCCTAACTGCCATTAGAGAGTTGGTTAAAAACCTTTTTGATTTTGCTTTTCTTTTCTTTATATTTTTTTGCCCTTTTCCTCTTGGGGGAAGAAATCAAAGCCCTATCTGAAACCTGCCCCCGAATTGCTATCACATTACAACATTTAAATCCCATCCTTTGTTTTTTTTTTTTTTTTTAATAAATCTCCTTTAGAATTTAGGGAAAAACCAAGGTTGTGAGCGAGAACGGGAACGGTTACCTCGATAAGGCTCATCAACCATGGACAATACATGTTTCGCCGTGCATTGATTCATGATTGAATTCAATCCCGCAGAATTCTTTTTTGTACATAGTATTAATAAATAACAGGAAGTGAAACAGAAGGGCGGCGCCGGCGTGAATTTTTTCCCTTTTTTTTTTTTTGTTTGTTGTTGTCGTTATTGGAATGAGATTGATGGACGTGATTTTGGAGGAGGAAGAAGAAAGCCAATCCAAAGATCCTGTTTTGGTTCCACCGCCCAACTTCCGTACGGTGGAGGATAATAGCATTTATCGTTCTGGGTTCCCTGAGCCTTCCAATTTCCCTTTTCTCCAGTCCCTAAATCTTAAAAGCATCATGTGAGTTTTTTTTTTCTTTCCCCCCGTTCTTTTCTGGTTTATGATGCGGTCTGTAGATTTATACGAATCTTACATATGTTCTCTTGAATTTTAACTCGTGATCGTTGATTGGATTTTTGAAAAATTTATCGGTTTTTTGCCGTATCCACTTTATATGAATCCTTATATAATTATTCTTCAATTTGAACTCGTGGGTTTTGATGGGATTTGAATGAAAAAAAAAATGAAAAAATCGTTTTCGGGTAAGACGTGTGTAGTGAAGCCGTATCCGGTGTACATGAATCTTTTGTATTTCTTGAATTCGAATTCGTGTGTTCTAATGGGATTTTTGAAAATTTTCGTTTTGGACAGATGTATGTGCACTGAGCCGTATCCAGAAGAACATTTGGAGTTTCTGAATGCCAATAAAATCAAGCTCTTTCAATTTGGGATTGATGGCACTAAGGTAACCAGTCATTTTCTTTATTGGATCCTCTTTATCTTTTACGGAGGGTACTCTTTAATATCCTGTCTTTGTTGAGTCTCTACCTGATGTTGTTCCTTGTTCATGTTGACTTTTTTCCAAAATTTTCTCAAAATTATGATTTAATCCATAAAAAGTTAGTGAAAGCATAGATGCATTTAAGTCTTCCGTTTATTTAAAGCTAATCTTTCAAAAAGAGGCGATGCAGTTTAAGTTAAGGTCCCTTTCTCCCCAC
The DNA here is from genome assembly GCA_035583425.1 of Marsdenia floribunda. Classification (NCBI taxonomy): domain Eukaryota; kingdom Viridiplantae; phylum Streptophyta; class Magnoliopsida; order Gentianales; family Apocynaceae; genus Marsdenia; species Marsdenia floribunda. The sequence goes on from JAXGGT010000001.1 coordinate 16,585,099, forward strand.
CTCGCCCCGCACCCCCAAAAAAACAAAAAAAAAAAGACGACTGCTTATAGCCATTTCAGTTTTGGCAATGGAGCAGCTGTATCAGTTTGAAAATTTCGAAATTCTAAGGACAAAATGGTGGTTTTTGTGCTACTGAATTATCTATAAATGCTCTTCTACTTGATGGTTGCTGATTTAAAGAAATTGCCTACCTCTGCAGTTTTCGAATTTATTTTTATTGGTTACTTGTAGAAGTTTTGCTTATAATCTTTCTTGTATTTGCAGACAGCTCCTGTTCCTAAGAGTACAATAACAGAGGCTCTGAAGATTATAATTGGTAATACATCTTACTTATCAGACTTATCATCCTTGAATCATCAACACTTGTGTTGTTTGTATGTTCTGATGTTATTTTCTTTTGTTTGTTTTCTTTTCCAGACGTGAGAAATCATCCCCTCCTCATTCACTGTAAACGTGGAAAGGTAAGCTTTAAAAAAAATGAAATAAGAAAATTTGTAGATGTAGAAGATAAGTGTGTACTTTCATGGCTGCTACCATAGTGTTATGGCTATGATTTCTGTTCATACGAACTACTTCAGAACTGGATTTTTTCACTCAACAATACATTATCATAAATCATTTGTCATGATATGGAAAGAGGATGCTCCCTTTGTCATATGAACTGTTACACTACTAAATCACTACACAAATGCAGTGAAGTCTGTGGTGGTTTAAAGTTCATGAATCATCTGTTTGATATATATATATATGGTTTGTTCTTGGTGCAGCACCGAACGGGTTGCCTGGTTGGCTGCTTTAGGAAGTTGCAGAATTGGTGTCTATCTTCGGTTCTAGAAGAGTACAAGCAATGTGTAGGTGCAAAATCAAGGGTAGGAGACTTGACATTCTTGGAGATGTTTGATGTTTCATATCTTAGGCATTCGCTCCAGACCCTCATATATCAGTACCAAGGTTATGGATCAAAGAAGAGGCGTTTACTTTACAAAGAGGAGGAGTTTTTACAGAAGTCATCCCGTATAAGTTCCTTGGTTTAGTCATAATGATTTTTTTTTTTTTCTTTTCCTTTTCATCCAAAATATTTTTTTATCCCCTTGTGGAGAGTTGGAGAATCCCTTTTTCCATTTTTTGTTCCACACTGGTGCTGTTAATCTCTCTGTTCTGATTCTTTAGAACTATTATTACCATCCTCTCTTTAGGATTCACATAATGAGAGACACAATTTTCTTTCTTCCACACTAGTGTGGATGAGATTTAGATTCACAATCTTCTGTCGTCCTAAAATTCCTTCTCTCTTCCTCTCTCTCTCTCTCTCTCTCTCTCTCTCTCTCTCTCTATATATATATATATATATATATATGTGTAATATCTGAGTTTCAACACTTTGGGTGTCAGGCGTGGGAGAAAATGCTTCACTTAACAAAGGGCTGGCAAAGATGTCGATGTCCATGTTTTCTCCTTTATTTTCTCAAAGATCCAATATTTAGAGCTGGCTACAGATTAAAAAACTTTGATTAAAAGATTTTTTAATATAGTTATCAAACCTGTGTTATTCAATTTGTAGTAATTTCATTTATAATTTGATAGATCATGAACTTATGATGGAAAGGTCATGAGTTCGAGATATGATAGAAATAAAAATATCTCAAATTTAAAAAAAAAAAAAATCAGACCTTTCAATAAATAATCGGTTTTAATAAATAGATTTTTTGAATATTTTTCTCATAATTTATCTATATATAAACTTAATTTAAAATAAAATATGCAAATTAAAAATAAAGATAAATGAAAATAACTACAATAATTTATTAAATTTTTTGTCAAATATGCTTGACTTAATCGGTTGCGCCGTAGCAGCCTCATTGTCAGAATTTCATTTTTTTTTTTTTTTAAATACTGATAAATGATATATATATACTAATAAATTATTAAAATTTAAGAGACTTTAATAATTATAAAAAATTAATTCACAAAATAATCTAACAAATAAAAATTCCAAAAGGATAAAGGAAAATAAAGTACCATCAAAATCTAATATATTACAAATAATTTGACCATATTTTATTCAAAATTTAACACAATAAATTTGTTTATTCTAAATTATTTGAAGATTAATTTCCTTTAAAAAAGGAATTTTATCTTTTTATTTGATATATATATATATATCTAATACATAGTCTATAAAAGGATATTTCAATTAATAATTTATAAATAATAAATTTGAATAATTGAATCATATTATTTTCATTTAGTTAGTAATTGCTTTTATTTATAAAAGTAAAAATATATATTTTTAATACAACACGTTTTTTTTTTTTTTTTTTTTTTAAAGTTTAAAAAAAAATGAAAATTATTTATTCAGGTTACTCAGCACTGAAGGCGAGGGAGAGCGTATTTTATCGGTAATATATCTTGGCCTAGGGTTCTTCAATTGGCACGGTTCCTCTCGCACTCTGCCCCCTCTTTCCCCTTTGTATACGCCTGACACCCTAAATCCCTAATCCTGTCAGACGGTTTCTTGTACGATTTTCAACAAGAGATAGGAATCATGACCGGGAAAGCCAAGCCTAAGAAGCACACAGCCAAGGAAATAGCTGCCAAGATCGATGCCGCAACCACCAACAGGGGCGGAGGTAAAGCCGGTCGAGCGGATAGGACAGGACAAGAAAAAGGTGGACACGCTAAACTCGAGTGTCCTCTCTGCAAGACTACTGCCCCGGATATGAAATCTATGCAGATTCATCACGAAGCTAAGCATCCCAAGATTCCTTTTGATGAATCTAAACTCAATAATCTCCATGCCAGCGTCAGTGCTATTGACATTAATAAGGGAAAACCTGGCATCCGTGGCAGCCACAAGAAGTGAATACGTTTCGGAGTTGGTGATCGTTGTAGTACTAATGCTACTTGCGTTGATGGTGTTCTTATCAGTATTAATAATAAAGTTGTGATTTTAATTTTAGCACTTGTATCGGTGGTTTTCGTTATCTTTTCTCTTGGTGTAATGTTGTGAGGATGGATTATCGATATAAATATATGGGTAATTTTAGTTCTATCTTTATTGTCTTTTGGTTCTCTGGAACTTTTGTTAATTTATCTTCTGGTTGTGGATTTTAATCTTTTATCATGCCATAGGGAAACTCAGTTTGGCAATGATGATTATATTGCCTGGGTTATGTGATTGGGGATGGTTGTAAAAGGGGAGGATTTTGATGAATTTTACTCGTGAGAAGATAGTACCATGATGGTGAACTTCTCTCATCCCGGGTGCATTCTTTTTATTTTTATTTTTTGCTGTTTCAGCAACATATCTATCATTTCAGCTATATCGTGACTTTTATTCTTCCACATCGTCATGGAAGATAGTGCTTGAAAAGATCCGCCTTTGATCTTTGGCCTTGTGGGAAATCTTTAATTTTTTCCGAACATTTTTCTCCCAGATGTGATCCAGTGAATTGTGTGCTTGGCTAATTTTAACTTCTTGTGTCGGCTGATTTTTTGCATTTTTTTCTATTAGTTACTTCTTGCATCTAGATTGTACAAGTGTCTTAGAATATTGTAGTCTGCTTTTACCTTTCAATTTTGTGTATTCTGGTTGCCTTAAGATTGTGAACTAGAGATATCATGCATGTATGGGTCTTTGTAATAATCCCTCTTGTTTATTTATGCATTTTTGTAATGTAATTTCAAACTCTCTGTCTGGAAACATGATTCATGCTCATACTTGACATAATACATGGTCATTTTGTGCCTTTACATGAATTCCCATGCTTGATAAGGAATATTATATGTACCCTTTCTAGTAGTGGTAATATTAGTTTTTTACATGTTGTTTGGCTGTTCTCACTGTCAAGATCTTTTCTTTTGTCTGATACTACTGATGCATGTTCAAATTTTGTAACATAGATTCGCCCTCCTTTTCTTCTCTTTTTAATGAAGTTTTTTTTTTCATAACCATAGCAATTGAACTGTTCTAATTCTGCAATTATGAAAGACAGAGGTTTTGAGCTATGGATTTGTCACATCTTCTTTCTTCAAAGAAACCCTTTTGCTGTTCTGGGAATTGTTTTGTTTGTATTGCTGTTAAACAGTTTATATATCTAGATGAATTCCAATATGTTGTGTAACAAAATTTTCTGTAAATATTGTTTCCACAGTATAATTATCTGAGGGCTTCCATGCTATATTGTCCTGGCTCACTTTAGTACTTGGTTATGGCTTCTCATTCTCTGGCTTTATCTTGTTGTGTGTTTACTATGCTCCGTAGCTTAATTTCTAGATTAGTAATTTTCATCATCAAATTCCTCAGTGGAATGTTGTCTTCTTTCTATGGTGGACTTTACTGTGCTTATGGACGGTCAGGTGCTGATTTTACTTGGTATCAGCACCTAACAAAATCATAAGCTATAAATACCTAGCCACTTTTACATTCTGTGATTCCCTCTATGTTTTAGGGGAAGGCTATGTATTTGTGGCTAACATTTTATATATGTGGTTGGAAATTTGTGTCTAGATTTTTGCATCTTGAATTTTATTCAGTAGATACAGATAAAAATAACGGGCAGAACTAAATAGAGTTGATATCTAGTTTCTATTCACTTCCATAGCATAGGACCCCCTGCATTTTACATGCTATAGGGGTGTTATGACAAAACTTGTTCTCCGTGCTATTGCATCCATCATTTTGTATGAATAATGCGTTTTAGAAATTGGAGTAGAAGAGATAATGTTGATGAGTTGTAAATTTGAACTTGATGATAACACACAATGTACTAGATTAAAATTCTTTTGGTATGCATCTCACAGCAGATTTCTTGTCAGGTTTTCCTAGTCAGGAGCAAATGCATGAGGCTGAAAAATGTCTAATGTTCAGATTGTTTGAAATATTTATTTGAAAAATGAGTTGGTATTAAACTAATCTCAGTCAATTTATTTCTGTACAAGAATTAGATACATGGGATAAAAAAATATGGTTATCATCCAAGGTTACTTCACTTTCTGGTTTTAGATAGTAGATTTATGGCATAGCAGTAAATGAGATTGCTCCATTGGATTTGTAACTTTATGTGTTAATGTTTTTGATTTTTTTTTTAGGAGCAATATTGAGGCACCAAATTTCTGAACATTTGATCATGTTTACTTTCCTTCTTTATTCATATAAAGGACTGAAACACAACTGTGTGGACTTGCATTGCATGAATGTGATGAAGGAAAAGGGAAAAAGGGTAAAATATTGAAATCTCTGCATAACATGGTCTCTCTTTTTTTTGGTAAGTCTGCATAAAATGGTCTAAGTAGCAAGAGATTCATGCAATTCTGTTCTGATATTGCGTTTGTAACTTGAAAGCCTGATTTCTCCAGTACAGTGTAAAATGAGTGTTCTTGACTACATGCTCAAATCATTATGACCATGACGGCCATCCTTGGTAGTAAAAGATTCTGAAACACCTTGTCTTACGACTGTCTTAAATTTCGCTCAGATATAATTCTTGTGCACAGTCAAAACTCAAGAACGTACTGAAACTGCGAATTGTTTTGACATTTTAATTCTACATTATACTAGTTCTTAATGGAATCTATCTCATCTTGCTGATACTGTATCTGGAAATTCTCTCTAATTTTCTTCTACTTTTTAGTCATATACTTGAAATCTCCCATCTGATGATAATATTCTTCCATTGGAGCCTTGTAGATTTGAGGGGAACCTTTTGGTTGTAAAGGGTATTGCACAAGAACCGGCACAGGCTGCATGGCCGGAATGTAATACTGCAGTGGAGCTTCAACTTGGGTTCCCACCACATGTTCTGGCATAGGTTGGTTATATGTAGCCAGACTATTATCATTACTGTACATGGAACTGCCGTTAGATCTGGTACCATCATTCGTCAACATCGTAGTCTTTGGATTGGGTAATGAATTGAAGCTCCTGTGAAATGGCAACTCACCGCCACACTGCTGTGTCTGCAGGGTAAAAGCAGCAAGCTGCTGTTGCTGAATGATCTCAAGCTGCATGCTGCTCCTTTTAAACAAGCTCTGAGCAATGTACGGGTTCTGATGATCTTGTGATTGTAGCTGTGAATGATGGTGATCAATGGAGCCTGTGATACCACTCGTACCGTCTGCAGCAGCTGATGCAGAATGTGCAAAATAGGTTTGAGTCCCTTTCATGAAATCAAGCCTAGCTCTCATAGCCTGGAGTTTGGACTCCAACAACCCACCAAATTGTCTCAGTTCGTCGGAAGACAAGCTATCATAATGATCATCCCAAGTGGGATGCTTGGCCTCAGTGTTCTTCTTATGCAGTTTAGCAAATTCTTCTTCCGCTTTCTTCGTTCGGTCCCGGAAAAACATGGTTAAGTCGGTGGTTCGGCGGCGACGGTCATTGAGGTTTTCTTCCTTGTAAGAGTTGATTAGGGAAAGGATATCTTGAGGATTATCTTGAGGCCAAATGTTGAGTTCCAATGGCTGATTATTGGTATCTTTAGGGCCATAAATGATCAAGGCAACTTTGACCCCACAGAGAGTTGAGAGTTCACGAGCCTTCTTCTCTAAACCTTTTCTTCTCTTTTCGTAGGTGACTCTGCGTGATTTCTTGTTGGTTATGAGTTCCATGCTTGCCTTTGCTCGACCCATCTTCAAAATCATTGCACAACAAGGACAAATCCATGCTTATTATTATCATCTATTGTTGATAAAATAGATAAAAAGAGAGAGAAAAAAAAAAAAAAAGAATGAGGAAAAAAGGAAAAAGGTATGATTTTTCTTAATTCTCCCATTGCAAAAAACCATGATCGTAAAAATGCAAGGAAAAAAAAAGGGGAAAACAAATAGCATAAACTTCACGAGAAGAGGAAGAGAACCTTTTTAATGGCTTTGAAGAAGTCACCACTTTGTGCTTTTCGCAAAATCAATACTTTCTCAACTGAGTTCGGTTTTTGTTCAAGAAGCACAAATATTATATATATATATAGAGAGAGAGAGAGAGAGAGGAAAGATTTTGGTAATACCCCATAATTTTTGCTAAGTGATTGCAATTTTAGCAGGAAGATTTGATACTCATTTATTACTCAAGATTGGTCATTTGTCTTACTCCTTGGTACTTGCCAACTTTAACACAAGTATTTTAGGCAACTAGGTTTTTTCATTTTAATTAAACTAAGCTCTTTTTTTTTTCTCGTTCTCGATAATAGTAATTTATTCTTTTTGTTATTAGTGTTTTTTTCTTCATTAAAAGTAAATAGTTGGGAGAATTTTTTTTCTCAATTAAAAACTAAATTACTTTTAATTAAATATTCAAATATAAAAATATATCTACTTTTTATTAAATTAAAATTAAAATATAATTTTTTAAATTTTGAAATTATTGTAAATTCAGTTTTACACGTACGTTTAAGAGATTTTTGAGAAGTTATTGAATAGAGACTTGAAACTTTTTATTTAATAACACGTTTTAAATCGTAAGGTGCACTGAAACAAATAATGTCATATTTTTATTTATAACAGAAACATTAATAATAAATTTTTTTAAAGGCAGGCATATATTTAAAATAATACTAACTGGAATTCAATAAAGGTTGGAGAAAATTTACGATGTATTGAGATTGATTTTTTTTTTCAAAAAATATTAGTAGGGGAATTTCAATTCCACCGTTAGTCCGTTAGTAGTATGTTGTAATTATCTTATATCTCAAGGGCTTATTGGCAAATTGAACATTAATATGATTAATAATATTCACAAAATCTCGGGGGACCCGTTCTGCAATTAGCCCAAATATCTATACACCCGTCTGTAGAAGGAAAACGTGGAGAACTGCCATTAATCTATCGGAAGTGGGGAAGGTTGATCATTCCGGGATCTCAGATTGATTTGCCACTATTCAGTGAATTGGTTTCGACGGCCGGCCTACCGACACAATGACCATGGATCACGCCGAGCTCACAACCGAACAGGTACCAAGCAATAGCATCCATGGATTCTTATTTATTTTTGTGCTTGGAATTTATGCATGTTGTGCTTGAGGCTGCTGATCTGATGTTAATTCAATTCAAGTTTTCTTTTCTCCTGAAATTTGACGCAAGTTTGAGCATAATATTTGTAAATTTTTTGTAGGTTTTGTGTGCGAGATATTTTAACGGTTAATGTAGTAATGTTTAGCTCTGAATTCCTAACTAAAGAAATAAAGTTAGCGATGAATAGTTGGTGCTAGTTAGAGACTGTATTTGGATTTTGTTCAGGTGTTTTCTGCTGGTGAATAGAGGATTCGGTGGATATGAATAGGAAAAGGGGATTTAAAAAAAAAAAAAAAAGGAAAGAAGGCAATTCTGAAGTATTTCTGCTGAATGGAGAGTCTTTTGATGCTAAAGACTTTTATCCATCGCTGATGCCAAAAATATTATTTATAGTTATATTTTTGTGGAGTCTGGTGCAGTTTCTCTACTGTTCTGAGAATACCATTAACTTATAAATTGGAAATAATCATTTCGTTAAAGGTTGAGTTGTCCACGATTACCCGTCACTTAATTGATCTAGGATACCTGGAAAAATAAACTGTATGTGGTGTATCATCTAAACATGTAGGAGGCATGATTTTATTTTTTCTTTAGAAAAGGAGTGTCATTAATTTTTAAAGGGGTTGGTTTTATGATATGGATATCTACAGTTCCCATATTTGTGAAATTTAGGTAAATTAGACATACTTAGTGCTTGTACTGTAAAAACTTTGCTTATAAATTTTAGAACTGAAAAAAAAAAAAAAACAACTCCGTCTGTGGAATATTGTCATTGGAACTCCAAGGCTCGGTTCATTTCCTGCTATCCCTGCCTAGGTTGCTTGTTATTGCAATGATGGTATTATTTCTAGTAATTAGTCATAACACCAGATCTAATTGTCTTTTTCAGGTCTTAAGGAGAGATATTCCATGGGAGACATACATGACAACTAAACTGATCACTGGAACTGGTCTTCAGCTATTAAGGAGATATGACAAAAAACCTGAGAGTTACAAGGCCCAGTTGTTGGATGATGTAATTTTGCATTTCTCTATCACACATGGTTGAAAATATCACTTAGGATGGAATTGATGCATCTATTACAGAATTCAATACCATAGAATATCGATTAATATCTGTTATTGCTATTACCACATAATGATTGGGTGTGTTCTCCTGTTAATAATAGTGTTCCCATAGTAACCTCTGGAGAAGTTGCTCGTAGAGGAAAATAATTAACAGAAATCTGGGGAACTGAATCTTATTATGAATAGAAATCAAAGCAATGCATGTGCAGGTTGTTATAGTTAGGATGTTATGATTTTGTCAATTGATCTGGATCAGTTTTAGAGTTCTGATGCATTCTACCTTCCACTAACTTGCTAATGCTATGGACATGTACTTCTAATAACATTTTATGTCCACTTTTGAACTCCCCTACAGTCATTGCTACTGTTCTTGGAGTGCTTTTTATCTGCTTGTTATATGAGTTTTCAATAGGTCTACCACGTATGAGTTTCAGATAACTATATTGAGCTTGTCTCTGACGGTGGCAACACTCACAGGATGGTCCAGCTTATGTTCGTGTATTTGTCAGTATTTTACGAGAAATATTCAAGGAAGAAACAGTAGAATATGTTCTAGCTTTGATCGATGAGATGCTCACTGGTGAGTAAGGAAGCAGTAGAAGTTTGAGTTATTATTTAATATTTTTGCTGCCTTAAGTACTTGGCTGTTGCTACAATATATTGTTGACTAACTTACTATTTTTACCTTTGCAGCTAACCCTAAAAGGGGAAGACTATTTCATGACAAGTCTCTCGCAAGTGAAGACACGTATGAACCATTTTTAAGGTATATATAAATTTTGATACTTCTCGACGCCTCAACAATATTGTTTATTCCTTAAGGTTATTGTGATAATTTGTGAAGACCTTTCCATAAATAATTATCTTTGCCATTATTTTTATTCTTCTCATTACCTACTTAATATTTGTGAGAGCAGAAGAAGAGTGTTCACTGTTGGAGCTTGAGACACTACTACTGAAGACGTTGTTTTGAAAAACAATATACTTATGTGCTACTGAAGCAAAGCCTTCTCACCTTTTCTGTTGACTTTATTGGGATAATTATTTTTCATATTTTTATTAAAATTATTTTTCAGAGGACTTTTATTAGCTAATGTAATATTATTTGACTTGTCAGCATGTCCTGATCACTTATCCATATTGTGGTAACTGAAGTGACGGTATAATTTACAATAATTAGCACCAATTGTGAAATGGAGGTTTACTTGCATGGCTAACTTTTGTCGTTGACATGTTGGAAACTCATCAATTAACTCTGCTTCCTTGTTTTTCACTATGTAAACAAAATCCTCTTTGCTGTTTTCTTAAACATGTTGAAATATTTCTGCTGGACGAGTTCAGATTTCTCGCTTTAGTCATGAAATATTTCTCTGTGCCCTCTGTTGAGTGTTGATTCACCTTTTCCTTGAAAAAGTAAAAGGTCGTGACCAACTTCTCTTTTGTTCTTGCAGACTTCTGTGGAAAGGTAACTGGTTTATACAAGAGAAGAGCTGTAAGATATTGTCTCTTTTAGTAAGGTACTAAATCCATGACCTATTCATTCAAGCTTAAAGTAATTGAAGGTACTTTATTTCACTAACTGGTATCTTTGCTGTCTGCCATTTCAGTGCCAGGCAAAAGGCTCGGGATGATTTTACTGCAAATGGAGAAGCCTCAGACTCAAAACAGAAATCTACTTCCATAGATGATGTTTTGAAGGGCCTTGTGGAGTGGCTTTGTGTACAGGTCAGGGATATCTTTTCCTTTGCTGATGTTTATTTCATTTTGATCTATGGATTCTAGTCTTGACCCAAGTAGGTTGTAAGTTAGACATCTTAGAACATTTGATGGAAAATATATGTTTGATGCATGGGAGAGGAAAGTCTGAATTTGAAATTTGAAATTTGAAATTCAGAGTTGGGGGTAATTATGGCAATATTTCATTACAGGGATCTATCCTCTAGATTGAACATTTACATGAAACCTCCTTGCCATTATGGACATGTTGGGTAGCAAACCCAAGTCCCACATTGAAAATTCAAGGAGAAATCACCTTGAATATAAGTGTCCACCTAACTTCATTAGTATG
>JAXGGT010000001.1:16601748-16617674 GCA_035583425.1 Marsdenia floribunda
ATATATATATATATATATATATATATTAGTTATAATATTATCATTTTCTGGATATATTCAAAAAAAAAAAAATTTCTAAAGGATATTTACATTTACAAGACTTTTTATTTTAATTAATTTTCTTTCTTTAAAAAACTCTTCTAAAATACAATTTCAAAATAATTAAAAGAAAGACTAAAAAAACATCAAAGAGGATCAAAGGTTGTCAAAAGATGTATGATGACTTCTAATAATGAAAAAAAAAAAAAAAAAAAAAAAAAAAAAATTGCAAAAATTGTTTAATTTATTTTTTTTTTTTTTTTTCCTCAATATTTTTTCATTAAAAAAAAAAAAATGGCGTTAAAAAACTCAATTAACTAACAATCTTTTTGAAAGTTTATTATTAAAAAAATATATATATGTACTGGTTAGAAAATATGGTAAATTAGTTTTTTTTTTTAATTTAGATAATCAAAATTTATTTAAAATCAAATTTATTTTTAAAGGGGCTTTGACAAGAAGTGATTATTTTCTTAGTAGTAACTTCTAACAAGGAATTTAAAACAAGTTAAATAGGCGTTGATAAAGGTCTGATTTATGATTCAAAAGATTATGAGTTCGAGAAAAAAAAAAAAAAACCTCAAAATTGAAATAAAATGGATGGGATTGAATCGATTACCTGTCAGGATTTGCCCATAAATAGTTGAGATTGCTTTCTATCCGTAACCTTAAAAAAAAAATAAAAAAAAAAAAAAAAAAAAAAAAAAAAAAAATTAGACCTTCTAAGGTTTAATACTAATCAAGAAGGTCTAGTGGTTTAAATTTTTTTTTTTTTTTTAAATAATACTAAATAAATAAATAAAGCAGCTTAAGGAAGATCTTAATTAATTATGATTTAAGACGGTCTTTATATAGTGAAAATGTTGTCTCATTTTATTTAATGTATAGTGAAAATTAATTACCACTAAAGTTAATTGCATTTAATTTTTATTTCTTTCTAAATGCACTTTTAAGACATGATCATTACTTTGTTATTATTGGTATAAAATTAATAAAAATAATAATATATTATAATATTTTTAAAGAATATAATGTTTTCTTTCTTTGTTTTATTTTAGACTATTTGTTATCGATTAATTCATATTTGATTAGGTAAATTGGCATAAATAGTTCTCAAACTATGGTCATTTGGTGACATTGGTTCATGAATTAATTTTTTAGTGATATTGGTCCTTAAACTATGTTGAATTGTGCGATATTGGTTCATGAATTAATTTTTTTGTGACATTGGTCCCTAAATTATGCTGAATTGTGTGACATTGGTCCTTTTGGTTCAAATTTTTCTATTAAATTACTATTTAAGTTAAAAAAAAAAAGAAAAAGAAATGCTCAAGGGTATTTTAGTCTTTTTACTTGGAAAATTTATTAAAAAAAAAATGAAATTTCTGCTACTCCACCACCGTTGTCATTGTCACCATGTTGAAGAGAAAAACCAGAGAGCCAAAAAATTAACCACAAGGACCAATGTCACACAATTTAACATAGTTCAGGAACCAATAGCACTAAAAAATTAATTCAGGGACCAATGTCAACAAATGACCATAGTTTGGGGACTACTTATGCCAATTTGCCTATTCGATTATGATTGAACTTAAAGAGTTTAAATCTTAAAGGGAAAAGAGTTTCAAAAGGAATTTAATTCTTAAACGAGAAAATATCATAACGATTAATTCAAATTAGATTTTGTTTGGACTTGAAGAGTTTAATTCTTGAACGGGAAAGTGTATAAGGTTTTCAAAAGATGTTTAAGTAGGATGGCAATATCTAACCCTACACGAGAACCCGACACTAGGCCTGTCAACAGGTTCAATCGATTCCGGAACTACTAGTTCCGTATTCGGACCTGAGAAAATATTTTTGGACCCGTACCTTATCTAATACCCGTCAGGTCCAAAAAATTTATACTCATACCCAACCCTATCGGGTCTCGAATCCGAACCGGGTATACCTTACTCAAAATTTTATTTTTCTTTTAAAAAAAAAATTAATTATTTTAAATTAAATATTTGTATTTAAATGACATATAATATAATTTATATTATTATAATAAGTTATAATATTTAAAATATAATTTAATTATATTAAAAATTGAAAATTTATACAAATTAAATTACAAATTAAAATATAATGCTTTAAAAATTATCAAAGTTGTAAAAAAAATATAAAGCTAAAATTGAAAAAAGTAATATAAAATAAATGATAAAATATATATATATATAAAAACTCAATTTATTCTTATTAATTTAATAAAAAACTTCTTTCAAACACTAAAACACCATATTTATTATAATATATTAAATTTAAAAAAATTTTGGATCGGGTACGGTATTTATAGTTTCAAACCCGAACCTAATTAATATTTAATTTTCGGGTACGGGTATCGAAAAGCTAGACATATACCCAGTATTTTTATGATCGGGTTCGAGTATTTTGGACTCATTGACAGGCCTACCCGATACGAAATTAGCGTGTTAGGGTTGAGGATAAATGAGTTTGTGTAAGAGCAGGTCAACCCGTTTAATGATAATCGTGTCAATGGTATTTTAGTCTTTTTACTTGGAAAATTTAAAAAAAAAAAAAAAAATGAAATTTCTACTACTCCACCACCGCTGTCGTCATCACCATGTCAGAGAGTCAAAAAATTAACAACAAGGACCAATGTCACACAATTTAACATAATTCAGGGATTAATGACATTAAAAAAATTAATTCAGGGACCAATGTCACCAAATGACCATAGTTTGGGGACTATTTATGCCAATTTGCCTAGTCGATTATGATTGAACCTAAAAAGTTTAAATTTTAAACGGAAAAGAGTTTTAAAAGGAGTTTAACTCTTAAACAAGAAAATATCATATCGATTAATTCAAATTAAATTCAGTTTGTACTTGAAGAGTTTAATTCTTGAACGGGAAAGTCTATAAGGATTTCAAAAGAAGTTTAAGTATGGTGGTAATATCTAACTCTACACAACAACCCGACACGAAATTAGCGGGTTAGAGTTGAGGATACATGGGTTCTTGTCAGAGCGGGTCAACCCGTTTAATAATAATCGTGTTCGGATTGTAAACGGATTGAACTTGCGTAACCTGTTTAAATAATAATTAATTTTTTATTTTAATTATTATTATTTTTAATTATATATTTTAATTTATTATTAAATTATTTAATAATTTTTAATATTTTAATATTTTAATATTTTATATATAAATAAATTACTTAATATTGATATTTTTATAAGTTAAATAAATAAATAATCGGGTTGGCGGGTTGATATTGTGTAATCGTGTGGGCGGTTAATGGTTTTGAATTGTGTACGTGTCATAATTGGGTTGGCGGGTTGACACGATTAATTTTTGTGTCGTGTTCGAGTTCAACTTTTTCGTGTCATTTCGGGTTCGTGTCGGGTTTGGGTTGATAGGTTAAGTATAATTATCTTAACTGAATAGGATATGATTACACGAATCCGACACAATTACCACTCCTAAATTTAACTCTTAAACGGAGAGTGGTTTCAAAAGGAAATTCTTTCAAAAGGAGTTTAACTCTTAAACAGGAAGGGTTTTAAAAGGAGATTTTGATTGGAATATAGAGTTTAACTCTTAAACAAATGATGATGCAATCAACTCGCGAATCGAAAGTTGGAAAGATCAAACAAAGCGAAAGTGAAAGGAAGATCATCAACCTTTGAATTGAAGATGGAGAACCACTTATAATCCAAAGATGAAGTTGATATATTTGAGAAGAAATGTTGAATAGGCTACCATCTGAAAAACAAGACAAAGTGGAGAGAGTGTCTCCTTTTTTTCCCCTCCAAAGTGATTAATTAGTAGGATATCAAATATGTTGTATTTATAGAGGAAAAATCATTACCTTTCTTGGCCCCCAAGTATAAGAAGCTTGTAAGACAAGTTTGTGGGTCAAACTTGTAGGACAAGTAATATTTGTTCTTTGTAAAGCAAGCTTTTGTAATAGCCTTTCTGTATTGACCTTCGACTAGTCATAATATTTTTGTAGGATTAATATTTATAATCCTGAGAGGCAAATTTTGTTGGTCGAGGTGACTTGACCTCGTTTTGATCTCATCTTTTCACCTAGTCAATTTGGCATTTCACCCTACTTGTCAAGGTGAGAGTTCGACTTTTCTGGTGAGGTGAGGTGATTGAGTGAACTGATAAATACAGCTGTCGATTTCATTCTACCAAGTGTCATTTTATCTTCAACAAGGAAAGATTTTAAAAGGATATTCTTTTAAAAGACGAGAAAAAATTAAAACAAAATCATAAATTTGAGAACAAAAGATAAACAAAACCAAAGGAAATGACAAAAATTCCAAAAATTGAAAATTGACATCAAGACGCAGTGGTATTACATGGAAATTGAAGCTCTTGAGGCTCGATTTGAAGCAAGTCTCCATTGGGAGAAAAAAAAAAAAAAAAAACAAGTCTCGATTTTTATATTAACAAGAAACCCTTGTAAAAAAGACATCAGATGTAAAAATGATGAATGGGTAAAATGAGATCTTCTTCCCTACAAAAAAAAAAGAAACTATGAATAAGATGAAGGAATGAAGATGAAAAATTTTTATTTCTAAAAATGGAGAAGAAATGAAGGAGGAGGGAAAACAAAATGAAATTACATAGAGCTAGCTCCCACCATAGCTTTCACTTGAATTTTCACCAACAATCGCGGTTTCGACCATTGTTTATGGTGTTTTGTGGACGGTCATTTTAGATTTTTTTTTTTTTTAAAAAAATATATATATATTTAGGATATATTATATTATATAAATGAATTTTAAACGCATACAATAATCATTAATTATTTGAAAAAAAAAATTGTCATTTCATATATATAAATATAGTATTTTATTAATGTAAGTTACTATATATATCAATCTGTATTGTGTTATATGAGGAACATTTATTATATATATTAAATAATTAATTCGACTATTGGATATAATCATAGATATAAGCTATCCGATGTTAATTATTTCATGTGTTATTCATTTATATTTTTAATTTTAATATCGAAATATACAAAATTTTTTTAATGATTTGTTAAACATATATTGAAGTAAATCGAATATTATTTCATCTATCATCTATCTATGTTTATAATTTTAATATAGAAATATATAAATTTTATTATATATATATTAGAAAACAAAGTTGAAATCAATTAGATATTATTTCATGTGTCATTTATCTATATTTGTAATTTCAATAGGGAAATGTACATATTCTTTTATTTTACAAAAAATCAAAATTTTAATCCAATTTAGACTTATTAGACAGATATTAAAAATCAAATTCAATATGATATTATATGAAGATCCATCGAAGTTATAAACTAATATTTTGAGCAAAAAGTATATTTTATAGTCACTGTATTTGCTCAAATAGAGCATTGTATTTACCTAACCTAAATACGAAAATTATAAAACGTTGTATATGGTCACCACGACCGCTGTATTTGCTAAACCTAATACGACAATTCCCAAAACTATAATTTTAGACTGACACATTAAAAAGAAAAAAAAAAAGAAAAAGAAAAATTATCAAAAATGATGCTTGGAGCAAATCGACATTTTTAGCCAAGAAGCTACCGTATCTTGTGGCAAAAAACAATGACTCTCATCTGCCGGATTTAGTAAGTGTTATACCTGTCAATTATTTTTGTAATGTTAAAAGAGAATTATGATTGAGCCTATAGAGTTTAACTATTAAACGGGCAAGGATTCTAAGAAAGGATTCTAAGAGGGAATTCTGATTGGACATGTAGAGTTAAACTGGGAAGGGTTAACCACAACGAGACTATGAGTATCATACATTGTCTTTATATTTCTTGAACTCATGATTTCTTAAATCATACATGAGGTTACCAAATGAACTACTCTTGATAAATATTTTTTTAACTGAAAAGATTATAAATTCAAATCAAATAAAAATAAAAAATTGAAGAATATTTTAATATTTTTAATTAAAAAATATAGATTATATAGTTTTGTATACAAATGATTTTGATGCCTATCTAAAATTTGATTACCTATTCACGTGGCATTTTATTAACTCTACACGTTTCGCTTTAGAAATCCACCATGCATCGACTTCATGGTTAGCACTTGGCCTCCACCTCTGCATGTTATACAAGTGTTACCTAATATTTGATCGAAATCCCCCCCTTTCTCCTCTCCCTCGGAAAATCTAAGCAATTCTACCGGACATGACTGCCACCCATGGCGGAAAGAGATGGGGTGAATACTACTGTTTCACTATCAATGTGGTTCTCAAACTTCACGAAGCTTCAAGTTGATATATTCACCAATTGTTTGATTGCTTTCTTATCGCCTCTCTTAGCATTTTTATCTCTGTTTTCTGACTCCTTCAATACCGATAAAGCACAAAAATTTGTTGAATCAGGAGTGAAGGCGGCCGTCGGAGTCCCTTCTACGGTGGTCCATGAGGGTAGCTCCTTGCTGAAGAAGGTTGCAAAGAAGGTGGCGATAGGGATACTTGCGGCTGTCTACGTTTATGTAATTTTGATAGTTATTTTAGCTGTGTCTTTTATATTAGGAGTTGGATTGGTGCAAAGATGGGTGGAGCAGCCTGTGAGTCTCAGAGAAGACTTGCATTTCGATTACACTCAAGGTCATCCCGCCGCGGCTATTGTTTTCGGCGGTGACTATGGCGGCTATAAAGATCACCTTAGACAATGGCCCCTTACCAGCAGTAAGGTCAGAGGGGTTCCTATTGGCCATACCTTTTATGTTTCTGTGCTTCTTTTGCTCCCTGATTCTGATTATAACAGAGAAATTGGGGTTTTCCAGGTAAAATAGGCACTTCTCCACCCTGCTCTTCTTTCCATTCCATCTGATATATATATATACACACATATTTCGTTTTATATGTAAGTTTTGACTAAATTTTGTTCTGCCAGTCCATATAAGCAGTCAGCGGATCAGTTCCTTATGCAGACATGCGATACAGCAGCTTCAACTGCCTTGGAAAATAATAATCTTTTTTAAGTGCCCATATGTTATTATAAATCAAAATTCAAAAGGACATTTACATGGTAATAATAATATTCCATGTTGAAATGTGGAGCTTTGGACCTTGATTCTTGAATTAAAACTATAGCTTGGTTAAGAGATATAGAGGCTAACAACACATGATTGATTTATTTTGTTTTTTTGGATATTGGTGTTAGTCTTGTAAACAAGTTATTAAGGATAATTTAGATCAGTGTTCAAATGGAATCATATAATGAGTTGTTGGGGGTAATGGCTTGGAATGCCCTTGATTGATTTATGGGTCGGAGTTGTTAGTTAATTTCTAGTTTTGGGTGCAGTGGCTGGTGCTGGTAAAACTGTCAGCCAAGCATGCCTGCATGATACCGCTTGTTTTGTGATCTCTATAAGGCCTCCTATATGTATATATATATATATATTTCTTTTTTGGCATTATGAAAAACTTCCTGGAAATATTGTTGATTTTGTTGTTGCAGTTAACAGCAGAAATCATATCAAGCAATGGAGAAGTAATGGTAAATGCAAGTCATCCTTGCATGTTACAATATAGAACTTGGCCCATCCGGATGATTCGAACATTCATTATGGGTCTACCCTTGTTACTAGGAATAAGCAGAGAGACCCAAACTATAGAGGTAGCAATGCTTAAGCACAAGGAAGGTTTCCCAAGAAGTGCAGCATTGAGAATAATTTTGAGTCCCAGAGCTGGAACTGATTTTCTGCCACAGTTGTATGAGGCTGAAATTTTACTGAATTCTCAGCTGCGTTGGTGGAAAGAGCAGATTCGTAGATGGAAGTGGACATTCTGCGTGTGGACTTCTATGTCCATTTATGCCATACTTCTTCTGCTGGTCCTATTGTTCTTTAGGCCGGTTATCCTTCCTGTATTTTTTTCAAGAGTTTCTGATGAGCGGGAGCAGGATATGGCGATCAGAGCATCCGAAATAACTGAGGCCAAACATAGAGAGAAATCTGGAGCGTTGAAGTCGACGACAAGATTGCCAAGAAGCAGAAGCAGAGGGAAGAGGAAGGCAACGCATCTGCAGATGGATGAATTTCAGATTGCAGAACCTGCAGGGGAATCATGTGCTACTAGCATGACCTTAACAAGAGATGGCAGTACCGTTGCCAGTAGTACGAGCCTGAAAGAAGAGTCCGGGGATTCAGAATCTGCTTGCTCAGTGCCCCCACTAAAGCTGGCAATGCAGTCCAACTAAAAGTTCAATCTGCTTTACTAATGGGGGGGATCCATAGCTCACCAAGTCAGTCATGAGCACTTTCTGTAACTTGTGAAAAGTTTTTTCAAGATAAAAGAAGTAAATTTTGCTTTGCGTCTTGCATCTCTAATTATTTTTTTATGTATGCCTGTAATGAAAATCGTTAGGATTGGTTCCGGGGGAATTTGTATTCAGTATTGTTAAACCTTGTACAATTTTCAAATCTACAGTTCCTACATCAAATTCTCCAAAATGTAAATCCCTGAAATCATCTACATGGATGTGGTAGAAAAAAGAAAGTAGGGTGACGAGACTAGCGTTCTCGCTAGGGACGGATCATGCAACTGAATACCGTAGAAGCATGCAAAGTCCAGATAAACATGCTTGGTTCTAATATCAAAACTAGAAAAATTATCAAAAGCTAAAGAAATTCTGGAATTAAACCAAACCATCTGAATATCAGTAATCGGACCGCGATGAAGCCACAGACTATCAACGTATAATCTTACGGCTGTTAATATTACACTTGGGGCAATCATTTCGCATGGGAACGCACGCCAACTCTTAACGTAAGTAACATACCATTCTATCAGCAAGCAAGGAACACCACCAAATTTAATATATAAATTATATATGTATATTTCAAGCCTAGCTCACAAGTTCACAGATGTAACGCGCTTCATTTTGTATTTTCTTAAACAATGTAAACCTATGAAGTTAAAGCAAACTGAAGCATTAAAGCACAAAAATCTATTGAGTCCCTGCAGCATCTTGTTGCATGCCAAATGCTCAAACTTATTACTTTCCAGGATCTATGTGAGCAACACATCATGTCAACTACTTAGTCAGTTTGTGAATGGTCTTCATGTCAGCAGCTTCCAGCAGGGTCCCTTTCTCGACATGATCCCACCACTTGAACAAGAAATTGTCAACCACCAATCTGAACCACGGAGATAGCTTCAAGTCCCCCTCACCAGCATCTGCTTTTCTCAGAAGTTCTTTCAACTCATCTCGAGTCATATACTTGACATCAGCAACTTCATCTGGATTTGGATTCACCTTAACATCCCGGACAATGAAAAGCAGGTAGTCTACTGCAAAATACAGGGAAAAAAAAAAAAAAAAGTGTTAAACATCACCATCAGAAAAGACTGAAATCACATGACATGGACCATCCAATAAAGCATAGTACAATAAAACAAACCCAATGCCAAGATAAGATACACGAACGAACAGAAATTTATCAGCTCATACAGGTAATTTGTGCGTTTTTGCCAAACAAGCACACATTTCATATGTGCTATGGCCACTTATGCCGAAAACAGCTAATTAGATATCAAATGTATCATAAATCAGAGAAAGTGTTATTACGTTCATGCTCTCCCCACTTCCCATCAGAGGGTGCTTTGTAAAGCATGCGGCCCAGTGGAGTAAACCCATCTACTGGAACATCTTCGGGAACAATGCCCAGCTCATCCAAAAGTTTCCTTTGTGCAGCATTCCTTACTCCTGAGAAATATAGGCATGATAAGAAAGACATGAAATACAAGGTCATCATAATCACAAAGGAAGACAGTTGAAGTATACCAAGAGCACCCTCTTCAATCAGTTCAGATTCTCTGTACAGAGGATGGCTGCAGCAGGTGTTTGTCCAGACCAGGGGAAAGGTCACTTTGGTTGCAGATCGTTGCTGCAAATAGAGAGTCAAGGAGAAAACTAAATTGGATAAGGAGAGAAACAACACATTATTAACTAGTACGATACATGTATCCTTAGATATCTGATTAGAAATGTACATCTTTTAATGAAAATTGGGTAGTCAAGAAGTCAGAAAATAAATGGCGCAAAGTCGAATGAGAAGTCAAATTGAGTATTCCATCCAACAAGATCAATTGTACATATGGAAAGAAACAACAAGATGGTTTAAAGCCTCATAACAAGTTACAGAATCAGTGCCCCTCAAGATAAATCAGTTCAGATGAAATCATCACATGCTACAGGTTTCTATCTCAACAAGAAGCAGTCAGAAAACCTCGGAACAGACATGTAAAATTCACATATGTACAATAATCAACGAAAGTTGGCTACACCAGACAACTAGCATATGAAGAAGACATTGAAAAATAGCCATGCAATATTTGCACATCAACAGAAGAAACCCAATTACAAGGTAAGTGAGAATCTAACCTTGAGCAGATTCTAAGATAACAAAATTTACACCCATAAAAGAAAACTTATCCTGTTCCAGATATAAATCTCTTCCTTTAATATATGAAACCCGTGTGGCGAACAAAGGAAACATGAAGAAAAATATGATATCTTTTATCAAATGAACATTCTAGCTAGTTCAGTGGGTTTTACTAAATTAAACTTTAGAAAAGTGATATTATTTTAGGTCACATAATGCATACATAAACAAGCAGCTTATTTTCATGCCATGACAAAGATTTCCATGTCAGAAGCAGAAAATGATCTGATTACCCAACCGTGATTCAATATATATAAGTTTCATCAATACCTGAAGAAGTAACTCATATTTTGAGTTGAACAAGAATACACTGAAAGCTCTATGGAGCAAATTCTCAGATTCAATCTTTTCCATCAAGTGACCTGCATATTAAGAAGAGTGCTTTATATATCAGTCTATTACAGGCTAGGGACCAGGGAACAAGGGATGCCATCTTCTTACCCACTACTGATGCAAAAAAAAAAAAAAAAAAATTCAAGCAAAAGAGTATTTAAGATAAGACTTTGATGAAGTAATCTTACGCTTATGCTTGTTTTCACAAGGGCAAAAGATCATCTCAAAACAACATCTAACAGCAGATACTAAAAAAAGTGAAACACAAATTTTATATAATTAAAAAATACCCACAAATTGATCCACTTAATATAAAGAACCCTTCAGTATAAATAAGGTAGTAAAGTACAAGTTTAGAAATAAATCATATGTTTCCTTAACTTGTTAGACCATAATTCACAATTATTCTTCAAAGTTAACCAGAAGCTAGATTTGGCATTCATTTCTGCATGTTCTGAGAAAAGAAAGAATCATTCTTTAAATTTAAAAATCACATGAGGCATGCTGCCCACTGAACTCCCCATGAAAGTGAAATAGATAATATGGAATGGATTATAGTGCATACATGATATTAACTACGCTGGAGAACCCTAAAGCAAGGGAAGAAAAGAGCAGTATCAATTACCAGAAACAAGGCAACTGTTTCAATGGAAACATAATGGACGATAGAGAAGGAAAGAAACAAAACCAAGAACAGATGAATGTAACAGGACTAATACATCCAAACTTGCAAGAGAAGGAACTAATTATGCTTACAATTGTATTTGGTATCATGACCAACAACAGAATCATTCTCATCAACCAAAATGCACCTGCATGATAAGATTAAGTTAGTATCAAATAATCAAGACAGAAAAAAAATAGGTTAACCCTGAAATGAATACAATACAACTAATTCAACTTCAACAAGAAAAATCTATATGTAAACATCATTAGAGTTTTAACAAGAAATGAAAAATACTGATACTACAGCAAGCACAACAGATGGAAAGGATGCACTGGTGATAGATAATACACTGTATAAGCAAATCTCAAGAGGAGTGGATAAGAGGATTCACTTCAACGGTTAATGTTTATAAAGTTCTTCGAAAAGTGAACCATCAGGAATCATTAAAACAAATCCAGATTAATTTTGTGATCAGCGTAAACCTCTGCACAGTTATCAAATTTTTCTTAAAAAAAAAAAAAAAAAAAATTGACAGAAAATATAACTCAAGCTATCAAATTTGTGTCTTTGAAACCTCCAATACTTCACCCCCTTTTTCAAGTCTAGGTGAAAATCTTGACAGCTATATCAGAAAAGAAATTAGTTTCTTTAAAAAACTTCAGTGAATGGTTTGCCCTCTCTTTATCTTCTTGTGTGTCTGTGTGTGTTTTTTTCTTTTCTGTTTAAGAATTAATGGCTAAAATTGCAGTAAAATTTTGTTCCTGATTTAAAAAAAAAAAAAAAAAACCAATAAGAAAAGAGCACGCTTCCATTCATAAGTCGCTTTAAAAGACAAGTTTGGAAAAACAAACCAAAAAAAAAAAAGCCACATAAGGACAAATCTCCTGTAACTTCAAATCAAGAGGAACACGGATTAAACGTAAAACACCTAAAAAGTTCACATCTGCATCCTAGATAAATACAGCCTTACACCCCCGGCGGCGTCATTCACACAATTTAGCAAAACGTAAGTACGCTTCCAAACCTACAACTCATTCCATTAAAATAAACCACGAATTTCACGGGCGAATCAAATTGAATCCGACAAGTAAACAGGAAAAAAAAAAACAATAGAATTATCCACTCCGCCAATCGAACACTAGAAGGAAAAAAAACAAAAAAACTAAAATCTAAATGCATACACCTATACATAAAAAAAATTAAAAAAACAAGTAGTAACTCACTCATCCTCAAACATGAGGCGCCTCTGAACAGCGTCCATGGCGGAATCAACAACAGCGTCACCCATGGATGTAATCGGAGGAACAGCAACAGAAGAAAAGCAAGTAAAAGGAGAAATGGAGAATAAGCAGCGAGAGGCAGAGATAGGCAGAGGTGACGGTAGTAGTTGTGGCGGTGGCGCCGAAGAAGTAGAGAAGAAGATATGAGGAGGATGAGGAGGAGTGAATGGGAATGAGAATTTATGCTTGAGAGAAATGGAGGCAGAAGGGGAGTTGGTGGGAGGAGAGAGAATCGGGGGAAAAGAGATTCTCCTGAAAATGGTTTGAAAAGAAGGTGCAGTCAAATTTGAAGACATCTCTCCTCTGGTCCGATGATAGAGAAGGAAGGAGGAGCGGAGGAGTTGCTGAATTTTTTCCCTTTTTTTTTATTTTATTTAATTTTTCTTTTCCTTTTCGGGAAGGCTTTGGAGTTTCCGCCCCCTGAACTAACAAACGGGGAAATATTTTAAGCTGACACCTCTTTCTTTCTGAGCTTTTTTTTTTTTTTTTTTTGGTAAATTCTTTCTTTCTGAGCTGTGCTTAACTTTTTCATGATATTTAATAATAGTACGCGGATCACTTACAGGCTACAACATTATTTAAGGATGTTATTTAATAAACCATCAAAAAAAAAAAAGGATGTTATTTAATAAAAATAATGTATATATATATACACACACGTATATATATTAATTTAATATTTATAATTTGTAATTTTTTTTTAGGGTATCCTAGGCCCTTCCACTTGAAAAAATATCTCGAACTGTGGAACTCAGGAGGTGAAAAAATATCTCGAACTGTGGAACTCAGGAGGTAGGGGAGAAACTCCTTACTATATGGCCAGGAGAAATTCGAACCCTCAACCTCCTAGTTTGCCAAGCGATAAAAGGAGAAACTCCTAAACCAGTAGACCAAGAGAGTAACTTCCAATTTTTATTTTAAAAAAAATTATATAACTATATTAATTTTTAAAATTAATTAAATTCACACATATTTTATTTTTTTTATTAATTATATAATATTATAGATTTTTTTTTGGTTAGATTATTTTGTAACTTAAGCCACTAATTCAACTAACATAAATTCGATTTAAATTGTGCTTATGAAATTTAACTCTTACCAGATAACACAAAATACAAATGCCACTAATTTATCTAATCCGGATTCAACTCTGGTCATGCCTCAGAGTCTAACTCTTGCTCGACGTCACAAAATATAAAATTTCAACTAATTCAAATTCTATTTTGATTATTTTTGCAGAGTCTAACTCTTATTTAGGGAGGAAAAAGACATAAATTACTATTTTAACTAGTTTTAATTCAAACCTAATTACGTCCATAAAGTCTAACTCTTGTTTTGTAATACAAAATACAAAAACGACTATTTCGGATTAATTTAGATTTAATCTCAATAGTATCTACATAATAGAGACGCAAATTTTTTTTTTAAAAGGAATCAAACTCAAAATATCAAATATAAATTAATGCTACGACGTTAAAATGTCCAAAAAAAATCTCAAAATATTTTTTCCCTTTTTTTTATATTAATTGAAAAATAAAAAATATAATAAAAAAATTAATTTTAAATTTTTATAAAATAAAATTTTGATTTTAAAATAATATATATATATATATATATATTATTGAGAATTCAAGGGGATTGTAAGTATAAGATTTTCTAACATATTTACACGGAAATAAGATAACATGCGTAGTTAAATTAAATATATGTTACCATTTATGTATTCGCATTTATGAATACATATATATATATATATATATATATATATATATGTATATATATAATTTTAATTTAATTAAAATTCCATCTTTTAAAAATATAAATTTATTAATAATTTAATACTATAAATTACTTATTTTGTCTATTCAAATTTTTATATATTTATTTATTTAAGAAATTAAATAAATGTAATATATATATATATATATGTTTGCCATGCCTGGTAGTTATTTGCATTATTAATTAACGTTAATTATGCTCATCTAGTTAAAAAATGGCAATCCTATAGCCATAATTTTATTAAATATTAAAAATTAGTTTATAAAATAAAAAATAAATAAATTATATTTTATATATTTATTTTTTCCCTTTTTCCAACCTTATTTAAGAAGAATGAGTTTAAATATAATATTATCTTACACTAAGTTATAATATAAGTGATAGTTTAGCTGATAATTTAAGATATTCTGAGTTTGAGTCAAGATGAAGGCGAAAAGCCTCAAATTTATTAAAAAAGAAAAATAAATATTATTATTATTATTTTTTTTTTTTTACTAAAATTTTAAAATTCAAGCACACCATGTTTGCCTTGCACCACATGGAGAGTACTACGGTGATGACGAACATGACGTGTGAAAATTTAGGTAGGAAAAGGATTTTTATTTATTTATTTATTTTTGAGGAAATTTAGGAAAATGACTTGGATAATGACTTTTTTTTTTTTTTTTAAAGATTGGTTGTTTAATCTATAATTTTTATTTTAGGATTTTTTTTTTTTCTTCAATATTTTTCTAATTTATTTTTAACCTTTAGTATTTATTGCATTAATGATTTTTTTTTTTTTTTTCTTCTAGAATAGTCTAAAATTGAATACACAAATATATTAGTTTAGGGGCAAATTGGCATAAATAGTCCCCAAACTATTGGAATTTGGTGAAATTGGTCCCTATTCTTTTTTTTTTTTTTTAATTAAATTTTTTTTTAAAAAAATAGAATAGGGATCAATTTCACCAAATACCAATAGTTTGGAGACTATTTATATATACACATTAAATAATGAAAATAACAATAAAAGACCATACTTTACCAACTTTCTTAAATTCATTGATTATTTGTTAGTCCTCTTGAATCTTATCTTATTAAAAATATAAATGCATTTTATTTTTATTAGAAGTATTACTTTAAATTGTCCATTTTGATAAAATACTCGTTTTGTTGTGACCTGAGTTCTCATATTATTGGCCTAGGAGATTTTTGGGTCTAAAGTTCTTTACGTTTTAAATTACTCCTGAAGCGTGTCAAAATAGATAATATCATTGAACTATTTATAACACATTTTAATATTTTATGTATGATTTTTTCTATTTTTAATTTTTAAAATATTATTTTT
>JAXGGT010000001.1:16617774-16640168 GCA_035583425.1 Marsdenia floribunda
TGACTCTAAAAATACTAGGTACGAATCTAATTTTTTCATACCTAAATTTGGACCCAAATATTAACTGGGTTTAGATACAAAATTATAAATACCGTACCTGACACATATGAGTCTGATAATTTTTAAAATTAACTATATAAAATTTAATATATTATATTAATTATGATGTTGAAGTGTCTGAAAGAGTTTTTTTTTTTTATTATTAAATTAATAATAATATATTAGTTTATATATATATATATTAATTTCTTGAAAAGAGAATATTTTTTTTATATTTTTATTTTCAAATTTAATTTTGTATTCTTTTTCATAATTTTGATAATTTTTAAAATATTATATTTTAATTAACTTACTATAATAATATAAATTATATTATAAGTTATTTAAATATAAATATTAAATTTAAAAAAATTAAATAATTTTCTTTAAAAAAAATTTAAAATTTCGAGTATATCTAATTCGGACCCGAGACTCAATATGGTCACTAATGAGTATAAAGTTTTTGGATCTGTCGGATATTGAGTAGGGTACAGGTCCAAAAATATTCTCTTGAGTTCAAGTATAGAACTAGTTACTCTAGACCCGATTGAACGCATTGACATACCTAATTAGAAACAAAAAACAAAAAAAAAAATTCTCAAATATACATTATTTTTAGAGAATATATATATAAGAGAGACCTATAACAACAAGGATGTGAAATGTTGGATTGTCACATGTAATGTGTGGTTTTTAATTATCCATCGCCTAATTAAATTGATTGTGGCATTGAAAATAAGAGAAAGTTGGTTATATATGTTATCAATATTAATTTTCAATCACCTAATTAATTATTTTGAATCTCGACAAATTTAAAATGAAATATATCAATCCTTTTAATATATTAAATAATCATTTTAATTCTAACTAATTTAGATTCGAATTGAGTCATATCTCTTTTTAAAATATAATACTCATTTCTTTCATTCAGGATATGAATTGAGTAAGCCCTCCTTGCTTAAACCTTTGTTGTTGCCTAATTACATTATTAGTGACCGAAAGATCAAAGCCCATAATTAATGGACCCCGCGATTTAATTGAAACTTGTAGTAGTTGAGTTAATTAGGGCTTTTCTAGGTCCTTAGATTTTAGCATACAAACCAATTTCCAAGCCCAGTTTGATTATCTTTTAAGTAAAATATTAAATTTGAATCTTATAAATGAAGAAATAAGTGTTAAGAGAGTTTTCTCCTAAAAAACAAATGTTAATTTTGAATTAATCAGTGTGGACAGTGATTTCTCGTCTGCAAAAATTAAAATAATAATGCAAATGAAATCAATGTAAAATATATTTCATTAATTTAAATATGGGTTACAGTCTCCTATTTAATCCGCTGATGGGGGATGATGGATTTGGTATGACTCCAAGGGCCTTTGAAGCTTGATCTTGGAGAGAATTTGAACTTTGGGAGGAGAAGAATTCGATATGGCAGATTTTCTCTATCTCCAAGACTTGTATGTTGTCTCTTGTATATCCTCTTGACGCTCTCCCTTGGCCTTCTATTTATAGAGGGAATGGAGCCTCAAGCCTTGCTACGTGTCAACCTGTGATTTGTCACGGTAAACATGAAAGGTAATTAGTAATCATTAATAAGTAATTGGTAATTATGATAAAGGAAAAGGGTAATTAGTAAATGAAAGTAAAAGTTAATTAGATGGAATTTTTGTTACCACAAAAATAATATTTTTAAAAATTACAACATTTTACTATCTACAGTCAGAACTCAGAATTACTACATAATATCGAAAAGTTAATAATAATGACATTTATGGTTATCACTACCACAATTTAAGATACAGAAGTTATTATCAATTTTTTTTATTACACCATACGATATTCAAAATCAGTATTTTAATTAATTTAAATTCAGTTAGAGTTGGATATGCAAAGACTAACTTTTGTACAAGAAATATTCTCACTTTTAACTCTTATATAATACTTGTTAGAAGTTGCTCTTTGTCCCACATCGGAGGAGGTCATGAAGGGGGGAGGAGCTTTCTTCCTATATAAGGAGGGTTGAACTCCTTGGTTAAGTACACCAATTAAAAGTTTAAGTAATTACTTTTAACTCTAGTTAAAATTCTCATTGGGTGAAAGTTAAAGTTTTCTTGTAAGAAATTTTGTGGATGCCTTGGGGTTGAAGGTGTGAGAAAAAAAATTATATAATTGTAATAACTTTTTTTACATAGTGGATTTTCTTCTTTGCCCTTGATTGTCCCGGTGATTTTTATCCTATTTTGGGAGTTTTTCACCTTAAATCTTTGTGTTATTATTTTCTCTATTTTAATATTTCCTGCTTAAATTCCCAACAATACTCACAATAAATATCGGACTTCATGATTTAGCATTTACATCACGTTTTCTTTTTTTTGGGTGTATAGGAGACAAAGAAGTATAGATTGAAGATAAGAGTAGGATTAGGGATTGTGAAAAGTTAGTTGTCTTATATAAGTGTGCATACAAAAATGACAGCCTAAGATTGAAGAGGACGGCCGGGGAACATGTGCATACATACCCCTCGTTATCCAACCACGATTTTTGTTACCAATTTTTTATGCTCTCAAATTTGCAGCATACCAAATTCATTCATTTTTGTTAATTCTCACATTAATAAACGACACAGTTTTTGCGTCTTTTTTCCTTTTTTTATAATAAAAAGAAGAAAAAAAAAAGATTGTATACTATAATGTCGATGTGCCAATAAAATGTAGCTCAATTGGTAGTAATCTCACTCATGATCCTCGATAAAGGCAAAAATGCCTCAAATTAATAATAATAATAATAATAATAATATATGTCAATGTCAATATACATATGGCACTCAAAACCTAATATGATTCTAAGTAACTATCCTAAAAGGCCAATTTTCTTTATTTTCATTATATATAGTCACTTCTGAGGTTCTCTTAAATTATAAGAGTTATGCTTTCTTTATTTTGTTTTATTTTATTTTTTTAATTTAATATATTTTTGTCTCTATCGTGTCTCGAACTCATAACTTCTCGGATCATAAGTGAAGCTACTACCAACTGAGTCATGCTATCTTGACAAGAGCTATGCTTTCTTGATCACTAAATATGTTTACATATGTTAAAATTTTATTATAAATTAATTTAAAAAAAAAAAAAGAAAAAGAAAATCAAATGGATTAATTGTCAATTTGATAAATTGACAGGAATGTTTTGGTGCTAGTAATTTTACTTATGATCACAAAAGATTAAGCTATCAATCTTTTAATTTAAAATATAAATAAATTAAACAAATAAACGTTTGGTAATTCTATTACTTTGCATGTCATATATATATATATTATTTTCACATTGAAAAATCAAGAAGATCAATCTAACTCATAAATGCGTTAGTAAGATACTCTCTTGATTTACGTGAGATTGCGAGTTTGAAATTACATTCAAATATGTAACTATTTAAAAACTTGGAGTTAGAGTTTATCTCTCAAAAAAATAACTATTCAACTTGAGAGAAAATTAGTCTAAATATAAACATGAGTTAAAAGGTATACGAACAAATAATTTATATATTCTTAATTTGTATATTTTTGGGATAAATGAAGCAATTAATTAATTGCCATATCAGATGAAATAGATGGAGTTTATATGTATGTATAAAATTAGGAATACGAATAGTACTATTATTTGTTGAGAGCCATGACTATATAAAGAAAGGCTTAAAACAGTTAATTAATTAATTAAAAAAAGCCATTGATGGCCAATTTGCATATATCTATGTATATATATATATACACATATATACATCCATGCACGACTGAATTTAATTTGCTTCGATCTGTACGGAGTACTACTACTTGCACACACATAACACGATTTCTTCATCTCATCCTCATCATCCAATCTGTAATTAATTGGGATTCTGGATTCGAGATTATACATACATATATATATATATGTATGTATGTAAGTATATATTCATCAACTAGCTAGGCATCAGAGAAAGGTCGAGTTCACCGGGCAGCCTTAATGGCGTCTCATGATTTTCATCGTTCTTGCATGCTCTCATTGGTAGTAAAGGCTCAAACTTTGGGTAAGCCCATAATGCTGAATAGAAGTCCAAATCAATTATAATTTTTTTCGATGGACATTTATAATGATAAAAGCCTAGAGAATAAGGAAAAATCCAAATAAATAATAGCCCAAGTACATTTAAGGGTATTTTACGTATTTGTACAGGGATAATATATACATCTATTCTACATCATATTTCTATTCATTTTCTCCACCGATTTCACTGCATTTATATTTGTATTGGTATCAGAAAAAGATATGTTAACTTGGACTTGCTAACTTTAACTATTGTGTTTTAACTTTTGTATCTTTTGCTGACTTAAGTATTGGAGGAGCTATAGGGATCTTCCACCCCCTTTGACTTTTGTCTTTCGAAAGAACCTTACTTGGAGGTCCAACTATATTCATCATAATTGGCGCCCACCATCTTTTTGCACTAACTTTTCTACCAATTCAACTCACAAACATGAACACAAGAAGCAAGTCTGCTTTGGCAAGCCGACTTCTTCCTCTAGAGAAGAAGCGTCCATCTAGAAAGCTTCCACAAGCTTCCTCATTCAACTGTTGACGTGCTCCCTATAGAAGCTTCTCCACAACAACCGGTACTACCTCAGTTTCCCTTGTCATGGAACCATCACGATCTGTTGGCAATCCATCTTTATCTTTGAGTAGAAAAATTCTTCGTCGAGCTGAGAAGAGAGTTAGGGAAACTTCTCCAACCCATTTTGTCTCCAATGCTAGGATGAGTAGATGTGCCAATGGAAAGGATCCCATTAGAAATGATCAACAGCAACTGGAAACACTCGAGCTCACCTACGTCATGAAACATGTTGATGAGTTTATGGTTTATATGATGATGAAGGAGAAACAAACTATGAATGTTGCTTTCGTAGGAGAGAACATGCACATAGAAGATAGTACACCTCTTTCTTTCCAACACAAGCAGTTTCCAATTTTTAAATCACAAGTTCCTATGGGTACACAACCACCACCACTCATCATCCTCATTTAAAATAAATAGAATATTCCAAAATTTTCTTTAAAAAATAGTTTTTTTTTTTTTTTTTTTTTAAAAGTATAGAAATGTTTTGAGAAATCACTCATTGATCGAACCCATCATCACTTAAGAGAGACCATTTGAGTATTTAGAGGATCATCCGTCATTCTAATTTCTCAAATTGTTCCTATGGATTTTTATTTTTTATTATTTTTTTCTTTTTGATTGAAACTATATAACTTTGTATTGACATTTCAAACCAGAATATATAATTAGCTGTTGCAACCACCTGCAATTTGGATATATCTTATGGAAGTAAACTTTGAACCAATCTTCACCTAACACATGTCAAACATAATATAGCCAGATCTTGTGATGAGAATTATTATTATTATTATTTTATTTAAGATATGAATTTTTAATACATATTCACGATATTTTAATCTCATGATCTATTAAGATAAATATTAAAAAGAAATTTAAAAATTAATATATATATATATATATATCATAAAAAGCACAATAATAATAAATAGATTTACTTAAAAATGTAAATATCATGAATTTAAGATGTGTTTAAAATAAAATATTTTGCGTCTAAAAAAAACTATATATATATATATATATTAATTATGAACTTTGATCCCTTGGTCAGCTATAAGCATAACTTCTCGGGCACCTTTGCTCCACAAGCATTGCGACATTGATCATTTATTCACACGTACGGTTGGAAATTTTGATTAATTCAATCATATTATATATATATAGAGAGAGAGATTTATTTCACAATGAGAAGAAAAATTAATTATTCACACTTAGAGTACAATTTTTCTTTGAATCAATTCCGATAAGAAAAAAAAAATGATGAAAAATACAAAACAAAACAGTTAATGCGTGAAACACACATGCACGCACACACAGCTGAGAGAGTACTCCACCACAGGCGAGCGATGGATATCTCAGTTTACGAAATGGCAGTTTCTCCTGATCTCACCATTCTTACCAGTGAGGACATCAATGGAACCCATACGAACCATAGCGGCAGCAAATTTGTATCCCCAAACTCTACCGTATCTGGCATTGTTCAAAACCATCTTAGCCGTTAAAGAACTGATCATCAACGTTTGATCAGACGTCAATAGCCCCCGATGGCTCTTTAAATTTGCGTAGTACAAGTTATCCAACCGATTCGGCGTCGTAACATCAAGATTCACCGTGGGATCAGCTCCGTTGTTGTTGGTCGGCGGAGGGCACTTGGTTTTCAAGAAAGCGGCATAGGAAGGGTTCAGTTCGGGGTCTTGTGGGTGCGTGGCATTGAAAGAATAGAGGCGATTAGAGAATGAAGAACAGTGGGAGAGACCAATGGAGTGAGCACCCGAAAGGGTAACCATTTCGTCGAGGGATAATCCTTTTCTCTTGAAATTTGATTGGAGTTGCTTGGCGTTGAAGGAAGGTGGCGGAAGGTTTTGTCCGACTTCGGAGCTCAAGGAAACGCTTCCGTCCCGTCTCCCTGACGGCACCGGATAGGCTATTCCTCCTGCTTTGTAGGCGCTGTCACGAGCGGCGAACGCGAGGATATCTGCGCAAGACACCGTTTTTGGGCATACAGCTTCTATTTCGGCTTTTGCTTCGTCAATCACCTCGAATCCTCGTAAACTTGGGTTGTTTGCCGGATGTTCTTTCTCTGCTGCTGGTTTCCCTCGTACCGTGTCCAGTAGCACTGAGCCATCACAACCCTGAATTTTTAGCAAAAAAAAAGTACTTCACTTTATTAGAAAAAATGACAAATAAAACTTGGAAAGCCATTGAACCATGCATGG
The DNA here is from genome assembly GCA_035583425.1 of Marsdenia floribunda. NCBI lineage: Eukaryota > Viridiplantae > Streptophyta > Magnoliopsida > Gentianales > Apocynaceae > Marsdenia > Marsdenia floribunda. The sequence goes on from JAXGGT010000001.1 coordinate 16,624,672, forward strand.
CTCTAAATATGTATTGAGTTATATTTATAGAGTCTAATTTTCAATGAAAGTTGTATTATATAGGGATATCATATTTAGTGTGAGGAAGAATGAATGAATTTTTACGTACCCTAACAAAGCAGTCATGAAAATGCATCCTGATTAAGCCAGCAGCAATCCCAGGGTTTTTGGAAACAGCCTTGTCCACAGCTTTTCTTACAATTGCCTCAGCAGCCGGACAAGATTTCCAGTAATACCCAACTGTAAGTCTTGGATAAGCCATGGTAGATTCAAAATAGGAGAAAATCAAACAAAATAGTGCCACAGATAAAGCAAAATGAGATCGCTGTTGTGAACCCATTTCTGCGAGAAACAGAGATGAAAGTGTCAAAGAACCCAAAAAAAAAAAAAAAAAAAAATACAAAGGGACAAATGCTACGAAGATACGATTGAACTCTTCGATTGTGTTGGAAAAATGTTGATTGAATATCTGAGTATATATATAGCTACAGATTGACTCAAGAAACTAGCAAGCCTGCATGAATTTGTATCCTTTTTTTTTTTTTTTTTTTTAATGGCGGGAGAATGGTTCATGGAATAATATTTAATCTAGCTGTAAGAAAGTACTGCAATCTATCTGACTTTGAAAAATTCTGCTGCCTAATCTATAGAAGAAATCATCAATATTCCTTTCCTTTTATTAATTGAATATTCTTATCAACTAATTTAAAATAAATTTATAGATTAATAAAATGACACAAAAGACTATAACACATAAATAAAATGTAATACAATTAAATTTATAATTCTCACTTAATAAATTAAATACAATATATATATATATATATATTTATATAGTACTTCAACAACTACTTTCCCACTATTATTTGTTTTCTATATATATATATATATGGATGGATAGTCAAACAACCCCTTGTGTGCTATAGATTTTCTTTGAGGGGAAATTATATTGAAACAAACCATTTCCATGCCAATGAGGCTGCATTTTTAGATCTTCCACAAAAGGAAAAAATAATAATATAAATAATCAATCATTAATAAATTAGATAACAGATAAAATTTAATAAATAATTAAATAGGTACGATTTAATTAATAATAATCTATTGTATTTGATTTTTTTTTATATATATTTACATATATATGGAGATTAATTAAATTAAACATTAAAAATATGGAGAAGGTTGTCTTCTTGAATATGGATAGATTGAATTAATTAACTAAGTATACATTTCCAACCTTACTTGGGAAGCCAAGGTCAACATATATATATATATATATATATATATATATATATATATGAGTTGCCAGCATTATATTGTATAAACATGCATTGCACTATATATATATATATATACATATACTTTTAAATAGATTATTTTAGTACATCATTCAAGAAATGTCAACTGACTCAAAATTGTGGAAAATCTATAAAAGCTGTAGCCTCCTGGATATGGAAATTTAAATCAATAACAGGGTCAAATTGTTAATTTTTATAGTTTCTATTGCCATTTGGAGAATCTTAAGGAGACTTATTATTAAAATATATATAATAATGATACATAGTTGGTAGTAGCACAAATACAAAAAATATTGTGCGGGAGGTCCTGAGTTTAAATTTCTGTTATTGTCCTTATTTGTTGATTAATCCCCGCATGTTTTGGATCAAGATTATATATTTTCTTAATAAAGCCAAATACATGTTTAATAATCAATAAATAGGGATAATAACATGAATTAAAACTCAGGACCTTCTACTTTAAGACCTTCTACTTTAAGTACTATATTAAATCAAAGTATATTGGCATTTTTAAAAGATTAAACTAATAAAGAGAAATTAAATTTATCTTTTTAACACTTATTATCGAAAAAAAAAAAACTTTTGAATAAAGATTAATTTTAATATAACTTAAACATATTATTATTATTATTTTTTTTTAACGATAGTATCTCTGACCCTTATATCTCGAATTGTGGAGCACTCAGGTTACCTCTATACCTCTTGGCAAGCCAGGAGGAAGGGGAGTTTCAACCCCTAGACCTCTTGGTAAGCCAAGAGTCTAAGGAAAAAAATCTGACTAAGATAGGAAAAAATTCCTCAATATTATTTATAATTTTTTTTTTTGAAAAGCAATATTATTTATAATTGAGATTTATTCAAAATATCGGTAATTAAAAAAATTCAGAAAAAGAATAGTTTGGATTTGAATTTGAATTTGAAAACGAGACGGAGTTTGAAGCCCAATTGGTAGTTTAAACAGCCCGAAAATTCAGGCTTAAGCCCAATATTTTCAAGGGAACCTGAAACTGACAGTCCACCAGCAGGCATTCTCAATTGCTTGCTCAGTGGTGGAGACTGAGGGCTGAAATTATGTGGAGAGACAAGAGCGCTGGCGTCAAGATCCTCTGGCTCTGGACTTTCGGAACCGCCGCAAGTATTATTTTTTTTCCCCCCTTTGTTACTCCATGTAATCTTGGTGTAAACATGTGATCTGTGCTGTGCTGTATAATCCGATTCTGAAACTGAGCTCTGGTTGTTTTCTTTCTTCTTCAATTTTTTTTTTTTTTTTTTTTTTGTTTTGGCAGTTTTGGTGACAAATGTTGCTAGAACTCGAATTAGAGATATGGAGCAATACGTGAAGTCCCAAGATCAGCAGCGGAATTCCCACGTCAATGAAGTTGGTATCGGGGACAACCCATCTGTAGATCCTGCTGCTGAAGTCATTCGAGAGGAGAAATTGTAGCTATTTCTAGTGTCTTTGATTAGTATGTTACCCGTTTGATGTATTGCCTGAGTGAGATATACAGGAGCTTTGGTGTGTCCTTGAGAAATTTGAATAAATTGACGAACCACACCACGGTGTTCGTTACTAGTTCTTACTCCCATTTTTGTGGGTTTTTGGTGCAACAAATTTGCTGTTAAGATAAAAGGTAAAATAGATGAATTTGATCTCTAATTATTTCATCTTCATTTTCAATATATAATAAACACTTATATTTAAGTCATTTCTTTCAAGAAATTAATTATTTTATTTAAGTTTGAGTAAATCAAAATTTATTATACTTAATAATTAAAAGATTAAGAACTAAATTTAGTAATTTTTCAAATAAAATTTATTGCCACAATTATAAATTTTTATCAATTATATTCTTTAACTATTTTTTAAGTTAATAAGATCTTCGGTTTAAAGAAACGTTGAATTAAATTATTTTAATATTATAAAATAAAAAAAAAAAAGCTTATTTAACTAATAATTCCTCTTTTATTTTTGTTTGAAAAAATTAATCTTTATTTTTTTCTCTAATTTTTTTAGTTCTCAAATTAAAATTGATTATATAAATAAGTTTTTTTTGACTGTATTTTTAATTATTTTTTATGTCAAAAATCACATAATTTGCATATATACATTTTTGAATGAGTAAAATTACTTTTATTTAATAATAGCACACTTATGAATTACTTGAATTTTAACATCGAAAATAGGCAAAAATATATCTAGAATGACTTATTAATCCAATTAATTTTAATTTGAGGACTAAAATAGTTAATAAAAAAAATATAGAGACTAATTCTTCTAAACGAAAATAATATGAGGACTAAAATATCTAATTTTCCTAATAGTAATAAAGGGATTTAATTAGTGAAATGTTTTTTAAAATAAGGATTTTATTGGTCAAAAGAAAAAGTTGAAGGACTTAAATGTTAAAAATTTATGTAATTAGGGGTTAAATAGGTAAATTATTCAAAATAAACCATACGAAGTTACAACTCGGCCCGGTTCACATGAACAGAGTTACATTTCGGCTGATGCTTAGCTGAGGGAACGGAAAACAAACGCTGATACCTCAGAGAGTTTAAGCCATTCCGATGGTGAAGACTACCGGCAATAATCAAAATTGCAAGAACTACGGCGTTCCGCTCTACGGTGCCGCTTGGGTACCATCTTGTGCCCTTGGATCTGTTACCGACTCATCAAAATCGGGAGAAGGCGACGACTCAACTTCACTTCCGCCATCGTCTTCCGTTGTGAACCACATTTTCCTAGCCGGAGGAGGCGGTAAAGGACGTAGCGGCATCCCCAATGCTCTCCTGATTTCAAAATACGATCCTGAATCGGATTATCTCTCCGATGAGCCTGTAAATGCCTCTTAATTTTCCTTTTTACTTCTATATCTGTGTCTAAAGTAACTAGGGCTTGTTCTTCTGTTTGAAGTAGTTGGGGCTCAAAGCTATGCTCAATTCATCTTCAATAGTAGTCAAGTAATTGAGACAGATTCTTCTTGCTGAAATAATTGAAAAAGGAAAAGGGGAAAAACGATACTGTCATCCATTTGAAATTTTGCTTTTGGAAAAGGCTGTAGTTGCTTTTCTGCCTAAAATTATGTTTTATTAATCAATATTCTTGATCATTTATTTGCATCAACCAGTAGGCAGCAGCTACTGAAACTTGGGCTGTGCTTTTGGGTTCATTAATTTCATTAATGAATTTTTTTTTTTTTTTTTTTTAAGCAGATAAATGCAAATAAATTGTGTCAAACTAGCTAGAATAAATGCAATAAGTATGAGAGGATTACTTTTGTATTTTTCCATGTCAAAGGAGGAAGGACTGAGTATCTATGGTTATGATGTTGACCTTCTGTTGCTTTTTATGTTCTCATTGTTTTGCCCCCATTTCATTGCAAAGGTGACAAAGCTTGGAACCGGGGAAGATATACCTTATAGAATTGCTGCACATCCAAAAGGAAAGGGTGTCATATGTGCATTGCCCAAAAGTTGCCGGTAATTGATTTTATGGTTTTAGAATGCCTGTCTACTGGAAAAGAATTTACCTTGCATATAAGGATTGATCTGAAAAATGAGAATGTTTCAAGGGAACGTTACAGAGTGCCTTTTTAAAAAAAAGAAAATAGAATAATTTTTTATTTCCCCCCTTGCTCATAAGAAATGATCTGAAAGATTTTATTTTGCTTATTTATTTGCTTATCTATTTGATAAAGGGTGCAGTATTTAAACTGTAAACGGTCAATTTGAACAAATAGTCCAGGGTTGTTTTCAGTAATTAACTAGCTCGAATTGTGGTTGGCCTCTTTCTTATGTTCATTTGTTTCATTCTTGGATTGATATTACTATCCAGCTGAAAAGATCACTTGTAAACTCGAATGTATTTGATATCTAAGTTAACTTCTGGACAATCAATAAATTAGAATTGCATTATGCTAACTTTTGTAGTCATGCTATGTGATCTCTTTTACTGTTGGAACTATCTGCCTGCTTACTAGGTCATTTATCTTATAGTGGAAGTTAGCGATTTGGCATCCAATACACTGAAACATTTATCAGTAACGCATTCCACTTGTTTTAATATTAAGCGTACATGGTGATCTAATGAAACATAAAGAATGCTTTTGTTGGGAGGAACATATTTGAAGTTTTACTTATCTTATTCAATATTATAGTCTGCTGCAAAATTGTAAAGTTGCAATGCTTTCTTGGTAGCTTGAAATTCTTTTGACTGGCTGCCTATTTGCTTGAACCACTACTGTGATTGTTTCTGTTAATTACTTCAATTAGTATTTGATTTATTATTTTGTATTTGTAGATGGTTTGAATGGGATGTTGACAGCACTGATGACCGTTGTTTGTGCTTTAAATCATCTGAGGGAGTTGTTAGACATTTGGAAGATGTTGGTCAGCAATTAGCAATGACTTTTAACGATGAAGGTTCTTTACTTGCTGTTGGTGGTGAGGTAGATATCATCTTTCGCTCTTCCTTTTATTGATGATTGAATTATTTACAGCAATCCTTTGGGAAAAACTATATAATGAAACAATTTCTTTTTCATATTTGGATCCACTAGCATGTTATTCTATATGTTCTGTTCTTTATTTCAAGTTGAAGCATCAGTAGCAGTATCCTGCATGATTTTTATTTGTTTTGTTTCTCTCTCTTATGCTTATTCCTCTTGATTTACTGCTTATGTCTACCATCTATTCAAGATTTCATTCTGAGATGGCATTTTAGCAAGTCTTAACATTTGAAATTATTATTTCTTTCTCTTTTGCTCAAACTTGTACTTGGCTACTAGCATTTGTTTATGCTTTAGCATTTATCTAGTCAGCTCTATGTTGTACAATCAATGGGCATATATATTTTTCCAAACTGAATATTCTGGTGTGAACTCTTTGTGACAAGTTATATGGAAATGATCATAAGTGTTCTCACTGGTAGTGATTTTCTTTTTTCTTGTTAGCCTGTTTGTTCTTGTTGCTGCTTTAATTGTACCAGTATTTACTCTCCATCATCTGTGACAGGTTAATGTAGGATGGATGGTGGAATTGTTTGAATCTTTCAACATACAAAACCAGAAATAAGAATTGGAAGAAAAATAAGAATTGGAAGAAAAGGATGTCGAGCATGCATTGGTCGTCAACTAACTGAGCATTTAGTTTAAATGAATCTTTTATGATTAGTTTTAGTATCACCTCTATCATTAATTTTTTCTTATAGGTATTAAGCAAGGTTGAATATAGAATGAAAAAGCAGGGTGGATAATTTTGGGTACCTTAGGTCATTTCAATGAAAGATTCATTAAACTAATTAAATGTTTTGTAAAATAAGAGGTCCAGAATTTCCTTCTTGTAACTGTAACATATTTTTCTATTTGAATGTTATCAGCTGTTCTTGGTTGTTTTGGGTTAGCAATTAAAGACTCAGTTGATTAGTTGGACTCCGAAGGATATAGTATTTATATCACTCCCATTCCTCTCTGATGAAAAGTTCAGTAGTACTGTTTGGGAGGCTATCTGTATATTGACCCTTCTGTGTTACTAATATCTATAGTCAAACTGTGGTCAAATATTCTATGAATGGGATTGGTTATTGGTCTTTGGCATCATTTTCTTGAAGTTCTTACTCTGAATGGCATTTTCTTCTTTTAGCTGTAGTAAAATGATTTTTAAATGAAGTAATTTTGTGTGAGCATTGACCTTTATATGTGGAACAGTTGTTTTTCTGTTTCCTTTTCAATATAAAATATCTGTGCAGTACAGGATGGCAAATTGCGGGTTTTCGAGTGGCCTAGTATGGATCTTACTCTGGTTGAAGATAATGCACATACTTCAGTGAAAGATTTAGATTTCAGGTGTGTGGAAATCACTGTTGAACACTTAAGAATATTATATGTACGGATATTGATTTAGTTTCTCACAATATGGTTTGTAAGAAACTCTAATTCCAAAATCATTGTCTTTGGCTGTTTTATGCAGTCCTGATGGCAAGTTTCTTGTCTCTGTTGGAGGTGGTTCTGCTAAAGTTTGGGATGTTGAGAAGTCAACTGTTATAGATTCTTTGCGGAAGGCAAATGTAAGAACTGCTTTCACTTTGCTTAATCTAGTGCAACTTTAATAATTGAAGCAAAGAGTTGGTAACTTGAAGAAAAAATAGGGAAAAAAAAAAAAAAGTTTAGTAAAGAAAGGAGTTGGTTTCTTACAAAGAATTTCACTTCACACCATCTGAAGGATAGAAAACTTGAGCTAAAGGAAACACATTAAAGTAAGATAAGATTCTGTTTAAGATGAAGTTCAACATCTTTTTCTTGTGAAGTATCAGTATAAACATAGTAAGCTTCCACTTGGCATGACCTACGTATTACAATGAGTCTGATTGGCATAGTATCCAATCTGGACACAGCTTTTCCTTGAAACAAGGTGAACTTGACATCAGGATAATTTCTCTGTTTCATTAGTTTGTTGTATAGAATGTCTTGATGGTTCAAATTTTTTGGTGCTTGTGTCTTATTGCCATTGCAATCCCAGGGTGGTGGTCCCTAGAAATGGGTACATAAATTGGGTGATGAAATTTGGACATAGAAGATATATCTTAGGCGGCATATCAAAACTCACAACCTTTCTCCCTTACTCCAATTCATAGCTAGTTGCAAGCATTCTCTTGTCGTGTTTTTCATAACTTATTTTCTTTTCAGATTTTAATGATAACTTAAGATCTGGTTATTTAAAAAGTGCCAATCCTTATTGGAGCTAAAAGCTAATGCATTACAGGCTGCAAAATTATGCTTCTTTTGTTTATTTATTTCCAGTTTTGATTATTGATTTTCTCGATGGTGTTGTAGGATGAGATATATGCTTTTTGTAGATTCTCTCGAGCTGAGAATCAGGTTCTATATATTATTGCTATGCATGGTAATATTCTACATCCTTGTACTCATCACTGCTATCGTGTACTCAGTAATAATAATAATGAACTCTTTTCTGCTTGTATAGATAAGGGTGCTAGTATTTTGAAGTGGAATACCAGTACATGGGAAAAGATAAGCTCAAACCTCATTGTGCGGGACCCAATATCTGCTTTCAATGTCTCAGCTGATGGAAAACATTTTGCAGTGTAAGAATTTTTGTCATGATCATCTATAATTCCTCCCTCTTTTCTGCAATGTTTTCATAACTAGATTGGGGGTTGAACTAATTCTTTGGCCGGTTCTTAGTTTGACTGGTTTAGTTATATAAACAATTTATTTTCATTAAAACTTTTGAAAGAATGTAAATTAAAATTTTCAAAAAGATAGGTCTGGTTTGACAGTGGTTTACCAGTTTAAATCTGGTTAAATTGAGCTGCAGTTTAATACTATGGTAGAACTAGAGTTTTGGCCAATTCCCGATTAACCAATTCAACTTGCCCGTTTGGCATGGTTTTAAAACAGTGCTTTTCTGACCAGAGATAACAGATGTAATCTTACAAGGAATATTGTTTTGTACTCGGTTTCTTCAGAAGCAAAGTAACTACATTTGAAATGGTATAGTAATTCCAATTTACATTCCTTAGCTTTGAGAATATAGCAGCTCAACTTGCAACATACTGATGAACATAAGGTAGATGCCCAGCTGTTACAATGATTGATAGCTATAATATGTGCTTATATGCATAGCAGGGATAATTGTAACCTTTTCTGAGATTACGTACTCTCCATCTTCTGCATCTACTTATGAATGAACATGTTTTTCATAGAAGGTTTATTCTATTGCACCAGTATAATTGGAAATTTTCTGCTCTTCCATATGTGAAGTGTCTCTTTACATCTCTAATCCATAGAGATTGCATGCAGAGGAACAGTTCAAGGAGTTGTTTTTATTCTGAATTCCAGTAACATGAGAGTTCATACTCCCATTAAGAAAGCACATATTGGTGTCGTAACGGCCCTTTCCTTCTCGCAAGATTCAAGGTTGCAATACATCATCTATATTTATGCCTCATTTTTAACTGCTATATAGCTGCCTCTCAATAAGAACTGCTGATAGTGAAGTGCATGGTTCTATCAGGTCTTTGGTCTCTGTATCTATGGCCTCAAGTGCAAGGGTGACACAAATTAAGGATATGAAGAAAAATGGTATGTGCCCTTTGTTCGTGCTTTAATATTAGAAAATAAATTGGAAAGCACTTGGGTTCATTTTCTTGGGAGTGGCTTTATATAAAAAACCATAGACTGAAAAGTCTAGGCTGAATAGTGTGGACTTTCTTTTTGTAATCTAAGTAGCACAATTGAGGCTAGGATTGACTTCAGGTGGTGTTGGCATAATTTAAGGTTCTACACTTGAAAGCATTAGTACGCCATTGTGATGTTGATTTTTCTTCTGGTTTATGATATTGTTTTGGGCAGGATAATTAAGGTCCAGTAAAGTTACTACCAGAAAGGCCATCTTCTGTTCCTTTCTAAGTTAAAATTGATTTCTTGGGATAAATTTGTTAAATATCAGATATACAAACGATCTCTTTTTCCCCCTTTCTCCAACCATGTTAAATATATAGGTCATGCAAATAGTTATAATTGGGTTGTTTTTCGATGTGATATATTTTAATGCCAAAAGTTCAAAGTGGCATAAGCTCATAGCTATTCATGAATTCATTTACACACTTTTCTTTTTCGTGGCAGGGTTCCCATTGTGGATCATTATCTTCGTTATCTTACTTGCAATTGCTGCGTACCATCTCCAAACCAAAGGATTTCTCCCCACAAAAGTTTGATTTTAGCTTAACATTATAAGCGAACTTATTTTCACTTTGGAAACAAGTAGTTCTTTGAAGATTTGTCTTCCGGGATAAAGAGATCTTTTCATCACAGTTAAAAAAAGGAATTTGCTTTTAAGCAGGGGACAATAAAATTTTGTATTATACATAGTTGTGTCGAGTTGGAGAATGATTTTGTATACTTAATATCTTGTATGATCTTTTTGTTTTCTTTTGAGTTCCATTATCTTGTTCCCTGGATGGTACCAAAAGATTACTCCCTCCTCCTTTTTCTATTATTTACTATATCTGAAAATTAAGATATATTTATTATTTTTTTATATATTTTTATAATTAATGTGTAACAATTGATATTTATTAATTATTTTTATTAAATAAAATAAAGTTAAATTATATTTTAGACCTTTTAGTGATAGTTTTTGTGATATTTTATAAGTATGATTTTTACAAGTTTATAAAAAACAAATGGTAGTCTAGTTCCTTTTTTAGAATACTATCTTTTTTAATTTGTTACTAACTCATCTCCTTGTTAGAAATAGGGATGACAACAGCGACAAGGTTTGTTGGACTCTTTCTCTCATTTTCATTTTTGATTTCTATATATTTTTTATTGGGGTCCCTATCCCTGTGGGTAATTTTTTTTTTTTGGGTCAGACCATTTTGGCTTCGTGAAAAATTTTTTATTACTTAATTTTTATCGTTTATTTTTAATTAAATTATTAATGTAAGATTAATGAATAAATTTTGTAAAATAAAAAAATAAAGTATTTTTTACAAGTTTTTTGGCATAATTTTTTTTAAAAATAAAATAAAATTTCAAATTTTAAATATTTTGAGGCATAAAGTAATTTCGTTCAAAATATTATTGTCAATTTGTCATAAAATTTGTAATTGTACAAAAGAAAAAATATAAATTAATTTTAAAAAAGAATTATATGAATTATCAATAAAGTTAAAAACTATAATTATTATATTAATATAATTTTATTTTTATGAAAATATAAAATTAAAAAAAAGTAAATATTATGCTTATTGTTTAGCTGATTTAGTATTTACAGTTTTTTTAAAATGATTATTATGTTAACTATGATTTTATTTATATATTTTGTATATAATTAAGAAAATATATATTATAATAAATATTTTATTAATTTTTATCTAATTTAGTATTTAATAAATAATTATTATGATTTATTTTAAATTTTTTATAATTATTATTATAATTTTATTTTTATATAAATACATAATTAAAAATATTATATATTTCGAAAATTAGAGTGAAAATTAAGAATTAATATCATCTCTATCTTTATTCCTAATTTTATTTCGAAAAATCACTATCACTATTATCAAGCCTAGTCAATGCAAAGATTCTCAATTTAGATGAGTCAATATAATATATGGATTCTTCATCAGTTTTAATTGTTATTCCCAGTTAGAAATGATACAAGAGGTCACATATTGAGTTTACCCGTCTACCCCAACCGGACCCAAAACCTACACGCTTTCCAGAATCCAAACAAATTCCACCATTCACCGTCTTTTCGTGCGAAAGCCACGTGTTCTTTATCCCTACACTACATATAAATATAATATATTATTTTTTAACACTAAGTAAATATTTTTCTACTTACCAAAAAAAAAAAAAGTAAATATTTTTCTTAAAAATTAACTATTTTGAGACAATCTAATTCTCAATTTTAAATTAAAAAAAAATAATAATAAAATTGATTAGATTAGTGGTGCCACCGCCATGCCAACCGGGATTTCCGCCGAGCGCGTGACTATTGCTGGGCGCGTTTAAATCGCATCTACATCATCACTTCATCTTTTCCCAAACTTTCGAGGCCCACCCCCAATCAGAATACTAATTCTTTATTTAGGGAAAGATTAAAAAAATAATAATAAAAAAAATCAATCCTTTTCCGTATCGTTTCACTACATAAAGATCTCTCGGACAGACTTTGTTATTAATAAAGCCCACTACTTCCCTGAATTCTCTTTTTCTCTCTCTAAAAATTTTCCTTTTCCAATCGCATAAAGCAGAGAGTCTTCAGTAGGACTCTGCAATTCATCTGATCTTTTGCCATCTTGGTTTATGAGGTAAATAAGGTTTTTTTTTTTTTTTTTTTTCCTCTCTTTGTGATTTCTTGCTGTTCGTTTTATTTGTTTTCCGATCGCGTGGTATCAGATCTGGTTTTTTTCCTCTTGCCTGATGAGGAAGTGGATCTTTTTAGGTTATGCTTTTGTTTTCTTGATTTTGTAGAAGTAGATTTTGAAAACTTTTTGAAACGATTTTGTTCCTTTGTTTCTTAATTTGATTTCAACTCTTGAAAAGTAATCATAGGTCATGTATATTTTTGTTTTTGCTTTGATTTTTTGGACGTGGAATTTTTTAGGGTTTTGTGGTCGAGTAAGAAATGGTTGAACTTATCTGTTTCATTTTTTTATTATTATTTTTTTTTTCTCCTATAGTGGATTAGGAGACAGTCGAGGTTTATTATTTTCTTTTTCTAGATCTGGTGGAATTTATCATTTGCTTTACTTTTGTCTCTGTTTTTTGATTTTTCTATGTTATGATTCAGAAGTTTGACTTTTTTTTTTTTTTTTTTCCAAATCATGCAGCTCGAAGGAGAGACCCACTCTTGGGTAAGAGTTTTTACTGATATCCTTGAATCTACTTGTTTTTCCTTGTAGCGTATGCTTATTATTTGAAACAAACGTTATGTGTGTAGTTACGTTAGTTATAATTAATTGATTAGTTTAACAGCAATTCGATTATGAAATCCTTCAGGCTGTTGACATAGTTTTCAATTGACGAAAGGAAATATCTTTTAGCTTAAGCAATGGTAGCATGAAGCGTTAAGGTCTTGTGAGCTCTTAGATCCTATTGAACTGCCGGATGGGAATCACAACTAGTTTAATTTGCTCACAAAATAATGTATGACTATGTGCTGAGTTATATGTGAACTGCACAGAATCCACCAGGGTCTACAAGGTTATTTTGTTGCAGATGTTAAAATTACTAAAATACAACACTTTCCTGGAACTTTAACTATATACATCATATTTACTGCATTTTTTAATTTTATTTTTTTGAGATAGTTATTAGGTCACTTCAAGCTTGATCTTTTACTTAAATGTTTCATCACAATACCGACTTGACCTAGCAAAGGATGCAGCTGAGTGAGGCTTTGTTTCTTTACTTGATCTAAACTTGTCATATAAGAGGTTGATTTTAGCCCATGGTTTTGAGTTAATTTGGATAGTGCTTGTGTGCAAACTTTTAGACCGTGGTAATGATTTTTGTTTAACTTTTTTGTATGCTGAATGGTTTCCGAGTATAATAATGAATAGTGTCTGTATGGGCTCTTTAAGACATTCTGTCATACTCTTTTGAAACGTAGACCTCCATTTTTTACTCCACAGTGGTACGCGGATTAAGACCCGCAAACGGAATATTGCAGCACCCCTGGACCCTGCAGCATTTGCGGATGCAGTGGTCCAGATTTATCTGGATAATGCTGGTGATCTGGTATCCATCCTCTGCTGATTCTTAACGTTTCTCCCTTTCCTCCTTTCCTTTGTGCTTTATTTATTTATTTTTTTTAACGCTACATACCTTGTCATATGAGCTGGATTATGTGTTACTGTGAGATGGTCAAAGAGCTGCTCTAATACAATATGGCATCATGCAGGAACTTATTGCTAAGAGCATTGAGTCTGCAGACCTTAACTTCTCAAGATACGGTGACACCTTTTTCGAGGCAAGTATCTACAAACTTTTTGCATAACAATACATTAATATGCTTTCCTCTCCCCTGTTCGGAGTTTTCTCTATGTCTCCTCTCTATGGTGGGAGTTTTTCTTTTGTATGAAGCAGAAGTGTTCTTATGGGTTTCAACTTTCTACCTTTTGTATATAATAGAATATCATCTAGATCTGTTATATTTTCTTGGCCTTGAAACAGTAGCAAGGCTTGTTATATCAGGTCTTTATCTGCATGAGGGTCTCTTAAGAGGTAAATCAAATGAGGTAACTGAAAGTCGTTGACATGGAAAGACTAATTTATCATAGCTTTCTGATCTTGTTAAATACCTTAAGGGTTAAAGAAATAATTCAACAGATAAACCATGAGATTCTTATATATCTCGCAATATACATGCTTTTGTTCTATGTTTGTGATGAATTCTCTCTTAATAGCTACTTTTGTGGTTATACCATGGATGCAGCTTCCAGGGAACTGCAACTTTTTGCTTTTGATCTTCATACCAATTTGATTTTATGCAGATGATCTGTATATTTTTCTATAGCTATTCCTTTTAAACTAGAGTTTGAAGACTGTAATCTTATGTATTGCATCAATTCAGGTTGTCTTTACAGGGGGCCGTACACAGCCTGGAACAACTAAACCTGATGAGGGGGACCGCCACCCTTACTCTATAATTGAGTGCGAACCCAAGCGTGAATTGATTTTGCCATCTGTTATCTATATACAGAAGATTTTGCGGAGGAAGCCTTTCCTCATAAAGAATCTTGAAAATGTTATGCAAAGATTCTTGCAATCCTTGGAGCTTTTCGAGGAAAATGAGAGGAAGAAGCTTGCAATCTTCACAGCTCTTGCTTTCTCCCAGAGGTTGTCTGGTCTACCACCTGAGACTGTATTCCAGCCACTGCTCAAGGACAATCTTATTGCCAAAGGGCTAGTTCTCTCATTTATCACAGATTTCTTTAAGGAATATCTGATTGATAATAGCCTTGATGATTTGATTTCTATCCTAAAGAGGGGTAAGATGGAGGAGAATCTTCTTGAATTCTTCCCATCATCAAAGCGTACCCCCGAAGCTTTATCTGAGCATTTCACGTAAGTATCTCTAATCCTAAGCAACATTTTTTAAGTAAATCACCCACCAAAAGCTTGTCTAAATTCTCATAGGTTCATAGAATTATTAGTAGTGTTTTACTATGGGTAGAATACTGTTATTTACTTTCATCTTTACAGCTTTATCTTTGATCTTGTGATGGGTCTTCTACAAATGTTTTCATTAGGGCCTTGATGGAGTGACTTTTTCTAATTCCTGTCTGAATTCAGCAATGCAGGACTTCTGCCCTTGGTCGAGTACAATGAGAAAAAGATTTTTGAGGTGAAACTGAAGGAAATGAAGTCTGCATTAACAAGTCAGATAGCAGAGGAAGCAGACATATCTGAAGTCATTGAAACTGTGAAGCAACATGTGAAAGATGCTAAACTTCCTGATATTGAAGTTGTGCGGATACTGTGGGATGTTCTGATGGATGCTGTCCAGTGGTCAGGGAAGAATCAACAGCAGAATGCCAATGCAGCTCTTCGCCAGGTTAGACTTTGAAATAGTGAATGAAATCCTTTCTACGTGTACGTGTGTTTAGCTATGCTTTTAGCCTATGTACTTTTGCTGCAAAATGGTGCCTGCATTGGTAAA
>JAXGGT010000001.1:16644590-16655354 GCA_035583425.1 Marsdenia floribunda
TTTTTTTAACATGTGATTTAACTATTCTAACTCTTGTATTTGAAAGTATAATAAATAACAACTTATCTTTCTTACCATCTTGCAGTTTTTGGGATCAATTCCAGAGTATGTGAAGATTGTGGAAGTTGGTCCAAGGGATGGATTGCAAAATGAGAAGGGAGTTGTGTCTACAACTGTAAAGGTTGAGTTAATAAAAATGCTAGTTTCTTCAGGATTGCCTGTTATTGAGGCCACTAGTTTTGTCTCACCAAAATGGGTGCCACAGGTAAAACAATAAATTCTTGCTATCAAGCAATGATTTCCACGTATCTTTCTGGTGTTTTTTTATTCAGTATTCAGCCAAAAGGAGGTTTTCAATTATTTAATGGTTGCAATTATTCTCTCTCCAAAATTGCTTACTTATCCTTAGTGTTTCGGAACTTTTTTCAACTCCTTTTTCCCATGAAAAGAAATACAGATTCCATTTATTTCTGCTCTTTTCTCCTCTATTGATATTGACATTTCCTTTAAGCCATTTGTATTTTGATGTGGCATTATGTATAACTTGAGAATAGTGATGGAATTAATTGGTAAATAGATTAGTGAAGTCAGAAACGTGTATGTAATGCATCAGCACAAGTTCAGTCAACAAAATTTTTGCTGTGTTGAGAACATTGCTTCCAATTATATGGAAGTAAATGTCTTCCCTTGGGGAAAAATGTATTTTTTGAAGTGATGTATTAAGGTATGGGGGTATACTCGTTTATTTTATTATCTGCTTACTTGTGATATTTATATAGTGATGAATCAATATATTACTCTGTCTTAATTCTCTCCCTTATTTCCTTTTTTTTTTTTGGTCCGTGGTATATCCTTTTCTTAAATTATTAACTTCTGAAACTAAGCAAACATATCTATGTGTTCCTGGTCAAAAAATGATTTCCTAGGCTAAGATGTTGCTATTGAAATGTATTTTTTGTTGTATTTGTTATTTTACTAAACCTCTCCTACACTAGCATAGACCTTGTAGAAAGGCCAGTAAAGTGCAATTTTTCTTTTAGACAATAACTTCAAGAATTTGTGATTCAAAATTTTCTTTATGACTGCATTTTTCTTCACATTATAATTGTCTTTTCCACTTATGCAATTTCTGTTACATCTGAATTATTAGGTCATTGATATAAGTCATAGCCTTTTTTTACTTATTAGGAATTGAACCATTGAAGTTTCTATATCTTTTCTGAACTAAAGTGCAGCTTTCAGATGCAAAGGATGTTCTCAAGGAAATCCAAACCATAAAGGGTGCAAAATTCCCAGTTTTGACACCCAATCTGAAAGTAAGTTGCTACCTTGGCAGCTGAAATTTATTGGCAGGATTGTTTATAAATTGAAATTTATTTTGGCTTTTGTGGCAGGGATTTGAAGCTGCTGTTGATGCTGGGGCAAAGGAGGTAGCTGTCTTTGCTGCAGCATCTGAATCCTTTTCCAGGTCAAACATAAACTGTAGTATTGAAGATAGTCTCCGACGTTACTGTGATGTTGCTCTTGCTGCAAGAAATCTGTCTATTCCTGTTCGTGGGTATGTCTTGAGCTTTAATAGATTCATTATTCAGGCAATTGGTTGAGGTGTACCTCAACTGGATGATATATGTTAGTATCCCCTAAACAATTTGATGATATATAAATTTTCACACTCAGTTGATAATTTGAAATCTTGAAACTGAAAGGTCATATCATATTCAGGAAAAGAGACAAAAGAGACAAAAGAAGCTGATATGAAGTACATTTTAGGGGGATCTTTTTTTATGAGAGATGCATGTAGAGTAATTTAGAGATGTAGTTGAAATAATTCAAATGTAGTAGCTAAGTATTGCTTCTGTTTGCTGCAGACTTTACTTGAGTTTTACTGGTTCATTAGCTAAGGTTTCTTACTTTTCTTCAAAGTTGTGTGCTTTTTTTCTTGTTCTTTCTTTCCTTTTTTTCTTTTTTTTTTCCCTTCCTCCAGGTTCTTTACTGACTTTTTTTGCACCAAGAAGTATGAATGGTCATTATCTGCCCAGATATAGATGTGTTTTGAAACATTGTAAATATTTTCACAAAGCCTATGGCATATGTCAGTTCCAGTTGAACCCTGATAGATGACCCTCCCTAGAATGTCTCTTTGTTCTAATTTATTCATAATTTATCCTTAATTTTATAAGACATGTCAAATGCTTGGAAGAAGTATGTATATTTTCTAAAGCTTTCTGTTTGTTAGGTATATATCATGTGTTGTGGGCTGTCCAGTGGAAGGAGCAGTACCTCCATCAAAAGTTGCTCATGTAGCTAGGGAGCTTCTGAATATGGGCTGTGCTGAGATTTCCCTCGGTGATACCATTGGGGTTGGTACTCCTGGTATGCAATTTCTCTTGTCTATTCTCTTCAAGCTGTTTAACATTTGGCATCTGTTCAGAAATTCTTATTTCTTCAAGCTGTTTAGTGTTTATATTGTTTCACAACCAGTTTCAGAAACTCTGTTCTCTTCTATTTCTTTTCTTTATGACAGGTACAGTTATTCCTATGCTTGAAGCTGTCCTTGAAGTTGTCCCTGTAGAGAAGCTTGCTGTCCATTTTCATGATACTTATGGGCAAGCTCTTTCAAACATTCTCATGTCCCTGCAAGTAAGCAATCATTTCTTTCCATCTTAGTTTAATTGATTTTCTATATGAACATTAGAGTGAGCATTTTAGTCTTATTTTGAACATTTTGTTTAGCCATTTCTAGCATGTATTATTGAAAAAATGATCTTAAATGTTTAATATATAAAGTAGGTATAAAGATTTAACTTCTTTTTTTCCAAACTATTTCAAAAGATTTAACCTCTTTCTTGCCTTCCCTTTATAGTATATTGATCATGATTGGGTAACGCCCTTAATTTATTTGATGGTCTTTCTCATAAACACATAACATTCAACCTTACCTATTGCATACTTCCACATCCCCCCATACTCTTCAACTTTTATAGTTGGTCTTGGCATTTTGCATTTGTATTTTGCCTGAAGAATCAAGTAACTGCACTACACTAAGTTTACTGAATAATGGTTCATATACAGATGGGCATTAGCACGGTGGATTCTTCAGTGTCAGGTCTTGGGGGTTGTCCATATGCCAAAGGTGCTTCTGGGAATGTTGCTACTGAGGATGTTATTTATATGCTCAATGGACTAGGTGTTAAAACAAATGTTGACATCCAAAAGGTCATGTTGGCCGGGGATTTCATATGCAAGCATTTGAATCGTTCTTCTAGTTCAAAGGTTGCTATTGCCCTGAGTAAGGTCAGGCCCCAGGCCTCCAAGCTCTAAAGTGTCTTGAACAGAAATGATACATTGTGTTCCTAGGCTGAAATACATACCTGGAACGAAATATACCTTGCAAAGAATGTACTGCAGATCATATTTTTTTAATCTTCACTGTGTTTCAAAAGGAAAGAAATCACACACACACACACACACACACACACACATATATATATAATGGAAATATTGAAGATGAAATTTAACATTTATGATAGTTTTTGACAATGTCATGAATTTGAGTTATATTGCAAAAAAAATTCAAATTAAAAAAATAAAAATTATACAGAGGTATCGGGCCCAAATTGTTAGATGATATATATTTTTTCCATTCTTACATATGAATATTAGCTATATGTTAGATTTTATAAAAATTTTATGTTTGGGACTAAAATCATCATAATTATTCAAAACAAAGTGCCTAAATAAAAATCCAATTTTATTTATTTTATATTTTACTAAACCGTTTTGTTTGTTTGCCAAGTCCCTTTGTATTACATTTCTAGTCATATGATACCGTTTACCCTCAAGAATCATCTTATCTCTCGAATTTCTCTGTAACACTGAAACCTAGCTGAATCCCTATCAATGGCAATGTTGTCAATCGGTGTACTGCCAGTTCCGACTCTTGCAAAACCTATCACTGCTTCATTGAGCGACAATTCCTTCTCGTCCCGAGCTACTGATGCAATCTACATCAAGCGAGCTGCTGAATTAGCTGATAAGTCCGCTGGTTTCAGTGCTCCACATCCAAATTTCGGCTGTGTGATCGCTACCGGCGTTAATGATGGCGGCGGTGGGGTGGTGGTCGGAGAAGGGTATCTCTATGCCGAGGGAACTAAGTCCGCTGAACTGCTGGCTGTTGAGGCTGCTGGTAATAACTGCAGAGGTGCTACTGCTTATCTTAATATGGAGCCTGGTGATTGCTATAGTGATCGCACCGCTGTCTCTGCCCTAGTGAATGTATGCTTCTTTTCTTTTCTGTTATGTCATCTTTTTTATTTAAGAGTTTCGCTTTTCTTTTCTTTTTTTTTTTTTTTTTTTTTTTCCTTTCTTTTTTGGCTTGGGACTGTATGATTGTGGGCATTGATTGCTAACCCCCAGGACAATTTGTAATTTGCTTTCTCCATTTTCATTTGGCATTGTATAATGAGTCAATATGAGGACTTGGATAAAATGCCACAATGTGGAGGCAAATAATATTTTGCTAAGTAAACATTTAGCTGAGATTTTGTTTCAGTTCATGAAAGAGTTGTAGATAAGCATGGAATTTTGAGAAAAAGAAATGCTTTTGTATGTTCACTGTTGGATAATCTCTTAGTTGTATCAGGGTGACAAAGAAGAAATTAAGTTTAGAAGGTGGTGAATCATGAATCAGCTTGATCAAAAGCTTCATTACAAGCTGTAACAGATTTTATAAATACTCGGTGCCCTAAACCTCAAGAAAATATTACGTAAGTTAGGTCTTCAGAATTTATTTACGGCAAAATTTCTCATTGCTTATACACTCTGCATCATGGAGAACATTCAGATATGCTTAAAGGGATCAGATGCCTAGATATGGGACATTTCATGTGTTTGGAGTTGCTTGACAACTTTTTGATAATTTATTTGCTTTTGGTCTTCAAGAGCTAGATTTCAAATTTGCCAATTGACATGACTAATATGTCTTTATTAGGCAGGAATTTCAAGAGTTGTTGTTGGCATTAGACATCCTCTGAAACATCTTCGCAGCAATGCTATTCGTGCACTAAGAAGTGAAGGACTGGAAGTAGATGTTCTCAGGGAGCACATGAGCAGTAAAGTTGATGAGGTACTATGCATGGTGGTTGGGACCTAAAACCCCAACTCGAAGATATAGAAATAGAAGCATAATCTATTGTTCTTTCTGAAACTGAAAGGAAGATTGATAGTAGTGTTTTGACTGAGGTGAAACAATTTGATTTCAGCAGACAAAATTACAGTATTTTGAGGAGTTCCATGAACACTTTTATATTTTCTGCTGTGTTCTTTTCACGTGCATGTTTTCATATATGGACAATGGATGATTAAACAGAAACCTGAGCAACAGTAATAGAGCTCTTGTCAAATCTATTGAAATTTGGTTAATCTGAAGAAGCTGAAGTGTAAACATTATTGTGGCTAGGAGGCACAGTAAATAAGGAATAAAGAAAAATAATTTGTGCCGTTATCAAATTGTGTGTTATTTTCAACTTAACTTCTATTGCATGTTTTACTTGGCATGCATTTGAGATACTGAAGCTTGGAAGAATGCAATTCTATTATCTGTTGCAATTAATATTGCCTTTAAGAAAATGTAGGAGGCTCTGAAATCCTGTCTTCTAGTCAATGCTCCTTTGCTCTATAGAGCTGCGAATCAAGTTCCGTTCTCTGTTCTTAAATACGCAATGACCCTTGATGGTATGTAATTGTGCTAAAGATACCATTGGTTTTGTTAAAACTAATCATGTTTCTTATAAGAACCTTATGTTATCAATGGAAATTTTGCATAACAACAGGAAAGATTGCTGCAAGTAGTGGACATGCAGCATGGATAAGCAATACATTGTCAAGAAGCCGAGTGTTTGAATTACGAGGCAGAAGTGATGCTGTCATTGTTGGAGGAAATACAGTACGCAGAGATGGTATGAATCTTTATTAGCTTTATTTTTTAAATTGCTCAGGATACATAAATTGACAATGTCTTATAATTCCACTTTACTTCCCAGATCCACGTTTAACTGCAAGACACGGAGGTCTTCACTTTCCTAGGCGAATTGTGATGTCGCAAACTCTTAATCTACCTGAGGAAGCAAATCTTTGGGATGTTAGTGAGGTGCCCACCATAGTTGCAACACAAAGAGGTGCAAGGAGGAGTTTCCAGAAGTTTCTTGCATCCAAAGATGTTGAAGTTGTAGAGTTCGATATTTTGAACCCAAAGGATGTTATGGAGTACTTCCATGATCGTGGTTACCTTTCAATCCTCTGGGAATGTGGAGGGACGCTGGCTGCATCTGCTATTGCTTCTGGTGTTATACACAAGGTGCAAGTTATCATCTGGTTGTTATTAAATGTTGAAATAATGTCCTCTACACCTTATTTACTGATGAGCAAGATTTGACTTCTTAAGATTTTAAAGTTTACAATGTTATACCTGATGAAGATATATTTTAACACTAAATGTCCTTGCTTTGCAGTCATCAACTTTGTAGCTTCCCTTCTTTTGTGCTTTACCCCCTTTAATTTCTGACTATAGCTGTTTTCTTTGAAAAATTGGAGCATGCTATGTTCTATGATGTTATATTTGTAGTTTTATGGTCCATACATTTGGTGGTCTAGTGAGCTAGTTGCATGTGTTAAATGGAGGTAAATTGTCAGTTGATCTAAAAGTTTAAACTAATAGAGAGGGATTAAATTTATCCTCTTAACAGCATTCATATTTCAAAAGTGTTGGTACAGCTGCATTTTTTGCTTTTATATCTTGCAGAGCAAAGTTAGTGGTGCACAGGTTGCTTCCTGAAGAACTTGACCTTTGTTCCTTTCTTAGTTTTTATTTTTGAATTGTATTAGTTTTTCTTTAGTTTCATCTACTGTGGTTGTTCTAATTGATTGCTTTTTCTTCCCCCCACCCTTATGGTTAACTCACATGTAAGATTAGAACTTTATTTGTTTAGCAGAGAACGTGCCTAATACACAGACAGTTTGAGATTGATTTCTTGCATGCTGATTCATGAACTCGGAATGTAGGTTCATGCATTTGTTGCACCTAAAATTATAGGTGGAAGGAATGCACCCACTCCAGTGGGTGAGCTTGGGATGGTTGAGATGTCTCAGGCATTGACATTAATTGATGTCTGTTATGAGCAGGTTGGTTAGTTCATCATTATTTTAACCATTAATATCTTTATCCAATCCTTAAATTCTTGAAGGGGCAATCCAAATGTCAATGGGTTATTCATTGCAGTTCTTTTTCTCTCAAGATCCTTCTGATCTCCTTTTCCTGTTCAGTCTGTGTGTCTATCTGAAATTACTTTTGACTTATAATTTTTATACTGTATGTTTCAGATTGATTAAAATAAGTATCTATCATTATACCCTGGTCTGCCATCTATGTGTAGAGCAGGATACAAACATGTCCCTTATATGCCCAAATATAGAAAGGATTCTCATGAGCATTTACGGGCTACTATGTTTTGTCTGAGAGGTCTTTTATAGAGCATATTTTGGACTTTGGAGTAACATCTTGTGTATTACAACCAAAGGCTCTACCAATAACCCATACAATTGGCCTTGCATCATTATAAATGCATCTCTCTTTACCAGAAATAAATAAGTAGGACTCTTGATAATTTGGTCTGTTTTTATGATGGTTCTCTATTTGGTTTGAGAGTATGATAAATATAGTATTGGTTCATTGTTGCTGATATGCTTCAAAAATGTTAATTATATTACTAGGGTAATGTTTATCCTTGTGTTTCAGATTGGACCTGACATGCTTATTAGTGGATTTCTTCAGCCAGTACCGGACCTGACCCCCACTATACCTTCGGTAGAAGAAACCTGCGCAGTGGACCCAAATGTGTCTCCTTATGAATCAAACATCATATTCTTTTACAAAACTTGGGATCCTTATGGTTCTTTTTCAAATTTCTCTCCCCATCCATTTCAAATGCTTGACGAAAATGGTGATTACTGCACCTGGTCAAGTGTAGAGCATTATTATCAGGTTCTGGACTTACTGCAGATACCTTTCTACCTTTAGAGGGGTGAATACATTTTTAACAAAGCCATTCTGGCATCTGCAGATTACATGTGCAGTGCTACCGTATGTTTATAATCAAATTCCCAAATGTGATCACAGGCACAAAAATTTGTTGAAGTGAATGATCCTGTAGCTCAAAATTGTTTGGATGAAATAAAACATGCCAGAAGCCCAGAGGAAGCAGCACGGATAGGGAGGAGAATGCAAAGGCAACATCCTAATCTGGTGAGTATTTCTAACTAATGTCACATCCGGAGTCACAAGCCCTATGACTATAGGCCAATCAACACTCATGATCAATTGTTCTTTCGCCAAAATGGATATCCAAAAAATTGATAGTGGGTACTTGAGCAGTGATAGAAAGGGCACTCATATTAAATTAATAGGAGTGTCATTCTTAGCCAATAATTAGGTTGGAGGTTAACTAGTTTTAGTAGGCAAAAAAGTCTGCAACTAGTTTTTGTTTTTGGTTTTTTTCTCAATATTGATGTCACTTGTACCCCTTCCACAGTGGAGAAGGAGATGTCCAATAATATTTCAGAACTGGATTGGACATCAAACTAATTCTATGGCTCGTTCCTAGTTAGACCACTTGAATTGTTGATAGAGTGGTTCAACTACATTTTACTCACAGTATTTGTTCCAACTCTCTATTTGATGTTTAGGACTACTAACATATATTTATATTTAATCCCTTCCTGCTTTTTCTTAGCTTCAGCATCATTTGCAAAACTTTTATAATGGTGTTCAAATTTGGGCTCTATGTTGTTGCCATAAGTTCAGTTTTCTTGTTTTTTACTTTTCTCAAAATACTTTGTCATTCCTTTCTTCAGGTGCGATCTGATTGGGAGTCTGTGAAGATAGATGTCATGTACAAAGCATTAAAATGCAAGTTCACCACATACCCACATTTGAACTCCATGCTGCTATCAACAGCGGGGTCTGTGCTTGTGGAAGCATCACCTCATGATCTTTTCTGGGGCGGAGGTCGTGATGGTGAAGGCTTAAATTATCTTGGACGGCTCTTGATGAAATTGAGATCAGAGTTTCTGGGTGAGTACCCAACAATGAAGGGCGAGTCAACACCCAAAGGTGAAGTCATAATAACATTACATCTCTAGATTATAGAATTTAGTTGTGACATCATTTTCCTACAAATGTTGTAATAAGATGTTATCTTTTTGAAAGAGGGAAAAAAAAAAAAAAAGAAGAAGAAGAAGAAATGGATAGTAACCTGATACGCTTTTACATGCCAGGTTGTTGCTTGTGATACTCGTGCAAATTAGGTGGGTGATACACTTGTCTCCAGATAGATGGTGAAAAGACAAAAGGATGCCTTTTGATGGTGAGAATTCACCACTTGAAAATTTTTTCTAAAGGTGAAAAGGGTTTCACTCTTCCCTTGTGCTTGTGTGGACAGACTATGTTGAGTGAGTTAGTCACAGCCTCAGGGTATCCGTGTTTAAAGTTGGTCCATTACTGGACAATCACAATTTCTCATTCTTACCCCACTACCTAATATGAATTTGGGAAAACAAGAAAATAATTGTTTCAAATTGTTTGGAAGATTGTTCACAACAATGACGGGGGAAGTAAAAAAAGGAGTAAGGAGTATGCATAAAGCCATTTACAGATGGTGAAAGTTTTGGAAGTGACCTAGCATGAAAATCATGGTACAAAATGAACATCACTTATTTTGGTCAGGAATGGTTTTTATTGGGAAGAAATGGAGAAAAAGTGCATGTTTATGTTGATTTCATTATATCGCCTGTTTGTGATTAGAAAAAAGTTGTGTCCACCACTACTCAAAAAGAATTGTGTCTGTCTCTCTCATGCCCAAACTCTATCAAGGACTAGTATGCTTTTAAGTTTTAACCCTTTTGTGTTGTATGTTCTGATTTTTGTCTTTTGTGCGCAATTCCACCCTCTCATATTCTTGAGGCGCCAGAGCTGCTTGACAAATATCAAGTATCCAAAACTTTGGATTTATGTAAAACCCAAGGCAGGAGGATGTCCATGTGGGTATGAAAGAACTTATCAAGATATTTTGATTCATATTACCTATGTTGACATCTTATTTATTTATTTATTTATTAGTATTATTATTAGTATGTAAATTTGTTTTCCTAACTACGTAGATATTGTGGATTATATGGTCCTCAAAAGCACTTCTTGAAATTTCGTTTCATGATAAGAATAATTCAGTTAATAATAATTTTAGTTAATAATAATTTTATTTAAAATCTAAAATGATTATAAGTTTGAATCACGTGAAAAGCTAAAAAATATTAAAATTAAAAAAAAAAAAAAAAACTCATTACATGCATCCAACCCATTTAGAGAGGTTGGAAACATTCTTTTCAAGTATAATTTCAGCACTGGAGCTATTGGCAATTTTTTTAAAATATATATATATATATATATTATTTAATTTATTTTCGAAGTAAAATTTAGATTAATTTTGTTTATAATTATGATCATTTAAACTTATAGGTGAACATATGATATGTATTGACTAAGTCACACATGCCTGTGCAGACCTTAATTGATGATAAGAAAGGATTTTTGACAAATGATGGGATCCTACAACACATGATTCTGGTGCATTCAGTCAATTCAATACTACTACTACAGAACAAACAATCAAACAAACCAGCAAAAAATATGCGCACACAACACACACACATAGA
>JAXGGT010000001.1:16657242-16699977 GCA_035583425.1 Marsdenia floribunda
ATCTATAATCTATATATACAAATGTGTATGTATGTATGTACGTATGTATGTATAAATTCTTGGGTTTCAGTTGTATAGCTCTTCAAATTTACCATTTTAGAATCTATATTAATTTGGGGTTTCCTTCTTGATGCCCCTTCTAATAATTGCTCTGCATTTTTGTTAGGCAGAACTTTTGACTGTCGTCTCCTTCTCCTCCTCCCCAGCCTAGTCCTTGCCATCACCCACCCCCACAACCTCTTTCTGTGTCTGTATATATATATATATATATATATTTATGTATATTATATGTGTGTCTGTATATATGTATAAGTACTGTGATATAAAGATCCCAGATTTTTGAAAGCGAAGGACACGGCTTTAGGAGGCATATATAAACACAGGCACTGAAGAAAACCCTTTGCCTTTGTCCTATTTAGGAATTCATATCTTGGAAATTCTTACCAGCGGCTTTTTTGGGATCTCGATTCTCTCTCTTTTCCTCCCTCTTTCTCTAAAGTTTGTTGCTATTCTTTCTCTCTTTTTAGGATTGAATTTTTCATCCATTTCTGTTTTTTTAGACAGAAATCCTTTTGTCTCTCCCATTCTTTTTCCCTATACCTTTCGTCTTGTATATACGATTATACATCCACCTTTGACCGATTTTTTTTTTTTTTTTTTTTTTTGGGTACGCTGAACTGTGTACTTTCGTTTGTTTATTCTGGGGGTACAATTGTGTAATTGTTTTTCGCTGAATTTTTAAACCCAAGGCGAATTTTATCACTTGGGTCCTTGGATTCTTGAAGGGATGCCATTGATTTGCATTTGATCTGACAGGAGAGTCCCAGTTTCTGCCGATTCTGGAGTATACTGGGTTTGGTTTGATTTCTTTCTCATAATTCAATCATTGAAAAACTACGTATACTACATATTTTTACATATAGAAGTAATCTTTTCAAGTTATTGAGTGATTTTGGAGCTTTAATGGATGTCTCAGTTTGAGTAGAAAGAGAGCCTTTGTAGAGGAAAGTTGCTATTCTCCTGATAGGGAGAAGGGAAAAAGAGGAACAAAAGATCTTTGATGCATATTATATAATATTGGAAAGAGAAAAGAAAAAAGAAAAAACAGTTGATTAGATCTGCTGTTTATGAGACGAATCTTTTCTAGCTTTTCCATATCTTTCATCTTGGTTTAGCATTGGTAAAACAAAAGAGGACAGTTGATGATTATTCTCTTCATTATATCTTTTCAAGGGTAGAAAAAGTGAATTACCTTTGGTTGCTGGAAGCTTTTTGGCTATTGGATTCGAGTTTCTTCTTTCTTGAAGTGGATTATGCTATTATTGATATAAAGGGGGGTAACTTTGTGGATTGACTGATTTCCTGGTTGGCACTTGAATATATTTCTGGGAACTCATCAAGATTGTTGTGACGGATCCAAATACGGAAGACAGGGGTTGTGATTGTCTGGCTGGTCTGGAGTGCCTACTCAATATATTCAGGGCCCTCAGGATGGGGTCCTGCTTATCGGCCGAAAGCAGGAACCCTCCTCCTGGTTCGCCTTCGGCTGTGATCAGGAAGAGGAAGACAATAAAGAAGAGATCAACGTCACGGAATTCTTCCTTTGACTATAAAAGAGAAGAAATGCTGCACAGAGTTCACGGACGTATGTTCTTGAATGGATCAACCGAGGTGGCGTCACTCTTTACACAGCAAGGAAGGAAAGGAACCAATCAAGATGCCATGATAGTTTGGGAGGTGAATTTTTTTTTTCTCTTCTGTAAATTTATGTTAAAAAGATTTCATAACTGATGTTTAAATTTTATTTAAACATAACTAACTAGATTGGTTCTTCTGCATCAAGTTAGTGATCTTTTGTCATTGAACATTATTAGTACAGTCTATTCTTTGTTAGCTTAGGATCTAATACACAATTACTTTAAGCTTCTATTATCTAGAAACTTATTAATGCTCATATAAGAGATAGGTTCTACTCGTCTTTTACCCTACTCTATGCTTCATATAGCCAATCTTTCTGGTTTGCTCTTTTTTGTATTACTAAACACATCCTTTGTTTGCTTCTGAATGTACTATTCAGATTCATGTCACTTAATTGGCTTATTAGGTTTATATTTCAGATATTTTCTTCATGGATAACTACTATACTTTCTATCATAATCTGATAGAGGTTCTCATGGGGTGGTGTTGATAAACTCATTTGTTATGTGAAATGATGTTCACCTTATTAAGTTTCATGCCTGTTACAGTGCAGTACGTACCTCAGAATACTTCTTATTTGTCTTATTTTAAAGATCTAGTATCCTGGCAATTTGGATGAACTAAATCTTCTCTATCTCAGACATTGCATACTTTTAGTGGCAAAATTTAACACTCGCAGAATTTTTCATTTCTGCAACCAAGATTCTCGTTCTATGGATTAGTATCTGATTAATGGCCTTGCTTTATTTCCTACCCAGCTCTTATGTTTGCTATGATTGGGCTATTTTTCGTATACGGAACTAGTTTATCCTTGGACATGTATATTCTTTTTTTATTTTTTTTGGAACTTTTTTGCTATTTTTTTATAGTTCTAAAGTTAAAATCTATTTGTTATTGCTTTTGCTTCTGTTCACACTCTTTTCTGAAGCTTTTCTTGGGGGACTAAGTGAATCTTATTAGCATAGAACATACTAACAACAGAACAGAGTGGCAGAAAAAGACCTTGATTTTATATAGCTTAGTTACATCCTCAAAATTGAAAAACTAAGGCTTAGTTGAATCAAGAATGGAAACATCTTGTGTTCCAAAATATAGTTAATATCTCCCTTGATATGCAGGGGATTAGCCTTGGGCTTACCTGTTAATCCAGATGGTAAAGACTATCAACTTAATGAGAAATTTTGTTATGAGAGAGGAAATGGTTGCATCTTGTTGTAGATTAGCACATGCCCACTTGTGCTTTCTGCCAGGTCATTTACGATTTGGTTTGCTAAGATTTTTCCAAGGCTATGGAAAAGTTTTTTCTCCTACTAAAACACACATAAGTCTTAATTTATCATCCTCATTTTTAATTTAGTATTTTCACCTGTAATCATATTACATTGTAGCCCCAGGTATCATTCTTGTGATATTTTTGATCTGATATTGGTTGCTCAGGTGTCTAATGTATACAAATAAAATTGAATTTTCAGAATTTTGGTTCTAGAACAGACACGGTATTCTGTGGTGTGTTTGATGGGCATGGTCCCTTTGGTCACATGGTTGCCAAACGTGTAAGAGATTCGCTTCCTTTGAAACTGAGTGCACACTGGGAAGTAAAGAGTGATGACGTTCTCAGAGAGTCCATCCAGAATAGAACTTGTAATGTGAATTCTGAAGATACACCTTTAATATCTGTTGAGGAAGAAACAGGGGCAAACACTACTGTTGAAGGAGCAGAAAAACACCACGAGATCTTTCAGACATTGACGGAATCGTTTTTAAAGGCATTTAGAATCATGGATTGGGAATTGAAAATGTATGCAAATATCGATTGCTTTTGCAGTGGAACAACAGCAGTAACGTTAGTGAAACAGGTATTTGTTTTAATGCAAGAAACAGAACTTCTTCAATAAGGTTGTTATGATTTCTTATTACTTACTAATGTTTATTATTTTCCCCAGGGCCGGGATCTTGTGATTGGAAATGTTGGGGATTCTCGAGCTGTATTGGCTACTAGAGATGAAAACAATTCTCTCATAGCAGTTCAGTTGACTGTCGATCTTAAACCTAGTGTTCCAGGTACTAAATTGGGAAGTTTGAGGGATACCCCTGATACTCCTCATTACAAAAAAAAAAAAAAAAAGAGTCATATTTACAATACTTACTCCAAGTCTTTGTTGGTTTTTTTCTTCCTGCTTTTGCTATTTGTTGCATTTGTGAATCCAGACTACAAAGATTTTGGAAGCTCCCCAAGCAAGTGTCCAATATTTTAAAAAATTGGTGATCTCAAAACATTTTTCTAACTCTTTGTAGCTGAAAATGCCCAAAAGTATGTTTGTTTGAGACTATTCTCTAAGCTATTTAAATAAAAACTCCACAACAATCCAATACATATGTCTAAATTTCATCCTCATGACAGCAAATTCTCATGTTAAAACCCTATATGATATACTGTTTTCTAGTGTACTTCTTAATGAAGGTTCTTAATTTCGTGTCAGTTGAAATTCCATTTTGATTGTATATCCCATACTTCTATCAAGGTTCTGAGTGACATTTACACCCCCAATATTGCCTTTAGAGTTACAAAAGCGCCCTTATTGTTTTCTCTGATTCATTTTCCTCAGCCATTGGTAACCCTGGTCAGGAAGCCTAAAATCAAAGCTGGTCCAATTAGGTTCCTGTTTAAGCTTTCAAAAACTGAAAATCGAGAGTTTTATCAACACATAAGTTTGCTACTGCTACCACTTTTGAAAACAGAAAATCATTACTAAAGTTAAATCAGAAGTGCCACATGCATCTGAAATTTGATGAGGGGAGTATCCTAAATCTTCATATGATTTTACATTTTCCAGAGTTTGTATACATGTAGTTACAGCGTATGGATGTTCTAATGGTACATAATATTCTCATATTTGCAAAAGATATGTGTATCTGATCTAACTTGGGTGGGTGGGTGGAATACTAATAATAATTAAACAAAATGGAAATAGCCGTTAGATTTAGATGCTGGAATATAAACTAATAAATCTTGTGTAGATTTCTTGAAAGACAATAAAAGATACTTTGAGAGTGTAAAGGAATAGGTCTATTTCTGATTGGGACTATTTCAAGTTCTAGATGAATTTTCTATTGTGTTAAAAATGGAGAACTGGTTATTTTGCAACAGTATTTTGAGATTTAATTAACTGGATATGGAATGTCCTTTGTGTTCACATCTTGAGTTCTTTACTCCAACATAACAGCGGAAGCAGAGAGGATTCGCAAACATAAAGGACGTGTTTTTGCTCTTCATGATGAACCTGAAGTTCCCAGAGTTTGGTTGCCCAACAATAATTCTCCTGGGCTTGCTATGGCTCGTGCCTTTGGAGATTTCTGTCTCAAGGATTTTGGCCTCATTTCTGTACCTGAAATTTCATATAGACGTCTCACAGAGAAGGATCAGTTTATTGTTTTGGCTACTGATGGGGTAGAGCATCTGACATCTTTACTCTCTGTTATTTTGGTTGTCATTTTATCTGCTATTGTTATATATATACAAGTAGTAGCGAAAAAGGGACTACTTTAATATTCCATCACTTCCTTTTCCTTTAACCTAGCAAAATCTCCATGTATTACAGATATGGGATGTGCTGTCAAACAAAGAGGTGGTTGACATTGTGGCTTCATCTCCAGCACGTTCATGTGCTGCTCGAAAGCTAGTTGAACAAGCAGTTCGAGCTTGGCGGACCAGATACCCAACTTCAAAAGTTGATGACTGTGCTGTGGTATGCCTCTTCCTTGACTCAAGTGAGAACAGTTCATTTGCTGCTTCTACTACTAAGTCTAAAGGGCAGAATGAAGGAACTACTGGCCAAGCTGGATTTTGTCGTTCTAAAACAGCCCAAAATGAAGACGAGGATTTTTTTGATGCAAACATGGAGGAAACTGTAGAAGTAGTTTACAACAAAGAGGAAGCCTCAGAGTCGCATTGGGAGATGGGAAAAGAATGGTCTGCCCTTGAAGGAGTGTCACGTGTAGACACAATGTTGAACTTACCAAGGTTTGTGCCAAACGAGGAGGACATGAAAGCTGCAGGAGGGTCCAAGAAACGTAAATAATGAAAAAGGGTAAACAGTTTTGTCCAAAGCCATTTTTTCTTTTCCTTTTAATTATTTTTCTTTTTGAGTCTCTTGCTCTCCTGTTATTTTTGTTTCATTTATTGTTTCTTTTCTCTCTGTAGAGAAAAGAAGTGGGAAAATAGGGCCATTCATATTTGTTCAATGCCAGAGAGGTGGGGGCCCGGCTTTATTAGAGTGTTCGGGGATCATCCTTTCTCTGTCTCTCTCTCTCTCTAGTGTGGGTAGGATTGGAATTTTGTAGAATCCAACTCTCCTTTGTTCTTGCAATTAAATTTTGTGTGACTTGTTCCTGCCTTGATATTTTATGGTGATATCATTTTGTGGTTAATGGGGCCTTGTTGCAGATTGTGATTCCGTGTTCTTTCTTTCTCTAGTGGTTAGTACCTTATTCTTATGTCATGGAACAAATATTAAAAACACACATACATCAGCACTGGAATTCAGTTGCAGATTGTGATTCCTTGGTTCTTTCTTTCTCTAGTGGTTAGTACCTTAATTCTTTTGTCATGGAATAAATATTAAAAACACACATATCATTCACACTGGAATTCAATTTTGAAATGTGGGATGGAGATTAGATTTAGAGATAGAGAGAGAGAGGAAGTGGGGGACCTTTGTTTCTAAGAGATGCCAAAGTTTGGCAACAATATGCACACTGGAAGCCAAAGGTTATTATTTATTTGTCAGCGTTCTTAATTCCCTGCATCCATCCATCATCTTCTTTGCTCCT
The DNA here is from genome assembly GCA_035583425.1 of Marsdenia floribunda. Taxonomy (NCBI): domain Eukaryota; kingdom Viridiplantae; phylum Streptophyta; class Magnoliopsida; order Gentianales; family Apocynaceae; genus Marsdenia; species Marsdenia floribunda. The sequence goes on from JAXGGT010000001.1 coordinate 16,663,771, forward strand.
CAGTTTTTTTTTTTTTTATTTTAAAATAAACTTCCTATTCTGTGAATCTCTTTTGACATATGAGATATGATCTTTTGACCTGTTTCCCTGTTCAGGTTTTCAAGCCCCTTTTCAGTTTTAAGAACAGGGGGAGTAAGAAGGGGGGATTGAGTTTGTGGATTTTCATTCTAACTCCAACACCTACACTTACTAGATTCTCATTATTAATATATCTTTTTGCGTTCAATTTGAAATTTCACAAAAAAAAAAAAAAAACTTTCTCAAAGAGTGTATGAAACTGTTACAGGTAAATTGTTAGTTTCTGTGAGAGGTGCAGCAATGGTATCTTTCAACAAGCTAGTCTGAGAAATGCCATTATTGTTATTTCAATGCATTTCTCCTTTAGTTTCTTTTCAATCATCATAACAACACAACATATTGATTAACTGAAGTATTTCCATCATTTCCCTTCAAAAAGAAGAAAGAATTTTTGCTTAAATTTATATATTCTCTCTCAAACATTATCATATTTTCTTTCCTTGCAACCAACGGCTATAGAAGTCTAATGCCTCCTTCGGCTTGTACTCTGGCACAGTGTGCCCAGCCCCCTTCATCATCAAAACATCAAACAAAAATTTCCATATTTAGTAAGATAATTTCTTCAATAATAATATATATATATATATATATATATATATTACTCTATTTATCTTACCTTTATAGTCAAGAAAGTCAAATTAGAATACCCTCGAAGGTACCTGCATTCAACAGCAACAATTCTTGATTCAATTTTATTTTTTTTTTCATAATCTCTTGGTTTATGAGTAAGATTGTTATCTGTTTTTTCAAGTACGTACCCGGCAACTTGGCCCTTAGAAATCCAATGCCTCCATTCTTCGACTACTGGAAATCCAAGAGATTCAGTCCATGCTTCAGTTCCAGTAAATGGGACACACATATCATGATCTCCACTGGAATAATTAATATATATATATATATACATATTAACTTAAATTTTGAAATAAAAAATTTAAAATATAAATTAAAACAAAAAAAAAAAAAAATTAAGTAATTTACCTATATATTAAAGCACTGTATCCACTGGTCGTTAGATTTTTGTGATATTCGATCATACTTCCAGCATCATGGTAGTATACAAAGTATCCAGTGCATAACTCCCATTTCCCACTCATCTAATTAATTACGCCATACATAAGAAAAAAAAAAATATATACATATATATATATAGACGTAAACACACATGGTGAAAGAACATTTTAAATAGCTCGTGTATTATTTCCTCCCTGTTAATTTGTCATTGTTTCTTTATTTTAAGTCGGTAGTTACTGTTAGTAGAAGGAAAATTTACCTGTTTAGTCTTATAACTATTTATGTTTCGCTGACAAGGTCCTATAACTTTTTTCTTACTTTAATTAGTCATGTAACAATTTTCGTTTACTAAAATTAGTCCTTCCGACCAAATTTTTGCCAATTGCTCCGGTGCTCAGTCGACGTAGACAAAAATTGAGGGGCATTTTCGGTAGTTTTAGTTCTGAAAAACATGGAAAATGAAATTGAGGGAAATTTTTCACTCCTCAAATTGTAGGGCTTCTTCTTTTAGTGAAAAAACAAAATTTTGACTGCAAATTTTTGATTGTAAATTAATTTTGCCCAAATTTGTAGTCAAAAATTTGCCCAAATTTGTAGTCGAAATTTTGATTTTTCTGTCAAAGAAGAAGTCGTACAACTGGAGGAGTAAAGAATTTCCCTCAATTTCATTTCCCACGTTTTTTAGAATTGAAACTACCGAAAATGCCCCTTAATTTTTGTCCACATCAGCTAAGCACCGGAAAATTTGAAAAAATTTGGCTCAAAGGACTAATTTAAGTAAACGAAAATTGTTACGAGACTAATTAAAGTAAGAAAAAAGTTATAGGACCTTGTCAGAGAAACATAAATAGTTATAGGACTAAACAGGTAAATTTTCCGTTAGAAGAATAAGAATCTATCAATTTTCCGACAGAAAGATAATATGTATATATATATATATACCCGGCTAGCATGAATGGCCTTTCGAACTTCATCATTGTTCAGCCATATGGAAGCTACTTCATCATTCTGCTATCACCAAGAAATTTCAACACTGATCAAAACATTTATTATATATATATAAATTATAATATTGATGAGTGTTAATTATAATTAGTTTGTAATTAATTATTACCGTGCATGGAACTGATACACCTGATGAAGATAATAATTGCGGCCACAACGTAAGAATTCCATCGTTAACGGGAGCACGGTAAGGCCATGCACGACCAAACATCCTCTTCCTTACTGGGAGACTCCTATCATCATCACTTTTCCCTAATTGCTTAAAGCTCTCCGGTAATCTGCTGTTTTCGGGTTCTGCATTTCCATGGTGGCATGGCTCCAGAATATTGTAAATATTCAAATCAACCAAGGCCTGAAAATCATTAAATTTAATCAGAAAATAATAATAAATTAAATACTCCATGCATTTTATGATCCCATTCAAGAAATCACATCAAAGGGAATATTAATTTTCTTTTAAATATATATATATATATATATGAAACTTGGAAGGTTCTAGAAGGGAAATGAAAATATCGTCACTTTGTCTATATTTGTCAGTGCTCGTAAGCAATCTTTATCACTGTTATTGAAGTACGTCCCTTTGCAAGCTTGTCTAGCCTCCTGCAGTGGAGGGGGATCATCAGAGATCTTGTTGAACTAATTCAAGAATGTCCCAAAAGAGAAATTAATTAATTAATGTAACTAATAAAATACTCAATATAATGATTACATCGTGCATTATATTTGAAATTAGTCCCATTCCGTGAGCAAAAGGAACAAGAGCATTGCCATCATATGTGTTGTCACAGATTCCATTTCCTATCATGTATCCCTGCATGCAGAAGCTCGATAATCCAAATTCATGATATTTCATTCAATCATTAATTTTCTGATATAAGAAGAAAGATTTAAATTCTATACCTTCAAGTTGATTTTGGGTTTGATCCCACTTCTAATCCCTGTAATAATTAAGGATATGATGGTCGTGGTGGTACGTAATTGATTAGTCCATGAATATGCATGCAATATTTGATATATATATATATATATATTTGTTCAGTGTAAACAGATAAAAATAATGAGTTAAAAATGGTGGACATATATATATATATACCTTTATCTACTTCTACTGCCAGAGTTGGTATATAAATCCCAGCATAAGACTCCCCAGTAATATAGAATTGGTTCGAAATGAACTCTGGAAATTTCTCAAACCACTGCATTTTCAGTCATCAAATCAACCATCATGTATCAAATACTACATATATATATATATATATATATATATAATATTATTGAACAACCCCTCCCACCAGCACACACACCCCCCAACAAAAAAAAAAAAAAACCTTGAGGAGAAACTCATGAGTATCCTTTGCAGTTTGTTTGTCTCCGGTTGAACCAGCGACTGGGTATGAAAATCCAACACCAACTGGAGAATCCAAGTAGATTATGTTTGAAACCTAAATAAAAGAAAAATGGGTAGTTATGTTAAAAGGTTAAATATATATATATATATATACATTTTTTTTTTTTCAATTTTGAGATTTTCTTCACTTCTAACTTGACTTAAACTTATATCCTCTTACATTATAAGTATAGTTACTACTAACTTAACTTAATCATATTGTCGTTAGAGAGTTATAATGATAATGAGTTAAAGATTATTAATTAATATTAATTTGGAAAATTCGCCCATTTAATCCCTGAAGTTGTGGTTTTTCACGTCCTTATCTATTTTTTCTGCCTATTAAGTCCTCATAGTTTTTATAGGCCATCAATTAGGTCCTTTCGACCAATAATTTAGACCACAATTGTTGCCTAGATCTGAACATAGGTATTGTGTAAGACACTTACACAATAATTTCAAGAAAAGTAATAGTGGAGATGCTTTGAAAACAATGTTTAGGAGCTGAATTATTAGTCAAAATGACTAAACTGGTTGCCCGTAAAAACTATGAGGATCTAATAAGTAAAAATAAAAAATAAAAACCTAATAAGCGAAAACGCAATATTTTAGGAATTAAATGGACTAATTTTTCTATTAATTTTAAAAAAGAAAACCAAGTTTGACTGAAACTAGAAGAAGAAGAAGAAGCAGACAAAATGGATATTATATATAGTAGTTTCTAGTACTCCCTTCCCCTTTTTTCTTTACTTGTAAATGTTCTTTTTCCTTTCCTACCCTTCACATTAATTATTCTTTATATAAAAAAAATAAAAAAATCAAATATTATTTTAGTCTTTTTAAACTAAAAAAATATCATTAATAATTTGTAAAGAGTAATGTGTAATAAAAAGAATATAGGAAGTACCATACTATTAAATCACAAAGTAGTATCTTTATTTATTTGTCACATATAAAAAAATATAAAAATTAATGTATCTTTTAATTAAAAAATCTAAAATATCTTTTAACTTTACTTTTTTTTTTCGATAAGAATAACTATATAATAAGTATGAGTCATAAAATAGTAATTATGATTGTATTATAAGTAAAACATCAATAAATACACGAAGGAAATAGTAATATAATTTCATGCGTGGCGCATATGAGTTAGTAAAGTACTTTTAGCTTAAATGAGATCGTAGTTTGAAATTACACTCACGACGTTTAAAAATTTAAGGCCAAAACTTACTTATTAAAAGAAATTTACCTTTTTCAAAACTTAGAACACTGCATGCATTAAAAGATTGGAATAGGACTATGGATAGTTCCTAGGAAAGAGATATACATGATAATATTATTGTTGCAGTTAGACAACATTAAAGATCATTCAATTTAACCTTTGACCAACTATGTCTATTTAGATGCAAAGTTGGCAACCCTCCTTTTTCCTTTGCAGCTTCAAAACTGAAAGGCCCTGCAAACAAATTAAATAAGGAAAAAAATAAATTAATTTGCCTCTCATGTGATCAATCAATGAATCCAATATTATTAATTATTGCAAACCAAATCATCAAGAACCTGAAATTCTTGACATGATGTAGTAGTATAGAGTAGTATACCAACCATGTTCATAGACAAAACCATCAAAACTAGAACAACCAGGTCCACCATTGAGCCATAGAACAACAGGATCAGTTGATGAGTTTCTTTCTGATAAAACAAAGTAGTAAAAGAGATTCTTTGCACCAGCTTCCCCACCAATTGTTATATACCTTTTTGATTGTGTCCCATAAAAAAAAAAGCACACACACACACACACACACAGACAGAGACACAATTAATCAGTACTCAAATGTCATGATGATGAAAAGAATTATAATTAACTGAGAAAAAGGAAGGGAATTAACGTACGTATATATAAGTTACGTACCCAGAGTAGTGTTTTGAAGGAAAAGCGCCATTAAAACCAGGGAGTTTCGTGACAAGAGAAGCATCGGGTGCTGCTTGGAGTTGGAGATGGACAGAAGTACTGATCATCAGAAGCATGCAGAATGATAAGGTTATCAAGAAAGAAGATTTAGACATTCTCTTCTCTTAGTTAGCAAATTAATGAAAAAGAAAGAGGAACATCAAAGAGAAATCTAGAAAGAACGAGTGAGTTTCTTTAAGCAATTAATTAATCAATATAAAGAGTTAGCTACAATATACATACATACATATATATATATATACACACACACACGCATACAAACACGAGCATATCATAAAAAGAGTGTTGTGTGTCATAATATTGTTTTTTACATTTGATTAGTTCATATGTCACTAATTTTATATATTTATTGTTAATAGTCGAGCTAATTAAATTGAAAAGACCCTTTTCAAGACAAGTTTTTTTAAAAAAAATATATATATATATATATATATATATATGATTTGAAGTAAAGAATTATTAATAAATTATACCTTAAATTATTCGGTTCGTCAAAAGACGAATCTTTAGGACTAATATGGAAAGACACAAATGAAAAGTAATGTTAAGGGGGGGAGACTACATTATAACTGAAAAAGGGTTTTTTCTTGTTCTTTTTTAACATATAAAAGCAAAAAATAAAAATAAAAATAAAAAGGTAAGGTAAAAGACAATGTGGATAATAATGGATAACAAAAAAAGGGGTGGGGGGGGGGGGCATGGTGGTGGGCAAGTTGGGGATATACTTTTATATATATATGTAGAGTCATACACAATACTATAATTAGAGACAAATTTTCTTTTTTTTCTTTTTTTGGGGGAAAAGGATAGTTTCTTGAGAGGCTCCACAAGAAGGAAGTAATTTTGGACCAAAATTATTAGGGTTTGGATAGTGATGATAAAAAAGAAATCACATGTGCAAAAGGACAATATATATGAAATTAGATCACATAGCAAAGCAAAAGAAGTCAGCAATGGGACACTATAAAATAAATAAACCAAAAGTAGAAAACAAAATACCAAAACGAAATGATAAAAGTTAACTTATGATAATCGATAAAGTCTTGAATTTCTGTTAAATGAGTTATATATATATATATATATATCCTTTTGATTTAATTTTCTTCTTTTTCTATTTATTATTTGGATTAATATTTTTTTTATCGATAAATTTCTATTATACCAATTGAATTAATTATGCGTAAAAAACTTTGATTATATGCGTACTTAGAAAATTTTACTATTATGGTGGATTCAGTCTGACGTGTGATGCAAGAATACAAGAATCCAATGGCTATTTCCCAAAAGAAAAGAATACACACACACCACAAAGCCTAATCACACCTTATCCTTATTCCAAACTCTTCGACTGATGAGCAACCAGCAAAACAAAGAAAAGATGGACCATTGAGTTCTAAATGTTTGGCAGAATGGGGAGAAAGAGATGAGCGGCTCTGCTGCTTTCACTGCTGCCACCAAGTTCCTGCCGGCCGGCACCTGTAACATCAAAATCATCAAAAACAACAACACCCCTTTTACCTACTTCTCCCATAATGCCTTTTGCGGCTCCTCCAAATCCTGTTATCGTCCCAGAAGATTCTCTGTTCGAGGTTTCTTTCTTTCTTTCTTCTCCTTTTTCTTTTTGCATTGTCTTGAATTCAGGTTCAGGTTTTTTGGCTAGTGCTTTTCTTGAATTCATAATAAATGAACATTAATTAGCAGTTACCAATGAGTCCAAGAAAACAGATCAACTGTCTACTGCTGATGTTTCCCCTGAAAGATCAGAGGGTGATAAGATTGTAGATGGGATGGATTTTGGTGAGTTGTGCAATGAGTTTGAATGCATCACGAGCCCACTTGTTGAAGCTACTGCCAGACAACTTGTGCGCGACATCCTGGAACTTCGTGAAGGCAATCGTGCTCTGGGAACCTATGCTACATCTGTTAAGTACAAGGTATCCATATCCCCCTTGCCTTGTCTAGCCACCTTCTCCAATCCATCATCCTTTCATGGAAAAAATGTATTTTTTTTAAGTGATTTCATACGATATGTATTGTATTGCCGAGGAGAAGAAGAAAGGAGGAGAAAGAATTGAAATTGAACGAATTGTGTTCTCAATTTCATGATCCCTGTTTTGTTGACAAACCTATTGCAGGATCCGGTGAGATGTTTTACTGGTAGAGAGAAATACAAGAGACCACTATGGGCAACTGAGGCATTAGAGCAACCAACAGTGGTGAAGTTTCTGTTTCTGTTTCATTTTTCCACTTCTTACAAACTGAATGTTTTCCTTTTTTGGTTTGAGTGTCCTATCAATATGATTTGACCACAAAGTCACCTCAAATTCTTGATTCACAATGAACAGACCCTGTAAATGTGTTTTGTGACAATAATTAAGGTTCATTTTTGTAATGGCATACCTTAGATAATAACTCAGGATTGGAAGATTTGTTATCCATCTCAGGTGTCTAAGATCAGTTAAAAGACAGTAATTTGCATGATTTTTGAACTTCCATGTTTCCATCTGTTGTGTGTCCACAGACAGTGCAGGAAATGGTGATGTTGTCTACCAGTTTATTGAGCATTAAGTGGAAACTGAGAGGGAAGCCTAAGTCTCCACTTGCCATTGTTGGAGGAGATTTGATCGTTAAGATTCACTCCCAATTCACTCTGAATCAAATCAGTGGCCAAGTGATTGAGCATGAAGAACTATGGGACTTATCAGAATCATCAATCTTTGCTCAAGCATATTTCTGGGCATCAAGACGGACCTTTGCTGCTACTGAAACAGGAAAAGATATTGCTGATTTTTTCAAGGACTTGCCTAAGAGATTCACAGCAGAGAACAAAAATATGGAGATGTATCCAGATCCTACTGGTGATCCAACAAAGGTAATCATCGCACACAACGTTTTTGCTTTCACGGGAAGTCTGTTTCACTCTTCTTTTGCTTTTTTCGTTTTTCTTTTTGGACCATTGTTACCTCATTACTCCACCCCACCCCAACCCCATTCCCTTTTTTGTTCTGCAGTTTTTCCAGAGGGATGATAGCTTCCAGAGAGATGCTTATCAGTTTGCACTCTTCATTGCACTTCTCTACTTTCTTGTACAGTTCCTGAGAACAACTTTGTAAAAACTGTTACATGTGAGTCTAATACTTGCATAATTGTGATTCTTCTTGTGATGTATCAAAGAACAATACTTTTAATACCTACAATTGACACCCACACAGAAAAGTTCAGGCACTTGTATTTATATATTGTTGTGTTGAACTACATCCCCTTTTGATTTACCAAAAAAAAAAAAAAAAAAAAAAACTATATCCCCTTTTGTGGTGATGTTTTTAGTACAGAGTTCCCCCTGTAATAGATGACTATGCCAGAAGACCAAGTAATTACACTATTATCTATGCCACAGGCAATGTCAAATGATCACCAGTGAGCTTCAACAGATGCCTATGTTTGACAAATCATAGGGTCTTGCAGTATCAACTGCCATAAACACTGCTCTTGGTCCAAGAAAAGGGGGCAAAATCCTAAGCCAAGAAAGTTCTCAAAAGTAAAATTCAATCAAATCATTAGGGCCAACGAGATTTGCTTTTCCAATAAAAACAGCAAGAGAAGATAACCACTAATATACAATCGCACAATACTTGAAGAAAGCCATACACTTGGCCAAATTAAAATATTCCACAGTGCAACAAAGACAATGTGCAATCGAAGAAACATATTTTCATTTGAACGTTACTCATAAATGGCACCATCATCTAGATGCAAACATGTAAGGGTAACATTTTACAACAATCTCTAGTTTATGTCAAGGTATACAAATTCAAAATGAAGACTTGAACTACCATGTGAATTATAAGATATATTGAGAAACGAGTGTAAACAATTGAAAGTTACATAAATATGTATTTCTATGCTATCTTCTTACTTCACATCTGTCTGCTGCATGAGCCCCTTCCTTGACTTCCAAGAGAAATGAAAACAACTATAGGAGTAACATCAAACATCAAACTCTGACACTCATACTTATTTACCTTTGAGGAGGAATAGAAATTGTTCTCTAAGAAAAGAAGAAAAGAAGTGAAAAAGAAAAAGAATTTTCTATTGAGTGGAAAGCTCAAAGAATTAAAAAAAAAAAAAAAAAAAATGAAAAGACTTGCGTAGAAAAGTTGTAATAATTCGCCTTGTGTTAATTTTGGCGAGTAAATTGCAGAAAACTCTAAAATACAAAGAATCAGAATGACGCCTTGTGAAGAACACTACATTGTACAACAAATTAGGCTTTTTTTGGGACCTTGCTTGAAGCAACCTCCACAAATCAATTAAACTGTATGCATATTATGGCAATAAACAACAGGAACGTTAAAAGAAATTCTCTCTTCAGACTGTCAGCTGAAGATAAGATATGAGCACCCACAAAATACTCATTCCCTGTCTTTTCATCTCGGACTTTAATTCTTGAAGAGCCTGTAACAACAGAAGTTTTATGCAAAAGTCTCGTTATTTATGGACTATGTCCCCAAATGTAGCAGAAACAACGAAGAAAATATATCCATATGATAAGAAACTGTCCAGCAAACTAAAATACGAAACGATATGACACTTGATAAAACTATTGAACAAACTAATTAGTAGCTTAAATTGATGAGTTATCTTCTATTAAATTTTAACTGTGTTTGTGTTCTGCCCAAACACTGGCTCCAAAACCGCTACTTATCTGAAATCAAAAGCCAATTAAATCTATGATCTCATAGCCCATAACACTGATATTGGTTAAATTTACCTGTCAAAAGGAAACAATAAAACTTTCACAGAAAGGGGGATTTTTTTCATGGGCTTTATCCTAAATTGGACAAATTGTTAGGTAAATTGTGGCAGACAAAGCTGTTCAGGATAATCTTTTGCTGTCAGTTTCCATGACAGAATCTCGCCTTTATAATCTGTTCCAATGCTCAGATGCATTTATTCCTTCTTACACTCTCCTCAATATTTTTTCAGGTGTTAACATCAAATATTAGGTGCAATCTATATACAAAGAGGTAGGTTAGTTGGCACAACATGCTTTCTCCAAATCTGCAAAAAAAAAAATTCATCTTGATTGTATTTCCCCAGAACAGTGTTAAGACTGACTTATAAGGAGACTGCTAAAGGTAACAATTACAGGTTGGTTATAAGCAAACCAATCACACAAACTACAGTAACGATATTGTATCAGAGGCACATAAGGATAAAGTTGCTGCACTGATTTTTCTTCCCCAACCCCTCCTCTTCTCCCTCCAGAATGAGATATTTAGAAATGTAAAACTGTAAAAGCACAAGAATTCAATTACCAAGCTAAATAATTGACACAGAAGCAACAAAGTGTATGATACTCACAGTTATACTCTGTCCATCCAATAGTCTGATTTTCAAGATCATACATAACAAGCTTGTTGGACAGTACAAGATCTGCATTGTGACCAAAAAAAGAGAAACCATATTAACATGTATCTCGATGGTTAGCAGTTCTGCCTCGTTCGTATTAGGTGTATGCAGAGATTACACTGCAGAGATTTACTGATAGAAACAAATGGCAACACAGAATGAAATTAGACAGTACAAGCACGAGCAAAATATTGTTCTGCTTCACACATTTCAGCACAATAACACACTAAATCAATTCCAATCAAGCCTGTCACTCAATTCTGTCTCATTTACTTCCCAAAAGTTCTACGAAGTATTTCAACAGTTTGTCAGAAGTAAACAAGTATTCAGTCATTCATTCAAATTTTGGTTCAAGAAAAACAAAGATTCTGAAATATATTGTAAACTCATACTTCCACTGTTTTGACTGAATTAGGATCTTTTAAAATTTAAATGTAAATAGAAATGAGGTTAGGGGCCAGTGGAAAAGAGGAATGAACTCTCAATAATGTCATTAATAAGAGGCCTAGAACTTCAAAACCCTTCTATAGCTGGACATGCTCTTTTGCACTTTACAATAATCCTTCACTTGGATTAGTCTCTTCTAGAACCTGGACAAATATATGAGGGAAAAAGGGAGTGGCAAAGCAACATCCAATTTGAACATGTCGTAACTATATCATCTACGTGCTTCCTTTCCCTTCTAGTTGTATCCTGAACAAATTTTAGATTTGCATAATTGGATAACCAATTAAGGCCGTCTAATGCACAGCTCATGCTATCATCCTTATTCAGTCACCAACAATTTCTACTGAGGAGATAGACATCAAAGTAACTAGATTGAGAAATACAGCCCGGATAGACATTAGATCAACTAGAGCAGTAAATAATAACTTTAAGGCAAGCAGACACAAGAAAATAACTCCTCTTTAAAAAAAACAAATACAACAACAGTAATAGTGATTGATAATAGTCCCTTTTTCACAAGAAGTAAAGACCAGAACTCAAGAAAATTAGAGAGACAAATAGGGCCAGGGCAGATGATTTGTACCTCCCAGTAGAGTTATTTCTCTTCCATCCCTTGTCTGCATACCCTTATTCTGCCAACCTATACACCACTCACGATCCTACAAGATTTAAATTTAAATGTAGATGATTTTCACTATAAACTATAATATTAAACTGTGATGAAAATGTAGTTCCACTGAAGCTAAATAAAAAACAACTAATTATCATATGAATAACTACACCAGTACTCATCCATATAAAGAAATAGCTAAGTCTGCTACCCTAAGTGAGCTACTTTGGTGGGACAACATTTGCGCCAAGGAAAACACAATTTACATGCTTCAATCTTGTTGAATATATATCACATGAGCACATGTGGCAGAATCATAACTTCTGGAGTGGGAAAAATGAGAAAGGAAAAGTGAGAGCAATAAAAGCAGAAGTCTGTAATTGAAAATAGAATCACCATGAAACTGATGGGTTAAAAAAGATGCAACCTATTTTGCCAAATATTTGTAGTTCAACAAAGTTGAAGCAATCAGATCATGATCAACAGAAAGTAATAGATCAAGGAAAACTATATCAACCCGTACAAAGATGCACAGAGTTTACCTCAACATCTATTTACACAAACATCCATAAAATTTTACCCAATGCTGAAATTCCTAATTTAATCCACAAATGCATCCAAATTCAACTACTAGAATATCTTAGACACGAGTAACACCACATGTGATTTTATATTCTTACAGTTTTGAAATAAACAGAAACAAATTAATAAACAAACAAGAGACACACTCAACTAAGGACCTCTTACGCAAACAAAATACAAGACACACTGCATAAAGAATGATTTAACTTCAGTCCTAACGTTCGTGACCCAAAGTCACACTAGCCATTAATAGACCAAAAGAAGAAAAAGAAGCACAGGTAGTAAGCAAATCCACATAACTTACATGAACTTCAAAAAGATAGTCATGGGGATAAACTGTCAAAGAAAGTGAATCTTCAAAATGAAATTTGACAACAGGAAATCCATCATCAATGCTGCATAAACACAAAAAGTGAAGCTGTTACCTTCATGATTTCTCAAGTCCAACAAAATCAGGCACTAATGTAAATAGTCTGCAAATATACTAGAAATGCTAACTTGGCCTCCTTGCAGTGGTAAGCATGCTCTAAGTCTAACACGTGCTAGAATTGCACACCGAACTATTTACTTTAGATGGTGAGTTAAGCCAGAAATAAAATAGTTCAACCATAAATGATAATCCTCAATTAAGAAGTAGCACCAAGTCCACATGGTTCCCAAACAGAATAAGATAATGGGACTTATCTTTATCTGGTTAATTAGTTTTTTTTAGGGAAATCAGCCCATTTGTTACCTAAGTTGGACCCAAAATCCACAAAGATAATCTTTTTTCTTTCCATACTTACACCTAAAGAATTAAAGACTTGTCAAATTTAATTTTGGTCAAAACTTTCATTTTGTTCTGAAAAAATTTAAATGTCCAGATAAGCAGTCCTAAGATTATATCATAATTTCATGCCTTCCTCCAATAAAAGATCATGTTCGATAGTTCAAAATGTTCCAACACATAATTGTGAGTCACAATAGGCATTGTGGATCACTGAATTGATGAAATTGTCCCAAGGTGTCACATGCACCAAGTTTCTAATTCTTTTACAAAAGAATTGAAAATTTTGACCAAGGAATTAGATCTGGCACGTTGTAAAAATTATAAGTTGTAGTGTCTTTAGGAATGAAAATGGAAGGAGGGGAAAAATATATGCATCTTTTGGATATTTTGTCTAACTTAAAAAGTATTTAAATGGGTCATTTTGCTTTTTTTTCTCTCTCTTTGGGGACGAGACAGGTGGGCACCAACTACTGACTCCTTTATTCTCCAAACAATTTACTAGCATGTTTGGTCTCCTTCATGTGACCATTACTGATGTTTACTAGGTCCAAAAAGTAAAGAAAAGAGGATTTAAAGTAACACAATGAGAATCCTAGAGTTTTCATCATAACTAGTTTTAACATCAAAATTTACAACCTTAAACAGCATTACATAATACCAACACATGATATAAAAATCAAGTAACAGGTCTTACTTTCCAGAGTAGAAAAAGCATTTGAACTGAGATTCGACTGTATGCATTGGCAAATTTGGTTGTGCTCCCACAATCTAGAAAGGTTGGAAAGAATTGAAAGTAAGAAGAAGAAATATATCTCTACTCTTTCTTCACATATGTAATGGAGAACTAATTATTCATGCACCATCTCTTGTGAATGCCTATGTAGAATAGTTTAAAATCTAGAACTTTAGAGAGAAATTAATAAAGGATACCATATGTTACTAATTTAGAAGAAACAACTTATTATTAGGTCAATTTTTTGCAACATGCTGTCAACATACAAATTTCTTCATAATAAAAAACAGACTTCATTCTTCATAACTAATATTTTCTAATTACCATAAGAGAGACATAAATTTCCGTCTTCTGGGATCTTTTCCAGTTGTGTCATCTACAGTGACTTCATACTCTAGGAGAGTGAATTTCTTAAACAAAAATGGTAGTTAACAGCAGAAAGGTCCTCTTAGGATATATGGGAATAGCATGTTGCTAATGGCAGTGATTGTAGAGCTGGTGTTAAGACATTCTACTCACCTTCTGCATAATTGGGGTATAAATACCATCTGGTAGATAGGCCAAGGTCGTTCCACTGTCAATGATCGTTCCACCCCCAGATCCATCTCCAAATACATCTGTTGGTGTATCCAAAACATTACCACCCACCTCAACTGCCTTCATAATAACATTGTAATGTGCCCTAGAATTGTAATAAAGACTACAGTTAACACACATGCTTATCCAATGACTGGAAGGACGATCGTCAAAAAATTATAATTTTTGTCATATGATATTTCCATAAATGAAAGGGGGAGAATAAAGAGGCCAAGACAAAACTAATTACTAAAACCTAAATTGTGCATATATCTTATAAGAAATCAACTTCACTAAAGCAAGCTGTGAAGAATGTCCTATAGTCATGTCCAATGTTGCAAAGAGGAAGAATACAGAAATGCTATCAGCTAGATGAAAATACATAAGCATAAAATCAAACATGTGCTAACGTGAAGATGTGCACCTCCTCCCCTTTCTTCGAACTAGTTTCTACCAATATCCTGCAGCTACCACCTTGTGTTAATGAATTTGCTGTACTCTTTTGGATTTAACAAGTGAGAGAAATATAAGGGGGGCCCCAGGTGGCAAGCCCAAATGATCGATGTAGGAAGATATCCCATATATACACAGGGCAGCAGTAGGAAATATCAGCTCCATTTAGGCTTGTTATGAACCACAAAATCAGTTCCCTAAGCCCACTGATCTAATTTAGTTGTGTAACATTACAAATAGCTTCTGAAGCAATTATTAATTGGAAATAGTTCATCCAATTCCCCATTGAGCAATAATTCATTGGCAATTAAGGTGCTCATCTGTGATCCTCACCAAAGTAATCGACATATTGTGTTTCTCTCTAGTGAAAGACAACAGTTGTATATCTTTTTGTACTCTTCATGTAAATTGCTGAAGAATCTGATACACTTCACTTAAAGAAAAGACACTTTAATGCTTCCTTGAATTTAATCCACTCGACATGTCTTACCCATTTGTTGGAAGAGTTAGGATTGACTTTTACAAATTTCTAAACAGGATAATTGAGATTAAATAACGAAAATATTGACACTAAAAGAAAGTGAAATATTAACATACTCATTTGGGACCATTGGGGTTGTCTTCAATTTTGGCTGCAGTACTTGTCCAATAGAAAATATACCTCCTCCATTAACACCATCCAAGCAATGGGAAAATATTCTTTTAACCTTTCCATCAGAAGCAAGCTGTGAAATAATGGATGAATTTGCTTGTCCAAAACCAACAATACCATCAACTGAATCAGTAGATGATGAACCTAGCTCCCCAGATTGTTGAGCCGAGCACCTATCTTGACAAGGAAAATGGAAGTTATAAAGAGACTAGCGAAACAGAATGGTGGAGATCTCAAACACTCCTTTACATGCTAGAACAAACTTTTAAACACTGCTCAACAAGTGCATAGATCATAACACAAGACCTCCAACTTCAGTGCAAAGTTAAATATGCACCTTGTCTATAAGTTCGAACTACACGAAAGAAAATATTTCAATTTATATGTTCAGCAAGAAACTCTAGTGATTTCACAAACCCTAACCACTATCCTCCACTAGCTAAAGAAGATAAACTTCAAGGTATACTTTCTTGTTTAATAACCAAAAAAACAAAGTCACTTATAAATACCAACCAAGGTTATTCTTTCATTCTGCCAAAGAATTCATCAACCAAAGTGTTCTAAATAATGTCTCCAAATGGACAAACAAGATCAACCTGCTCCTCAAAAATAAGATCTAGACAGGGTTTCCTCTGCAAATTTAGTCTTCTTCATCTAAACCCCATGACAAAGGGCAATAAAAAGATATTGAAGAGCATCTTTGCAGGCTCAGTTAAAAGAATAATTACTTGAGTAACTATTCAAGTGAGCTAATGCTATGAGGGGAATTATTAAGATTCCTCATATCAGAGGACCTGCAATTGCTTTGTTAGATCTAACCAGACCCAGAGTGGCAAGAGTACATTTAGGGGATGTAAATATCAGCATGGTCCAAAGTTCTCCAGCTCCAGAACCGTAATAGACCTACTAGCAAATTGCTAATGAGATATATATTTAATGATTCCTGTAAGTGGAGTACTCCCCTAAAACCACATTCAGATGACACATAGAGCAAGAAAAATGGCATGAAGCCATTCTAAGAGTTTATCTGGCATTTCATACACAGTCCTCGTAATAAAGTATGGAATAAGTGAACTTCGTTCAATTAGTTTGTACACAAAGCACATAGAATAGCATTCCACATTTTCTAATTCCTACATGCAAATTTCAGAAACCAAACAGCTAGAAAATGGTGAAACCAATTTCTATCCTAAGAGGATTTGTGTTTTCATATCCTCCAATTCCAGTTTCTTGATTCCAATATTCCTAACTAAACAAGTCATCAATTAGACTTCTACTGAACAAAAATTTTAAAATTTGTAGCAACAGGTCTGATTGTATATGTCATCAGGTTTGTGATGTAACATTTCTACTTAAAGAAATTTCTACTCTACATCAGTAACAAAGGCAACCTTCTAAAAGTAAACTTAACTCACCCAAATGCTACGCTTCCGTTCATGGATGCAGTTTGAAGATTTCCTGACACTTGGTCAAATTCAATGTTATCCCGGACAAAATATCCAGCAGTAGTGCTACCATCTCCATATGTTACGGAATATTCACAAAGCATTCCAGCCTTGCAATCAGAGGATTCACTGTTGAACATAGCTTTGCAAAAATCTTGATTGCATAAAACAGATTTAGCAGTACTTGAGGCCTTTAAGTCGTACAATCTCAAGTCAATCTGTTAAGAAGCACAAGTGGCATATCAGATTAGAAATGTCAGCTTGAACACCACACGAGAAAGTCCTAGTTGGATGCAAGAATGACTTTAAAAAGCTTTAGTTGTATATAGCAGAAGAAGGGCGTACACCAAGAGAGCTTTTTGTAGGACATTTGTCACAGCCAACGCAATTTACCCAGAGAATGTCACTTCCTGTATCTACCTGGACATAATAATCCTTAGGAGGAGTTCCAATTGAAAGCTTAGTGAAATAAAGCCTGTAACAACAAAGAAGCCGTTCAACAGCCAAAACTGAGAATAAAACAAAGGCTTGCTTGCTGTCTTGGAAGTCTAGAACCAAAATTTGGAGTTTGCTGCGTTTCCAATCATTATAATATTGCAAGCTATTGAGTGTATAACTTGACACACCAACGGTTTAGCAAAGTAAAATAGGTTTCCATTTTCTTAATTTTTAAAATCTGACATAAAGTTGTCTAGAGAAAAGAATCACAAAAGGTTGAGACGCTAGAAGAATATTGTACAATATGCGCAAGGGATGATCAGCCAAAAAAAAGTAGGTACAGATAAAAGATATCCTCATTTATCAAAAACTGAAGTAACCTAAACAGATTATCAAAAACTCCAGTAAGGTGACTCTTCCTTCATCAAGTAATATACAAATCCCGCTGACTTTTCAATTGCAACTCTGATAACTATAGCATGGAACTCTCAGAAATTCCCTCCTATACTTCTTCATACATCCAAAAAAAGACTCCCAACAAAGCAGACTAGGTAACAAGAAGTGCAAAATAGTACGCATAAAAATTATTACATCAAGTATTGGAGGAGAAAACACATTCAACATACCAGTTAAGATTACTCCTATGTCAGATTGGATCCAGGCAGCAAATTACAGTTGAACATGAACATAGAAATATCATGGAAAGAATTATTTGAAAAGAAAAGAATTAAACGCTGTCCCCTGCCAATTGCCGTAAAAAAATCAGGCATATATTACTCACAAATAACTTCTGGCGTAAAGAATTCTCACAGAACAACAGATAAAGAACAGGTTAAAAATAAAAATTCACAGGCATAAACATAATCGTATGGATAAAAAAGCACTAACGCGGTATCTGTAGGAGAACCATCGCCGCCCAAAGGCATATCAACAGCAGCGAGCATCCTACCATGTCGGCGGTTATCATGGGCCTTGAATGCAGTCAATATAGAGTCTCCGCGTCCATGCCCCCTCCCCCTGAACTTGTGTTGCACATGGAAAACTACATTACTGTTGTCATCCTGATCACCATTAACAACCAACACGGCTAAGAAGGCCAACACTGCCACAAACACATTTCTTAGATCCATAACCCAATAAGAGAAATAAAAACAAGAGCTCCCCAAGTTCTAAAAGAAAACCAAAAGGGTATATGTATGCGTAAGAAAGAATCAATATCAAGAATGGATTTTTATGGGATGAAAGACTAAAAGAAACAAAATTGCAAAGATGGGTTATAGTTATATTACAAAAAAAAGGAAAAAAAAAAAGGAAAGGAAAGAAAGGGAAATCCTAAGGAGATGACCGAGGCTGGCTGGCTTGGTTGGCAGGCAAGCCTCGGAAAGGCCGGTGACAGAAGACAATAAACCAAATGGGGCCAAAGAAGGAGAGTTGAAAACAATGAAGAAGAAAGAAGAGAATTCAACGCTGTCGGTTTATAAATCCGGTAAACTCTCCTCCTTTTTCATGACGGTGCATTCGTATTACTTCAGATCAAGAATTCAATATTGAAAAAAAAAAATTTACTCAAAGAGATTTTACAGAATCAGGAAACGAAACAACGGAATCTCCCAATCTCCCGTAAATTTCGATTCTTCATCTATATCTTTTACGAGAAAAGGTTTTGAAGAATTTCGTAGAGAGAGAAAAAAAAAAAGAGTATGCGACGTTTTGTGTTTGCGTCTGTGTGTCCGTCTTCCTTCGTGCTCGCCACCTTCCAAAGTGATAATGACAATTGATAAAATTAAAAAAGGAAAAAAAATTATAACATCTTTTTGGCCGTCATTTTCTTTGTTTTTCTTCTTCACGCTCTCATTCCATCTGTAATAAATTTTTCTTCTTCTTGTGACCCCTTTCCATGTAAACAATTCATACACTTTTTTGAGCTCAAACCAAACGAGCTGTAAATAATGGTTACTATTTTTAGGATTATTTGTATTTTATTATTTATGGACTCTAATTTATTTTTTCTATATTATGGTGACTGACTTTATCTTTCTAACTTTTTTAAATCATTGAAATTCGTTTAAACAATTCATTATATTTTCTAATTAAATATATATATAATATTAATATATATATATATATATATATATTAATTTTAAAATTTTTTGAAAATTTTCTTTTTAGAGATTATTACACATGTTGATAAAATTTAAATTTATAATCTCTATTCTTTAGATAAAGACACTTATGAATTACATTACTAAACTATCATTTTGTTCTTATCTTCAAAATTTACTATTAATTATGTTTTATGGTTAATATTAATACTTGTAATAAGTATTTTCTCAAAAATAATTTTCATATTTAAAAATTAATATATATATATATATTAAGACATTTATTTATAAGTGAAGTCTTGCCAATTAAATGAATAAAGTGATAAACACCTAAATCTCGTATAAAATTTATACAAAGAAATAGGCACACAATATTTAATCTATAAAAATATCAACATATTTAAATTTAAATATTTAAAATTTTAATATATTTAATTTTATTAATATTTTAATATTTTAAATTCTAAATAAATTATATTTTATTAAATTTTAATTTCTTTAGACAAAAAAATTAAATAAGAATAATAAATATTTAAAAATCATTATAATCATATTTTTAATTAGACTTTTTTATTAAAAAATATCAAAACAATTAAATTTAATATATTTAAAATGTACAAAATCAAAATAAAATATTTAAAACTAAATATATTAAAATTTTAAGTATTTAAAACTATATCAACTAATTTTTCTCCATATATTTATATACATATACATTAATTTTTTCATATCAATTTTTTTGTACTTTTAACCTTTCATAAATTAAATTACCATTTAAAATATTCCAGATTTTGATTTGTAGCCTTCACTATGTATAAGTACAATCTAGAAAACCCCGTAGAGGTTGTAGAAATGAAATGAAAACATTTGGCAGTCAACCGACGCAGCAACCTAAGACTCAACTCTGAAGGGTCAATGGCCGCCTTGCTTGGTTTATATATATATATATAAAAGAAAAATAGCAGTCCGTCCATGTCCAAAATAAATACTAGCTTTAATCCAACACAGGTTTTTTCTATCGTGTGAACATCCAAAAGGTGTTCAAGACGTCAAAAATAGATAGCTACATATTATTTCGAGTTTGTGACCCGATACGGTATGAACGGAATACATTGGACAAAGAAGATAGAATAAGGGTTATCGAATTGTTTCTCGAATACTTACTTATTCATATATAAAAGATTGAATCTGTTGCACTATAAACATGTCTAATGGTAGAAGAAGAAGAAGAAGAGTCACATTTGACTTGCAGTTTCAATTGCAGCAACTAGGTCATCATACTTGGCCCCTGTAACTTCTTTTACAACTTTGCTGTCCTTTAGAATCTTGAAGGTAGGAACCACTTTTATCCCTAGCTCCTTTGCCAATGGCTGCAAATCATTATCAGTTAGTGAAAAGGTTTGTGCGTGTGTATGCATAAGTGCACAGCTGAGAATATATTGTGCAGGCACTACTACTTGGAAGAAAAGAAACTAAGTAGCGGTAACATGTACCTTGTTTTCTTGGTTGCAGTCTAGCTTTAGAAATACAGCGTTCAGATATTTTTCTGACAACTCCTTGAATCTTGGAGCAATTACCTTGCAAGGGCCACACCTGCACATGAGAAGGTGATTTAGAAATTATGAACTAGATGCACATTTGCTTTCCAGCACCATCCTTTGAGAAAATGCACATGAATTGAATGAGAGATGTATCAATTTTCCTTCTTAAACTTGTTACGAGCTATTAAATAACAAAAAAGTGGGCGTCCCAGCAAACAAATTGAAAAGCACTGGTCAACAAGTAAGAAGAACTGCTAACACCTTATGCGTTTTTTAGTTCTCAAAACTTAGGAAAACGTATTTAGCATTTGGATGTAATTACAATTTGTTCTACTACTGTTAATTTCTCTCCTTATGAGAAATTATCGATATGGTTAGTCTTAAAGGTTCAATACATTAAAAGACACACAAGGAACACTGTGCCTACAGGTCACCACATTTTGCCACATAAAAGTAATGACTATTGGTCTAAAATAAACATATCATTTTGCTAGGCCTGATGGCCAAATTCTTTACCTAAGAATTCATGAACAAACCTGGATTTTTTCTTTTTCCTTATTTCCCAAAAAAGACGATACTTACGTAATCAATCGTGTTTACCTGATCTATGTGTAACTGGAAACAATACGTGGCAGCATAGAAGAGAGGGCAGGATGCAGCTACTTTATATAAATAATTCGTTGTCGGGGCTTACACTATGATAATTGAATAAGTTACTGAAACATGTAAGACGATTTCCATCGAAATATAATTAGTGTTATCATTAAAATGGAGGTGCAGAAATCTTATAGCTATGACATCAACGTTTATCTTGGACGTGCAGGGTCAAAATCCTCAGAAGATTGCGCATGAAATAAGACTAAATGTGATACTGTGAATCCATTTTCAAGGTGTTTCAGAAGTAAGAATAGGAAAATATTTAATAATGGTGAATCCATAGAAAGGTTGAATAAGACATTACTTTTGAAATTTTGACGAGAATACTAATTTTAGCAGATGATTTGAGAGAAAATGATGATTCAGAGCAAATTCATAGCCTTTTTAACTACCTACGGAAATACCTTTAGGTAAGTCCTCAAACAGACTTTAAAGACGATAAAGGATCACAAATGCCAGAAATATGATGTGAATTCCGGAAGAGTTGTAAGTAACATGAAACATTAATCATGCAATATACAACAAATCCTACCTGCACAACCCACTACGAGAATTGTGGAGATAAGAGAGAAAGTTAGCCCTCGGTTAACAGACTCAAGCTAACAAACTTGCACTGCCTAGAATTCTTTTGCCTACATTTCTATGAGCTAACCTATATGAGATATCTATATCCATGATAAAATTCTTAAATGCAAGAAATACTCCTACGACATTAAATCATTTGGCATTTATGAGAATCCTTTTTTTTCCTCTTATATTTTGGCACTCAAATCTTTAATATCCTATTATTTAGAAACTAAAATGACTTAACGGTTTTCCCACTAGTGAATCCATTTCGAGGCAACTATATAACGAGAAGTGGCCACAAAGGAAGCCCGCAATTAACTCCAAAATCATTTGTTGATCTCCTTCCAGACATATAAAATGGATGCAAGATATTCTTTTATTTCTTCAAACCCTCAAAAAAGAATCAAATTTCACTGATTTTGCCCCACTCAAGTACATGAGTTACAATTCACCAAAAAAAAAAAGTACACGAGTTACAAAATGTTAAAGTTTGATACTAGAGTTCTAGTTAATTTCCACCATCTAGTGATCATAGCTTAAAAGACCTAATAGACACCCTGTCATTCTCAAGAATCAAATATTATCAGGCATTAAAATGAAGCAAAAGATCTCTTACCACAAATTTACTACTCCAATACAGTATCCTATAATTGCCATACTTCTAAGTTACCAGGGTCCCAATTCCTAAAAATAATCCTAATTCTCTTCATCTTTGTATTAAAGATTAAAATAAACAACAAAAACAATTCAGGCTGCTATCCATGCTTACAACATAACATCTTTGTATAAGTTCAGAAAAAGAAACCGAAAAGAGTCAACAACACAAAAAATTTATAGAATGCAGAAAATTCCAAACGCATAGTCACAGCTAAACTGATAAAAATTACCATTGGGTGTACATATCCAGGACAACAATC
Organism: Marsdenia floribunda; assembly: GCA_035583425.1. Lineage (NCBI taxonomy): Eukaryota > Viridiplantae > Streptophyta > Magnoliopsida > Gentianales > Apocynaceae > Marsdenia > Marsdenia floribunda. The sequence goes on from JAXGGT010000001.1 coordinate 16,687,128, forward strand.
TTATCACCAGCAGCATTTACAATAGGCCAAAAAGTATCCTTGTTGACCTCGGTGACCTGACCGGTCTGCACCGCCGCGGCCGCCGACGCCGACGCCGATGTATCCATGGTCGACCTCAACTTCACTGGCACCCTCCTCCTAGAATTACTACTACTCACCATGAAGGCCCGATCACTTGTAAAGCCGACCATAGACTGCTTAGTGGACAATACCAAGTTACTGCTACTAGATTGCAACAATGATCCAGTAGCAGCCATTGGAGCTGCCCTGTAAGCTTGAACTTGCAAAGCCATAAATACTAATACTTCAACACAAAAAATAAAAATAAAAAAAAGTAAGCTATATATAAAAATTTTTAACACGAGAACGTGAACAAAAATGGTAGGCTATGGAGGAAGAAGATACTTGGAAATGGAGGTTTGGTTGTTACAGTTATAGTGGAGACGAAGAGAAGCGGGATCAGCGAAATGACGAAATTGGGCTCGAGAATTTTTACGGTTAGGAGAATATCCTAGGGGATTTGTGGAAATTGGTAGGTGTATTTGTGGCCAGGAGGCCATTACAAATATTTGATCCACATATTTCTGATTTTCCCTTTTTTTTTTTTTTTCTTGTTTTTTGTTCGTTTTCTGATTTTCTTCATAATTTAAATTAAAAAAAAAAAAAAATGAAGACGTATAGAAAAAAAATGTGTATATATATACATATTAAATTGATATTTTTTTTTTACACAATTGATATTTTTTTTTAATGAATATTAAATATAATTTTAAATATTTAAAGTTTTGATATGTTTAGTTTAAAATGTTTTATTTTAATATTTTAAAATTTACGTAAATTATATTTTGATTTTTTTATTTTTTATTTTAGACAAAAAATACGTAAGTAAGGACACAAAGACATTTTTTTTAAAAAAAATGAGTAAAAATATAATTTTTAGGAAATTATTTAATTTATTAATAATTAACATGTTAATCTAATTATTATATATATATTTAAAGAATAAATTATGTACTTTTCATTTAAATACGATACTCTAATTGTTATTACTATATAATATTCTTTATTCTCAAATTACCTTTGAGTTTTTTATCTTCAGTTTTATATCTAGTTGTAATAAAAAAAAAAAAAAAAAAAAAAAAAAATTGTGAGTATTTTTTAATTATAGATAATCTTTATTATCAAATTACATTTTATTTTTTTATCTTAATTTTTATATCTATTTTTAATAAAAAAAAAAAAAAAAAAAAAAATTGTGAGTATTTTTTCATTAGAGATAATCTATTGGTCAGAACTCCTCTTTCTTTTGTTATTAAGATTTTTACACATTAAGACTAATAGTTAATGTTTAAAAGGATCATGCATTTTATGTTATATTAATATAAATACATCAAATATTATTCATTTACCCATAATTTATAAGAAATTATTTGAAAATATAAATAAATTAATAATATTTGACATATTTTTATTTGCACATTTAAGTATAATAAAATGACAATAAGACATTACTCATATAGTAGTTATGATACTCGTCTCACTCGTATAGTAAAATATTTGAAAGTGTAATAGGATGACGATATAACATTACTCATATAGTAGTTGTGAGACTCGTCTCACTCAAATAGTAAATGTAGTACGTGAATATATAATAGAAATGTTAAGGCTATATTTGGATAAGTTTTGTATTGAAAAAAAAAATAGCTTATTTGAGACAAACTATCATTCAAAATGAATGTTGTCTTCTATTTTTTTTTTTAAATTGAATTTTATGTTTGAAAAAGTGGGAGTTAAATATATAGGTTTTATAGGCGTAATGATTGTGTGTAAGAGAATGTTTATTTTGATAAATGTGTGTAAAAGTGATTTTATTAATAATATATATTTTTTAAATAAAGTAGGACCCACAAATTTTATAGGTGTGTTTTATAGATGTATTTTTGGAGGGACAAATTTTTTTTAAAAAAAATGATGTCAAAATGTGCTGATTATTGGGAAACAAATTTTCTTTACTCAACTCTAGTACAAAGCTTATCCAAATATAGCCTAAGTAATTAACTCTAAGTGTAGTTAAACCTATAGTTGAGACAACAGACTTGTGAGCCTCACAATTTTATAACACAATTAATTATTGTGTGAAAGAAAGAAAATACTTTTACTTTTGAAAATTTTAAATCCAAAAAAGAATTGCTAATTAACTCTGAGTGTAGTTAAAACTATAGTCGAGACAGTAGACTTGTGAGCCTCACAATTTTGTAACACAATTAATTGTTGTGGGAAAGAAAGAAAATACTTTTACTTTTGAATATTTTAAATCCAAAAAAGGATTACTAATAAATTATGAGTGTAGTTAAACCTATAGTTGAGACAGCAAACTTGTGAATTTCACAATTTTATAACACAATTAATTGTTGTGTGAAATAAAGAAAATACTTTTACTTTTGAAAATTTTAAATCCAAAAAAGGATTACTAATAAATTTAAATTATTATGACTATATTTGGATAAGCTTTGTACTTAGAGTTGAGTGAAGAATGTTTATCTCCTAATAATCAGCATATTTGGACACTATTTTTGAAAAATGTCTCCTAAAAACACATATATAAAACACACCTATAAAATTTGTGGTCTTACCTTATTTAAAAAATATATATTAATAAAATCACTCTTACACATATTTTTCATAATAAATATTCTTTTACACTCACAATCATTACACCTATAAAACCTATATATTTAACCCCCATTTTTTTCAACATAAAATTCAATTTAAAATAAAATAGGAGACAACATTCATTTTGAATGATAGTTTGTCTCGAATAAGTCTTGTTTTTTTTCAATACAAAACTTATCCAAATATAGCCTATTATTTTTTAAATGAATAATTTTGAATTGGTTAACTATATATTATTTGATGTAAAATAAATATGAACACCATAGTCAAAAAATTAGTTTTTTTTTTTTTTTTTTTTGGTAATTCTCTATGCATTTCTCACCTATTTCCAAGAAGAGTTGGGAATCTCATATATGTTGAAAGAATGTGGACTTTCTCATTTTTAGTTGGTAGAAGTTGAAAGAAACTTATAGGCTTTGTCTTTGCAAATTCAAGGTCCAACAAATTTTTTTTTTTTTTTTTTGAAATTTTAATTTTTGTTGTGTTAATAAAAAATAATTGGTCGTCAAGAAATAACTAGTCCCAAAATGTACTTTATTTCCACAATTGAAATTCAAACTTCTAATTAATTAAAAAATATTCAAGATTTTAATTTATATCTTGCAGTCATATATTCAATATATTTTTTAAAATTTTAGAATTTTATATCTCTTGATATACATATACAAATTTTATCTGAAAAAAGATCTAGTTTAAGTTACTATTTCTAGTATATGATTGATAATTTATTACATGTCGATAATTTATCTGAGAAAAATGAATGTGTTTTTAAATTTTATTTTTCTTTATTACATAATTTTCAATCCAATGAGCAATTAATAATTATTCTCTATTTAAATAAAATATCTATCCATTTCTTTTGGAAGGGGAGAAGAGAAAAAAAAAAAAAAAACACACAAAACTTGTAATAAATTAGCCACCTCACAAATGGGTCACGTACAACTATCTTAGTGAGCTAATTAATAAAGGTAATGGAGTAAAAATAAATTTAATGAAACTATAAGGGTTGATGTGCAAATCCCACTGTATTTCCTTTCCTTTCCCAACTATCGCTGCCCTGCCACCGACCGCTGGCCATTAGATTTGGTCCCGGAGAGAGAAACCCCCAAAAATGAAAAAAATAAGGTACTACTAGAAGAGTGCGAGGTACAAGTAATAATATGCCCTAAACTCCGGGCCGGGCCCCAGTTGATTACTTGTCCAGATTGGATTAGATTAGAGATCATCTTCCCCACCAGCTCCCTCTCCTTGGAAACGGTGCCGTTTGGGAACCCGAATGCCCTCTCGACACGGAACGACATCGTTCGAAACCCCTCTCAGCACAACTTTGCTATCTCTCTCTCTCTTCTTTGGTTTCATCGACGCAGTTCTTTGGTCTCTTCATCGTCATCTCTGGCGGATCCTCCAAAGCCAAACACACCATTCTTCCTCTCTCTCTCTCTCTAAGATTCTCTCTCTAGTTATATAAAGCACGCACAGCTCACACCAGCAATCAGTTTTTTAGAACAATCATTCTCATTCTCTGTTTTTCTTTTGATTCTTCTTTTTTTTTTTTCCTTCTTTGGTTTTCTTTCTTTCTTTTTTTTTTTCTTTGTTTTGTTGGATTGTGGTGCTTAGTGTGTGCAATGGCGTCGTTTGGAGCAACGGCCTCAGCTTCAGCTTCAGTGGCCAACAATGTTCCCAAATCCTCCACTTACTTGCCGTTCTGCCACCGTCATTTTCAACATTCTCACTCTAAGGTTGCTTTCCGCATCACTACAAAGCCAAAGCTCCGATTATTTGCCAAGGTACGTTCTCTTTTCGCTTCTGAGTAGAGATTGGTAGTGATTTTTTTTTTTTTTTTTAGTTTAGTTCCTGGGATGGATCTGTTTGTCTAAGTGGGTTGTGGCTTTTCATGCAACATTGGTTTCTGCTATGCTTTGTTATGTATTCATTTTTCAGAATTACGAAATGCAAAGGGTTTTTACTGTTATTTTTAGGAAGAGAATACCTGAGCTTGGACTGATTTGGAATTGGGTCTTTGAGCTGTTTATGGGCATAATTGGCAGCTCTTCTTTGCCTTTTTATTTTTTATTTTTTACTTCTGGAAACGCTAATTGAGCAGTTTGAAATTCAAATGAGCACTGTTCTCGCATGTTTTCAAGAAGCTTTTAAGTAAGGGGAAAAAAGAAAGAAAGAAATTCTTTCGTAGATTCAGTTTTACTATTTACTCCGAAATGGTTAATATTTTGGGGAAAATTAAAATTAAAAGTTTTCCCATCAATTCTGTAAAGTACATTGCTCCTCTTAGTTAGGAAGAAAGTTGACATATTAAAGACCTTTAATGTCCGCATATTATGGAAGTAAAACTAATTGCAGAATCATACTACTTTCTTCTATTGAGAGTTATTTTTGGCGGATTCATGGCCATGGAATCAAGTGTTAAGTGAATTGTCTTTTCTCTTGCCTGTGTCTCTTATGGGGTGTTTCTTCTCTTGGTGGTTGCTTTAGTTTTAAGATTTGTATAGCTAATTTTGTCCATTTCATTGTTGGAATCATTATATATATGTGTATATTAAAACAAAAAAATTATCACCTTCCACATGATACTAGAATAGTATCCTTATGAGTTCCATCACATGGGTTTTACATATATTTTCTAAGGTTTTGAATGGTGAATGACAACTGTTATTTCATCTTCTTCATACAGGGGCTACAGTCCAATTTGAACCGCTCAGCTATAGCGAGAGGTCAATTGAATGAGGTAAGCTTCTTTCAATTGTTTTCATTAGAGGAACTTTTTTCAAATTTCCGTTCCTTTGTGGAAACACTTTTGGAGCCCTATGTTGCCTTCAAGGTTGCTGTCGATGGACCCACAAATACTGCAGTCACTGCTTCATCCGAATCAGCACCAGAAACTAAAGATGTGAAGTCATCAAATGAACCTGCACCTGTGGCTTCAGAAGAAACCATATCAGCATTTATGTCTCAAGTTTCGGACCTTGTCAAGTAGGCTATGTTCTAACCCTCTTTTTCCCTACCACCCTTACCAGGTAAATATGAGTTAATCTTTCTCTCCTGCAGACTAGTTGATTCCAGGGATATTGTGGAGCTGCAGTTGAAGCAACAGGATTGCGAACTGTTGATTCGTAAGAAAGATGCATTGCCTCCACCACCAGGTGCTGCTCCTGTAATGTTTGCTCCTGCACATCATCTTCCACCACCTATGGCACCGAGTCCTCTTCCTGTTCCTGCATCTGGGCCAGCATCTCCTCCAGCTGCCAAACCATCACCCGCTCCAGTTGCTAAGTCAGCTAAATCTTCTCATCCACCACTCAAATGCCCCATGGCTGGGACATTCTATCGAAGTCCAGGGCCTGGTGAACCTCCATTTGTTAAGGTAATGTTTCAACTGACAATCCAGATCCCTACTCCACACTTACATTCACAATCCTCTCTCTGCATCACAATGTGTATGTGTGTGTGTGTGCGCGTGAGAAAATGCCTTCGCTAAGGGTGTAATTCTGTTCAGGTTGGAGACAAAGTAAAGAAGGGACAAGTCCTTTGCATTGTTGAGGCCATGAAGTTGATGAATGAAATAGAAGTAAGTAATACTCTGGTTTACTATCCAAATATCCTTGTGATTTATAGGAACTGCTTCATTTGTTATTTGTTTAGTTCAAAAACATTAATTCCCCTCTTAATCTATGAGAAAACATGGGTAAGAGCTGTAGATGCTTCCTTTCTGTTATGTTAGTAGATAACAGAATAGTCCGGTTGGCAAATGCTAGTGAAGCAAAACACATTTGGTTTAGTGGTGTTAGACTTTTCAGGAATCTTCAACTGCCTACCTAATTTTGGAATTGATGATCTTGATGAGCCATTTGCTGTTTGGGAAGAAAATTTCACCCAAGAAATATGATAAATCTCTGGATATGTTTGGGCATAACTTTCAGCTATGATGATTTTTGGCGTTAGATTGACCCCTGTTTTAGTACATGGATTATGAAAATGGCCGGAAAATATGCCAATTTCGGACATACTGCATATATCTGACTAGAACATATAATTTATTAGGTTGACTGATGATTTGCTGAATTTAGTGATCAAAATATGGTTAGTTTTCATACTCTTTGAAGGTTGTTAATTTTTCCTTCCAATTAAGGGGAGAGGGTACAGGAGAATGGGCATAGGGAGATAAATGAGAACTCTGTGGGCAGGTGGTTATGGATTTTAAGCATTCCTTACATGCTTAGAATATGAAATTTATATGATATAAAGTTTTTTGGAAAAAAGATTTTCTGTGCTGAATATGTGCAATTCATCCTCCAGCTTGCTCAACTATTATCATTTTAACTAAAACCATTCAGATTCAGTTAAAATCATGAATTATTAATGGGCTTGTTTTGTTGTCACTTGATGACCTGCAATAGAATATATGTTAGATATTCTTTTCATTGCTGTATAATTGTTTGTTCATTGGAGAACTTCCTCAATTGAGACTGTTGAACCTTTTCTGAAATGCTTCATCTGACTGTTTATCTGGTTCCCTTTTTACATTGGATCCATGAACGATTCAAATTCTCTAAAGAAATGACTATCTAATCCTGATTAGGTGGTCTATCTCTGTTGACTGAACTATTATTAGGTGTAAGTAGATAGAGATTTAGGTGGTTTTGGCTTGTCAGCTTTAGGGCAAACTCAATGTGGGCAAGTAGTGGCAGGTCTTTTCTTGTATGGTGGGTAAAAAGAATAATTCATTCAGAAAACACTGAAGTCATGGTCAGGTCTGTTATGAATCCTTGTAAGAATGATACATAAGTAAACATGGTTATTATCCTCTGGTACCATTGCTCCCAAACTATCTGCTATGGGCAGGTTGTGTCAGGCATTTCCTTTGTTTAACATTTTGCTAATGTGACTTTAATCTGGTTTAAAGGCTTTATTATTTTTTCATTTTTCTGGCCCTTTGCAACTTTGATATTAACTGGTGTTTGCTCATCTGAGGAAATATTTATTTTGGAAGGGTGAAATGCAATCTCAAACTAGAATGACAAAATATAGAAGGGAATAGAAGAAAAGAGTTTGTCAAAAAATAAGGAAGTTTCAATAGCTTAATTCTGAAAATTTTTATCCACCTCCTTTGTAGGCTGATCAAACAGGGACAATAGTGGAGGTACTTGCTGAAGATGGCAAATCTGTGAGCGTTGACACTGTAAGTACAACTCGATATTGTTCGATGCAAAGAAAAAGGAAAAAATCATTCTTTATTATTGTCCTTAACTCTGTTGTTTTTCTTTTTCTTTCTGTTTGCAGCCTCTTTTTGTGATTGAACCACAGTGATAATCGAAGAGCGCGTTGATATATTCATATTATATTCATCAGAGAATAGGAAATGTTTGGCCAAAGTAATGCTGCAAGACTTTCCTAGAGATTGTTTTAGCTTCTGTGATCTTCTTGTCTGGGAATGAGAGTTAGAAAGAGACTTATGTGAATGAGAGCCCTTTTGATAATATTACACCTCCACCGAAATTAATTTGTTTTTTGACCATATAAACATCAAAAGACTAATAAAAAAAAAAACGCCCCTTTTCATACTTTTCTTATTAATTTATTCAATCTGCTATGCTATCTTCATATTATTAGATTTTGGACAATTTAATCCCTTAATTTTTATTTTAATTTCCTCTTGTCAAACTAGGGGTGGATCCAATAAGAAAATAAAATTAAGGGGTCAATATTGAAAAATAGATTGATGATAATTCAGATTATAAATAAATATTTTAAAACAATAATTAATTTTTTATTTTTATTTCTTAATTATATATATATATTAATTCATTATTTTTAAATAATTATATTAACAGATTAATATATTTTTAAATTATATATATATATCATAATTAAATTAACACAATTAATTCGTGTTTAATTTAGATTTAATTTTTTTCCTATAGTTTGAATTCAATCACACAAATTTTTGACACAAGAACACGATTGACATGTTTGCTATTCTTAAAGCCAAAAAATCCAAAAATTCTTGCAACAAATACAATATGGATGATTGAATAAGTAATATTTTTTCTTTTTCTTAGTTGAATGCATACAGATCCCCTTTTTTGTCTATCTTCCGCAAAGCAAATAAACAAGAAGGGGAAGGATTATTTATTGGGGGAAAAAAAAATCAATAAATTGAGAGATGGAAACATGTTACTTTTCAAAATTATCAAGCATTAACAAACGAACAGTCAAAATCTATCCGGGTACACCAAAGAAGAGAATAGATTATCATTTAACCCCACTACCCAAAAAGGAAAAATAGAGAAGAAAATAAAATTAAGAAAGGATATAATTGTCTTTTTATCAATCTAATTGCCTACCAGCAGCTTGAGCAACTAAGGGCAAGTATGGGGTTTTTCCGAGCACAGAACAAACCAGCCCATGAGCGAAGCAAGCAACCAAAAATACGAACAGAGCATTATATCCCCAGACAGTGAGTTTCAGCCCGAGCCCAGTCTGGCCTGGGGAGAGAATCCTCTGCACAAGTAACGGCACAACCAGAATCACATCGAGGACAAGGGCCTGGAGAGCATTGAATCGAACATAGCGGCTGAAGCTAGGGTTCATAGCGACGCCAAGGTACAGTGCGAAGAAGGAAACGAAACTGGAGTAAGGGACGGAATGGTAGAGGAAAAGGATAGGGTTTAGTGGTTTCAGCGGCACGGCCAAGATGGGGTACTGTGAGAATAAGAAGCGGCCATATTGGAGGCCGTTGATTAATGGAAAGAAGTATGATGCGGCGGAGATTAGGCGGTCGCTGGCTGGTGTTGGTGTGCGGGAGGCTGAGATCTTCGTAACCGTCACTTGTGTTCTCACCGCGGGAGCACGGCCCTGAAATAGAGGGAGGGGCTGCCGGAACTTGGAGGACAGCTGGGGACATGCCGTGAGACGGATAAGAGAGAGGGTCGCCATTGTTGTGGGTAGAGAGAATAATGGGGTGGGTTTTAGTGTGTTTTTTTTGGACAATAAGAGGTAGGAATAGAGCAGGCTGGTTTATAATCTTCCCACTTCAAAAAGGCAAAATGCCTTAAATAATAATAAGAATAAATCTCCATTCAAACATCCAAAGAACTTTAACCTAAGTCATAAGCTCAAGTACAGATGCAGATTAAATCTCCATTCGAACCGATCAAATCCCATCCCTTTTAACTGCATACTCGAACGGAATAGATCTCTGTTGTGCAACAGCCATTTGTTGTTTGAATAATCTGGCCATGGTTATGGATTCATAGAGAAAACTCAAGACTCAGAACCTCTCACTTTAAAATAATTAGCCATTAATGGAATTACCACCTTATTCTTCGTCCATCACCTCTTTAGATTTCAACAGAGTTCACAAAAAAACAGAAAGAATTGGAGTCTCAAAAATCATGTCTCAGATGAATAATATACAAAAACTTTAGATGTTAGTTCCACCCACTTCATGCTATTAATTAAAAAAAAAAAAAAAAAAAAAAAAGGGAAAATTAGAGGCTGATTCACTTGACAATTTCCAGTTCACTCTCTACACAAAGAAAACTTTTGGAAGTCTTTTCTGTGGTAGTAAAGCTGGGTTCCGAGAAGCAGCACCTTTAGTACTCCTTGGCTTTCCTTCTTAATTCATTCAGTTCTTTCTCAATCTCAGAGTCCTGGAAAGGAAACGACGAACTTGAACTGGTAACTGGTGTTCTCCCAGGAGGAAGCTCTCCTTTCTGCTTGTACAACAAAGACCACATCGGGCGTCAAGCTTCCAACAAAAACTTAAGATCAAGTAGAGGGCATATGTACAGACAATAGAAACTTATATAGGAGAGATGCATATGTAATGATAAATCTTTAGAAGAATATATATAGAAAATTAGTCAATTTAGTCAATGTTTTAGTCTTTTTTTTATGTCCATACTATTTTCAAGTGACCATTTTTGATCATTCTGATTATATTTTAACTATTAGAAAAATAAGCAAAACAGTGAAAAACTAATGAAGCAAGGACTAAATGACCAATTTTACGTATGCAAAAAAATAGTGCGCGAGGTGCTTGTAAACCATGAAACTAAAGAATCATTCAACAAATAACATTATAATGAAAAAATAAAAAAATAAAATAACCTTTGAGCCTCCTGATATTTCTTTCTTCAGTGCAGCTAGGTCATCATCAACTGAGGAGCTTTCAAGAAGTGCAAACTGGAAAAGACAAAAACTTGACGGAGTTACAGAATAATCCAGTAGGGATTTTGATCCTCTTGAATCTTGATATAAATAAATATATATATATATACTTGTTTCTCTTGGGATTTGATATATATACTTGAAAAAATATATCATCAATTCTGGGAATGGCATTCTTTTGGTGTGGAAAGAACACTTTGACAAAACATATAATACAAAATTATGGTACATGTGCTATACCTTTCCTTCAAGTTCATCGCTAGATAGCTGATTAATTGCCTCTGCTTGAGACTCCAAGGCCATTACTATAAAAAGAAAGAAAAAAATTTTGTCAGCAAGCTCGTTTGGGGGTTTCATGTATTTCCAGTGTTCCAGATTGCATGAAACGGACTAAGGCTCCATCATGAATGAATTTTTTTTTTTTTTTTGTGTTCCTCTCTCTACTTTTTCACGTCACGCATGCGTGCCTGCTTGTACCACACCTATAGAAAGTCGTCTAAGATCATTGTTCCTTTCTCATCGAGAAATTCTACGGCCCTTCTTTTCTAGGTTTCAGAAAGTCCTACTATTTCTAGGATTCTCCTTTAAAATCAATATATATATATATAACATAAGATATAATTGAGGAAAAGACCTTCATATTCAATTTTGACACAAAGAAAACCACAGTTTATTCTCCTCTCAGAGTGTTGCAAAATCAATAAGCTCAATAAATTGATTTTGCGCCAATGAAGACATGCAAGAAAAAAGAAGATCCATCTAATAATGATAAGGAGAATCAAAAACAAGAATTGCCATTGCTAAAGCAGGGTAAGAAGGATAGAGATTCTTGCAAGGTGCAGAAGGAGGCCATGAAGAAATTCAGGAGACAGGATGCGAGTAATCAAACCAACAAAGAAAATCAACACATATGCAACATTATTTCCCTACTCAATCCAACAAAAGCATTACAAATATGAAAATTATATTGCTTCCACAAACACCACATACTGAGATATGTGTATTCAATGTCAATGAATTGCTCAAGAACGTGTTCTACATAGGAGATGAACATACTACCTTTTAAAATACCAAGGAAAGCATGCAACAACATTTAAAATTAATAAGTAACTAACAGGACTGTCTATGATTCTAACCTTTCTCCTCCATTCTTTCAAAAGCTGAAAGAGCGCTGCTGGTGTTTACATTTCCTAACATTTCACTTACTTTGTTTGCAGTCCTTAAAAAATAAAAAATAAAAAAAGGAAAATAGTATCAAATGTGGAGAAAATAAATATCATAAACATGCTCAGTGATACAAGCAAAAGGTAAAAGAATGCAAGTAACTTTTATAAAAGATCAAACATACTTTGCAGATTGAGCACGTGCTTTCAGAGTATCTTTCTTTGACTTTGCTTCCTGTATTTTACTTTCTAGAAGCTGAAAAATAACACAGGAAAAGAATCAATTTATCAATAAAGAGTATCATGAAACCTTTATGCAATAAAAAAAAATATCATACTTCAGATATATCTACAAAAGAATAAATACATAAAAGTAATTTCGGATGGTTGTTCATTTAATCCCAGTAATCACCAAATATAGTTGCTGAAACAGATATGAGTATAATGGTGAAAACCAAATAAACTGATATGCTAGAATATTAATAGGCTAAGACAAAGAATGTGGATCCAAACAGCCACATACACACACCAAAAAAAAAAAAAAAAACTATTCGAATCACTTGAAAATGAAAAAGTAAATAAAGTGCCTAAAGTTTTAGGAATGTCTGGAAAGCATAGCACAAAGACACAAAGTGAAACAACAACTGACCCGTGTGTTTGACACAAGATTGTCAACTATAACCTTCTGCTGTTCAAGTTGAGCCTTCAGGGCATTAGCATTATCCTGTAAAATATTGGATCAGGAAATCAATTGTGAGTCAAAATTTGGCTCAATTATGTCAGCAGTAGTACTTCATTTTGCTCTACATCCTTCTTCAAGATAATGT
>JAXGGT010000001.1:16707110-16718425 GCA_035583425.1 Marsdenia floribunda
ACTATGTTACTAGTTACTAGGTCCAAAATAGTGTATGATGGCACTCTTGAGTTTAGATTGTTGCTGATGAGTTTTGAAGATATTTCAGAGGATGGAAGGATGCCAATTGTCTCTGCTTCTCCATTAAAACATGCTCTTTAGTTGCAGATGGGTGTTAAAGCTTAGCTATCTAATACATGGCTGTTGCACCTTATATAGTAACTAGGAGTTGTTTTTATTGGTAAACAATTAGGTGCCTGGAATGCGTCTTGGACTGTGTCAAAGCTTTTCATGTTTTTTATCAGTCATTTTCATAGTGTTGTGTGGGGGTAATTTTTCTGATTCTAATTATTATTTTATTTTATTTTATTTTTTTTGAGCACTGTGTTGTAGATGTTATAACTTTATTAAAGCTTTAGTCTTTTCTTCCTAAACACCAATTTAAAATCTTTCTTCTTTACAAGCTGTTATAAGAGTTTGGGAGGATGAGGAACAAGATTTATTGCTTTGAGATACCAGCATCTTACAATCCTTGTTATTTTCCTTGTGTTTACACGCTTGTAATGTGGCTAAAGAGGGCCTGGTTGTTGATTGATGTAACATTGGCTGCAGCCTTATGTGAGTTTTGCCCTTTTCCTAGATATATATAGGTTGGCATATTGTTTAAACAATAGTTGGATTTGAGGTGAATGTGTCTCTTGTTGATTATTTTGTGTTGACTGGTGAGCATTATTATTCATACTGGTTAATATTTACTTTATTGGATGATGATGCTCCAAATGCATAAATCTCTTGTAGATCTTGAAGGCAAGACAGATTTGAAGATCCGAGCTCTTGAAGCGGTGGAAGAGCTGAGGACTAAGAGAGCTGACAAGCAGGTGGGACAAGAAATTTTATAAACCCTTCAAGCCTTTTCTCTAGTAATTTAAACATACTGTTGAAATGTGAGGAAGATACATATTATTTTATTTTGTACTTTTAGTCATGTAACTTATTGTGCATTTTTAAAATGCAGTCCATGCTTCTTTTGGATGCATTCAACAAAGATCGAGCTTCACTTCCTCAGCCCCTAACAAATGCTCCGCCATTGGCACCCTTGCCTGCTTCTGCACCTGATCCCCGAGTCCAGGAAATGATTAATGAGAAACTAAAGAAGGCTGAGGATCTCGGTAAGGTTACAGTGCAGTTATTCAAGACTAACATGTTTTGTAATGTCTTACGTATCATGTTATATAGAGGTTACTACTGTAGCTTTCATTTTTATTTGAGGTTCTCAATTTCTCCTTCTGTGATGGCGTACAAGGACTTCTTTTCATTGAGAGAGCATCATTTTATTTTTAGATGTGGATATTTCATGCTTAAGTCATTTATTTATGCAGTTCTAATCTAGATGTTTATAGTTTCTCATCCCAGGATAGTGAAAACTATTAATCATTTTTGCTTCCTGGAGAGCCTAATGCACATTTTCTTTCTTTAACCTGCTAGGGAATAGAGCAAGGGCTATACTGTTCTTTCCTTTACCACGATCTTTTATTATTTTCTAATCAGCATCCTGGAATTTTTTTAGTTTCGTTGGCTTTCTCGATTCAGATACTTGAGTACAATTTAAGTTATTATCTTATTCTATTGCATAGTGATGTTGTCTTGGCCATCCAACCTCTGTATCATTGTAGTCTCCACTATCTGATAATGATTGAGAACATGTGTATTTGATATTCTTTTACTGCTTTCAGTGGTTAAGGTTGTTCATTCTTCTGTTTATGCCAGTGGTGTTAACATATTAATGTGATGTGTTTCATGCAACTTAAGACAAACAACCATTCTGTGTTCTCAATTTCCCTTGAAGCATAGGAATTTGCTTCATAAGAAATGAAAATTAATGGATTGGCCTTGGGCGCATTAAATGTTGATTAATTTTTTGTTAACTTATTCAGGTGAGCAAGGGATGGTTGATGAGGCGCAAAAGTTATTGGAAGAGGCAGAGGCACTTAAGAAGGTTTTCCACTTCCTTTTTCTATTCATTATAAGTACACAAATTGTTTTCTTCAGAAGTGGTCAATTTTTAACGCATCTATTGTTACCCAGCTACCTGCTCGTCAAGAACCTGTTCTGGATTCCGCGACTAAGTACACAGCTGCTGATGTCCGGATTGTAAGATCCTTCTCCGTGATCTCTTAATTGCTTTCATTTGTGTGATGTATGTGTCTCCTATGTTTTATTGCCATAAGAGTTCAAAGAAAAGTCAGATTAAGGAGATACTCAAGATGACAACTATGGTCACATGAACTATGTTGGTTTCTTGTACAAATCCAAAGACAAGCTACCTAATTTGTTATACTGGTTATTCCCATATTTGATGCATTCAACTTTGAGCATATTCTAATTTTTTAAGTTTCTATTCTTGATGTTTCTCACTGAATGAGGAGTGCATTGAAATGAATAAACCTTGAACTCTAAAGGGTGCATCTTCTCTTATCTAACCACACTTTTTGGGTGAAGAATTCTTAAATCATTTTCATGGGGTTTACACCTGCTTATTTGAAATTACTCTCAGAAGTTTGTATTTTGTGTACACTGTGTTTGCTCATAATGAGGGACTTTATGGTTTTATGCACACTTACCTTGATCAATTAGTCCTGATTTGGAAGTAAACTCCCCCCCCCCCCCCTCTCTTTCAGTTTTCTGATTTGGTGATTCATCTATATGTAACAGACTGATCAGAAGCTTCGTGTCTGTGACATCTGTGGAGCATTCTTGAGTGTCTATGACAGGTGAATATCTTGTTCAATTGATCCTATACTATCTTATAGATTTTAAGGATCTCAAAGAACTAGTTTTTAAGAGATTGGAGTACTTCAGTGTTTGACATGGGAATTATACCTCCGTGTTACCAGCAGGCTTTTGGGCCGAGTTTTACGAGGATAAACTTATGCAGCTAAAGAATGTGCGTTTTTTTCTGTTTATGCTTGTTGATCATGCTATAGTTAGCTAGAAAACACTTGGATTTATTTGCTGTGTTCTATTTCTAATTTTATATGAAAAGTAAATAACAGTACTAATATTTTTTTTTTTTTTTTTTTTTTTGGGGTGATTTCAGTGATCGCCGTTTAGCAGATCATTTTGGAGGAAAGCTTCACCTAGGCTACATGCAAATACGTGAGAAGTTAGCTGAGCTTCAGGTGAGACAAGAATGGCTGATTGTGTTTTCCTCATAGTTTTTCAATCTTTCTAAATGTTTGCTTACTGGCCTACCTTAGGTTTGTTGTAACCTTTTGAAAACTTTGTTTCTTTCTACTTTGAGCATGAAAATGAGTATTGGTTTTCAGTTATTTCATGAAGTGTTGCAAAGATCATTTGATGACATTTTATGCTTCTCTTAATTTGGTATATACCTGAGCGGGTACTATGAATATTGTGATTCAGGTGCTGCTATAATGTTTCAATTTCTTCTATAGAGGTTCTCAGTTTATGTGCCCTCTGTGAGTTTTTCTATCCTCGGTGAAAGAGTCAATGTTGCATATTCAAATTCTTCACATTTAGATTTATTTTAATTTTTTTTTTTCTGTCTTGATAATTCAAAATTGGAGCTCGTCCAACGGTAAAGGTATGATTATTGTATATACATTCCTCATTTTATCTGAAATTTTGGAATTGGTTCTGGATCATGAATGACCAACTATTGATTTGAGAAGGAAGATACTGGCAATTTGAAATTGGTTTGTATTAGAAAACAAGGCTGAAGCTTACTGGTATGGTGGATTTTTAGCCAGACATGGGTTAGTATAACATTCAGTTACTGTGCTTCTGGAGGCATTATATCTTTAATGAGAAGAAAGTTCAGGTACCAATTATTGGAGGCTTCAGATGAGTGAAGTTCTAGCTACTTGCAAAATAGTGTCTTTGACTTGATTCATAGTTAACCATGTGCAATTAACTGATCATTAACATTCTTGTGCATTTATCTGCCTCCCTATTCTAAATTCTAAATGAAGTGAGTAATAATCAATGGCTTCATTTCCCCTAGTGGAATTGGTCATCCAGCAAAAAGCAGGATGAAGGGAGTAGACAATTCTGTTAATTTACCCACTCAGTCCTGACTTCGTAACTGGTTTACCTTCTTTTTGTTTAAGCATTCTTCTGTTTTTTGAATTACCTTAGTAGGAGAGAAATGTATGTCCTTTTATTTTATGGGCTCTTCATTCCTAAAAGGAAATTTGATTTGCACGAGAGTTACAATTTACCCCTCGGTGACTTGGTACTTTCATTTGCCATAAGGTCTACAGAGGAGTGCCTGTTGTGGCTTGCATATATTTGTAGATGGGTTATGTTTACACTTCCCTTTTGATTGTTGTAAAATAAGCAACAAGTGGCAGTGGAAACTCAGCCGGGCCTGACCTCAAATATATCCATACGAACTTTTACTTCTTTTATTTCCTTCCAAGTTTCACCTATTATGTGTTTGTGGACATGATATTTCTTTTCATCTGCATTGTTAATTACTAGTATATAGGATTTGCATTCCTTTAGAAGTTTGCATATTTCACTTAATAATAATGGTGCTGTTGTCCATTTTTTTTCATTTTATATTGTTCATCTGAAACAGGGTGGGTGATGTCTTTTTTATTTGTTTGAACGAGTTTGTTTATATTATCTCTTGCTATAAAATAATGGAATTTAGTGATTCACACGTGTTGGCTTTCCAGGAAGAGAGAAACAAGAAGCGGAAAGCATATGAAGAAGAGAGAAGGTAGGTTTTTAATTTTATTGTGGAGTATCCCAAATGCAAATGCATTATACTTTTTCAAGAAACGAAAATTGTAAAATACAAAATTGCTTTTGACTTGCAGATCAAAGGAGCGAAGGAGCCGGGACCGAGAATCAAGTAGAGACACGGATCGTGGTGGTAGCCGTGAACGCTCAAGGGATCATGACCGTAGGAGCAGGGATCGTGATCGTGATCGCTACCATGACCGTGAGAGAGATAGAGATAGAGATAGAGACATGTCCCGCAGCTATGATTCAAGGAGGAGTCGGAGGTCAAGGTCAAGGTCACGAGAACGTTCTCGGGATTATGATCGCCACAGGCGCTCTGACCGTTACTAGTGGAGTGATTGGGCTTAAGGGGAGAAGTGAAGTAATTTTTTTTCTTTTGTCAATGCGATCTGTTGGAAGTTGGAACCTTGAAGGTGTTCATTTTGTGAGTTTTGTGGGATTCGAGTTATTGTTCCTATATTTACTTAGCGATAAAGATACTGTAGTGGATTTATTTACTAGTTGGGATAAAGTCTTAGTCGTACTAACTCAATGCCGCTTGCTTTATAATTAAACTGGAAAAGTGCATTTAACTTTATATGGTATCATTCATTTATGTTGCTGAATGCCTAATTTTGGGGGGTAAATTCCGATTTAGTCGATGGAAATGGTAAAGATTCTCAATCAAATGCTGCTTATTTTCTTGTTTGATTTCGTTAATATCTCCCAGTTAGTCCTGATTTTATTGAGATTCTTTGACAACCTTTATAGTAGACTTAGATTTAAATTTTACTTTTCCTTTTTGGTTTTTTACCCCGCTTAAACACTAATTAGCTAAAGGTAAAATGGCTATCATGTGGGAAGGGTTTTTTCCTCAGATCTTGAACTAAAATGCCGTAGCATTTTCCCCCATTATTGCATTCAATATCTATCTCTTTTTCTCGCTTTCTACTTTTTTTTTCTCTCTCCTTTTCTTTTCTTTTCTTTTTCTGAAAACGACGAAAGTTTGCTTAGAATTAAAAAACGAAAATACAAAATGTTAATTTCCGAATTAAATAAATCCAACAATGAAATAATCAATGAATTTCACAATCATTATTATTATTGTTATTTTTAATATAAGTTGCCATATATTTAAAAATGTAGGCATAAACAGAGAGAATTTTTATTTATTTAATTAAACTAATAAATATGAACCATTCGTAATTATTAAAAAAAAAAAAAAAAAAAAAAATTTGAACCCCTCATGAATAACGATTTAAAAAAAAAACCATTTTATGCTACATTTACGGCAGCTACAAAGAGAAAGGAAAACAAGTAAATAAATTTACCATCCTGCCATCGTCACCTCCTTCCAGCTTTTCTCCAATCCTCACCCAATTCCAAAAACCCTAATATTATCTTTCTCTAAAAGATTTTCGGAAATGGCTTCATTACTCCTTCCTTTACCCCGTAAATTCTTCACATTTGTGTTTCTGTTGTTATCGTTAGCACCGATTGAACCCATATTATCTGGACCGTCGATCAAATTCGATTATACCGATCCCGCTGCCTCCTTATACGACATTCTGA
This sequence comes from Marsdenia floribunda, assembly GCA_035583425.1. NCBI lineage: Eukaryota > Viridiplantae > Streptophyta > Magnoliopsida > Gentianales > Apocynaceae > Marsdenia > Marsdenia floribunda. The sequence continues at coordinate 16,713,414 of JAXGGT010000001.1, forward strand.
ATTTTCACGGTCTTCCAATTGGATTGTTCCCGAAAGGAATTTCGGATTTTAAGTTCGATCCTATCTCTGGTGGCTTTGAACTCCATTTGACGCAACCCTCTTGTGATGCCAAGTTCGAGACCAAAGTCAGGTATGCTTGGAATGTGTCGGGAACAATCTCCTATGGCGAGGTTTCGGGGATCTCAGGCGTCGCTGCTCAAGAACTTTTCCTTTGGTTCCCCGTCAAGGGCATCTGTGTGGATATTCCGAGCTCTGGTTTGATTTATTTTGATGTTGGTGTTGTTTCTAAGCAGTTTTCTTTGTCGTTCTTTGATACTCCCCACGATTGCCTCTTGCCTGCGGGTGTTGATGCCCAACAGAAGCCGTTTTCTCTTGATAATCTTTCATTTCTGGAGGACCCCGCTCGCGGTGTTCAGGTGGATATTCAATGAACCCTTTTGTGTAACTTATCTCAGTTTTACGGGCTCACTGTTCATGAAATCATTCTTTAATTTTTTTTTTTTTTTTGATAATTGAAATCATTCTTTAATTGTTTGTGGGTTTTTTGATACATTGATTATTATATACCCCATGCTCAGTTGGATGAATTATTGAAGTAGGCATTTATGCTGTCTTGTATTTCTTTCATGAAATTGGTTAGAATAACACGATTAGATAGATCTATTTAGGTGTAAAAAAAGAAAGCATTTATGATCATTGTATAGACATCAATTCTTCATTAATCCATAGAATCTGCAGTTTACTTTCACCAATTCTTTATGTATGTGTCTGCCTATGTTATATGGTCAGTTTCTCTACACACACACCCCCAAAAAAAAAACAAAAAATGGGGGCTAAAATTATAGTTGTTGATCCTGAGGCTTTTCCTACTTGTCTTGCAGCCGAAGAATCCTTCTGAAAAATCTCTTGAAGGGGTTTCAGAAGGGCCTTCCCTGAGAGCTATTTCTTAATTGGTGGTGGTGGTGGTGGTTCCACCGCGACGCTTGGAATACTATTAAGGGCCTTTCTTTAACCTGGATATAAGAGTTGTCAAGAGTTTTGGTGTTTTGCCCCACTGCTTGTGATTGCTTGCCTCAAATTACAGATGATCTTTATATGCTTTTGCTGAGAACTATTTCTTAATTGATGCTGATGTTCTGATGAAAGATTAAAAAAAGGAGGGCCAAAGAATGATATGTCATGTGAATTAGGGGTTTACATTAGGAATATGTACAGAAGAATTGGTTGAGGTTTTGATGATGTGCAGGGTCCGGTCCTATAGACTTCTTGTAGTTTTTGTTTTTATTACGCTGTTACTTTAGTTGTGGCAAAGATGTACATGGACATGAAGTTTTTAACCTTTGGATATATATATATATAGCACATGCTATATTTTACTATTATATGCACTATTAAAAGCTATAATTAAATAATAGAAGTTTTTGTTTTTTTTTAATGAAATTTAAGGCATTTTTATCTCTGTTATATGTCGAACTCATAACTTCGTAGATCATTTGCTACCCCTCCTTAACAAATAATGGAAGTTAAATTTGGATATTCAAAACATTTAAGGAAATAAATAATTAATTAATTCTGAAACTTAAAAATGAATTGTGCAATGCTTTCATTATCTTCTTGTCATCCCTTTTTTTTTTTTTTTTTTTGGATAATGAGGAATGGATTAATGCAGAAGGGATTAATAGAAAGAAACTGAAAGACCTATAAAAATACAGAAGTCAGAATCCCTTACGTAAAAAGAATTTGAATGGAGAATTATGTCAATCAAGCTGATACTATAAATAAATATTATGAGATATTTTATAAAGTAAATTGGCATAAATAGTCCCTAAATTATGGTCATTTAGTGGAATTAGTCTTTTATTTAATTTTTTTGTTGCATTGATTCTCAAATTATTTGAAATCATGTGAGATTGATTCTTTATTTAAATTTTTGAGATTCTTTATTTAAATTTTTGACTACATTAGTTCTCAAATTATGTTAAGTTGTGTAGAATTATTTTTTCCATAAAAATTTTATATTAAATCAATATTAACATTAAAAAATGTTTTTATCTCTTTAATTTTCAAAATAAAATGATAATAATAGTAATAAGTTCTTCTTATTCTACAAAATGGTAACTCATGAATAATCAATAGGATGGCAACGAGGTGGGAATTTGCGGAGACTCTTTCTCCATTCTCATTCCCAGTTCTTATATATATTCTCCATCCCTATTCCCTACAGGTAATTAGTTTTACATTATATCTTCGTCTCCAACGAGGATTGGGTACCAACGCGGAAATTTTTCACAGTTATATTTCTTATCAATTTTTTCATTTTTAATTAAATTATTAATACAAAAAATAATAATAATAAAAAGTATTTACAAATTTAATATAATTTTTTTAAAAAAAATTATAATTATAAATTAATCCCTAAATTATGGTCATTTAGTGGAATTAGTCGCTCATTTAATTTTTTTGATTATATTAATTTTTAAATTATTTTAAATCATGTTAGATTGGTATTTTATTTAAATTTTTGGCTATATTGATTCTCAATTTATTTTAAATCGTATGAGATTATTTTTTTCATCCAAAATTTATTTTAAATTACTATTAATATTAATGTATATATATCAAAGACATTTTTCTTTTTAATTTTCAAAATATAAAAAAACAATAATAATAAATTCTTATTCTTCTTATTCGGAAAAAATGGTAACTCGTGAATAACCATTGCTAAATAATTCCTTTTTGGAATATGATTCATCTGTTGGAGGAAGCAGATATTGACAAGGATGGGAAGATAAGAAGAAAATTTATTTTTTTATGTTTTATTTTTATAATAAAAATTGAAAAGATAAAATTGCTTTTTAGTTTTAGTTTTTTTTTTTTTTTAAAATAAAAATTTGGAATGGAATGACCAATTCTATACGATTTAACATAAAGACCAATGCAACTAAAAAATTATATGAGAGACTAATTTCATGCAATTTAAAATAATTTGAGAATCAAGGTAACCAAAAAATTAAATAACAGACCAATTTCATACGATTTAAAATAATTTGAAAATCAATGTAGCTAAAAAAAATTAAATAAGGGACTAATTCTACCAAATGACAATAATTTGGAGACTATTTATGCCATTTTACTTAAAAATAAATTTTATTGTAAAATTATTGTGGTTTAGGAAGTATTTAATGCCTCATATATGTTATAAATTCATTATATTATAAAAACGGTTCATGGATAAAAAATTTTTAAAATAATATTACATTAATTATGAAAATTTATTTTTACATAAATATTTTTGGGTATTTTTTATGTGAACAATGATTTAGTACAAATTTTGGATGAAATAACCAATCATACATGATTTAACGTAAGGATCAATATAAGACTAATTTTATGCAATTTAAAATAATTTAAGGATCAATGTAGCAAAAAAATTAAACGAGGAAACAATTTCACACGATTTAAAATAATTTGAAAATTAATGTAACTAAAAAATTAAATAAAGAACCAATTCCACTAAATGACAATAGTTTGAAGACTATTTATACCAATTTACCTAAAAATAAAATTTATTGTAAAATTGTTATGGTTTGGGAAGTATTTATATAAATTCATTATATTATAAAAAAGGTTCATGAATAAACAAAATTTTAAAATAATATAACATTAATTATGAAAAATTATTTAAAATTTAATATCTACTAAGTTATCTATAATTTATTAAATTATATTAAAGCATTAATTAAAAAATATATATATATTACTCTAAAAAAGAATGAAAAAAAAAAAATCATAGAAATTATCATATAAGGCACAACAATAAAACTCCAATTTACACGTCCTATCTTCCATGTCAAAATAAAATTTACCCTCCAAAAACTGTTGGAATAGGATTATTTAGAAAAACACAATATATTTAATATATAGTGGGAGGCTTTTTGGAGAGGAGTAGAGAAGATAAATTTATGGGAGAAGAGAACTTTTCATTACTACATTTCTCATCCTTTTTTTACATTACATTGTTACGAAAGAGCTAAATCATCCCTATTTATAGTATTATCTAACAAAAATGGATGGTTAGGATTTACACAATCTAAGGACTATTATTGCCTATCTAGAGAATTCTACCGCCCTCTTTACATAATATTTAGATTTTTCTTTTAGAAGAGAAATCCAATTTCACTTCCTCTTGATTCTTATTGAGGAGAAATCCAATTTTACTTCCCCTTAATTATTGTTAACAAAAAAAAAAAAAAAACAAGTTTATTTCCAACAAAAACTGCACTGGCGCGAATACCAGTCTTCGCGGCAACTCTTCCCGCTAAAACAAGTTCTTTTATGTACTCAAAACAAATCTCAATTGCATACAGCCACTCTTAGATTCCGATTCATAACTTTGATTGCAGTTCGATCCAAAATCACTCGTTTCCGAGAAAATGCCGACCATTGCTAGCCGTAGACGTTCATCTCATGTTTCCTCCGCCGGTGACAAATCCGGAAATGTTCCTGTCAACGCCAAAAAATCTAGTCCTGATTTAAGTTTAACTCCTCAGAAACGTAAGTTGAGATCCAATTCCGCCCCCAAGGATAGTCCGGAGTCTTCAGTCTTGTCGCCTGTGGATTCTTCTCCAACGAAGTTGAAATCTCCACGTCGACGCTTCAATGACAGTCCGCAGACTGATGCTCCCCAAAAAGTAAGCTTAATTCATAGCTCCGATATATCGCATTCCGGGATGCGTTCTATCCTGATTTTGGATGGCTTTTCATTTTTTTTTTTTTTTTCCGTTTAATTTGCAGGAGAACGAAAAGAATTTGGGGAACAAAGTAGTAACACCTATCAAATCACCAGTGAAAAAAAAGCTACTGGACAGTTTTTGTGATAAACCAATGTGGAATCCAAGAGGCAAGTCTATTTTTCTTAGAGTTGAAGTTCATATCTTGCCATAATTTATGGATCTTGTATGCTGTTTGTTTGGAGCCATAACCAACTAATAGAATTGCTATTAACTTCTTCT
>JAXGGT010000001.1:16742384-16753920 GCA_035583425.1 Marsdenia floribunda
GAGTTTCTGCTGAGGCATCAAATAATTTTAGGACAACAATGAAAATGTTTTGTTTATTGTCTGTCGCAAAAGATGAATATGGAAATGTTTGCCTAAATGGATGAATAAGAGGAGAGGAAACAAGGATGTTAGGATTTCTTTTGTTTTCTAATTGACCTTATAACCATTGACTGTTCCTAGATTTAACAGGGGACAGATGACCCATATATAGCTGATACTTAACCAACCCCTGAAGCAACCAACTCAAGTTATTGTAATATTGGCTTAAAAATGGCATGTTTGGGATAATCTGATCCAACAACTTTCTCACAAATCTAACATTAAAAAATAATAATAATAATAAAATTCAATACTGAAGTGATGGCAAAAAATTTTTTGATACATTTCTGAACTCTCCTATGAAGTATTGGCAAAAAAATTTCTCACCACTATTGAATTTACATGTTCTTACAGTCTGACCATTCGTCTTGTTCCTTATCAGAAAAAATAAAAACTCAAGAAGATAATAGCCCATGCTACATAGAAAAAGATTCAACTATTCATAATGAAAGGATAATGTCTATACACGCTTTCCTCTAATTGTAATAAAAATATTATGAGATTTGCAGGAACACGGTTTACACATTATCCATCCTTGGATAGCAGCCCTAGGTTAATAATAATAAGAACAACTATGGATTAAATTGTTAAAGCAGGCGTGTAATCCAAAGACAACATTAAACTGAATAAGCATAGACCATAGAGAGGCAAACCTTTATCGTCAGGATCACCCGACCATTTTCCAGCGGCGTGCTTAAAAGAACCTGCTTTCCCTTCTGCCTTTTTCCAATCAGACTTCACCCACCGGCTTTGCCAACCATCTTTTACAGACAAATAAAAACATAAACGTAAGAATCCAAATCCATTAAAACTATAACACTAAAGTCCTGTTTAAAAATTCCAAGAATGACAAAACCAATCAAACATAAGACTATGACCTCTCACTTTAAACCAAAAAAAAAAAGAAAAAAGAAAAAATGACCCAACTGGCCAAATGATCCCTTTTCTCAACAAATTCAGCTCAATTCATTCAAATCAAGCAAATCAGCCACCCAAACTTCACACACACTACCCACTACCCTTGCCTTGGATTTATAACAAAAATTGCTAAATCCAACAGCACCAACCAAATTTATTTCTTGAAACCAAGAAAGGGAAAAAAAAAAAAAAAAGAAAAAAGCAACAACCAAACAGAACTCAAAAGAGCATCGCATTCCATTTTTCCGTGGCAATCCCACTTGAAGAATGAAATAAACCAAAGAACAAAACTTTATCATAAACAATTCAAGAAGACAACATACCTTCAAACCGCTCTTCAAAGATGATCTCAGAGCTGGCAAGTGAGCAACAGAGCAGTAGCACTGCTACTGCTGTTGATAGTAGAAGAAGCTTACTGTGCTTGGATCGACCCATTTCTTTTGGCTTGGATCATTAGTACTAGATTTTTGCCTAGTTATAGAAACGTATGTACAAAATTGGACATGTTCTTGGCGCTTATTACAATAGTACCCTTACCATTGGGTTTACTTTTGTTGACTTTGAAAATTTGGCATGTCCTCCAATGAGAATTCACTAGCACGTTGTTGCGTCCAATAGCATCGCTTCTAGTACATTCTATTTTCCTGTTAAGGTATATAGTCTGCTCTCGTGCTATCCCCACTCCAACCAACCAAGAATAATTTGTCAATAATTATTTTAATTAGGATGATTTTAATCTTTATATTTTAATTATTTAGATAAAAATTTATTTTATTTTTTATTAGATTAAAAGGTTATTATTTTAACTAAAAAATAGTAATTTTTAATCACTGAAATTTTTTGATATTAAACACATGTAAATCTTATAAAAAATATTTTTACTATTTACAATTTTATTAACTAACTTAAATCTCAATAAATTTTTATTTTGGTGATTAAAAATTATTAAAATTTAATTAAAAGAACCTTTATATATAATTAAAAAAAATAAAACAATGATTCAATTATTTAAAAATAAAATATAAAGATTCATTTATCGAAATAATGTGGTAGTTTAGTGGTGACTTTATCTAACTTGTCAAGTGAAAATTCTGAATTCAAATCTCATATATGGGATAGTCTTGTGCTGAATTTCGACTATGTGCTACTATCTTAAGAATTTATCATTATAAATTTCTCCCAAATTAATTGATAAGAATATTGAGTTTAAAAAAAAAAAAAAACTAATTACATAGCATGAAGAAGTCAAATTCCAGAGCTTTATAAAGAAAAAAGTGGGATATTATGGTAATATTTGGGAATAAAGAGGGTAGGGGTATCTACTACGGCAAGTGTTGACCGATAAATGAAAGTCTTTTTGTGCTTCCTTGACAAGGGGATTTTCAAGTCTTGCTCGTCGGGTCTTCTCTAGACTTAGGGAAGACTTAAAAGGATTATTTCTTTCTTTTAAATTCTTGAATTCAAGCCATGAAAATATTATTTTCTATTTTTCTTTTTCTTTTTTTTTTTTATTTCTACACTTTTGCAAAATTGATTTTTCTTTATCTATGAAAATAAATAAATAAATAAAACCAGAGGACCAAATTACAAAAGACAGAAAAATTATGCACTAAATATGAAAAGTTCCCAACCGATCTTACAACCTATTTATGTAATTTTCTTTTTTACAGACACCTATGTCACAATCAGTTCCTCTAGAGCTTTTCAAAATCATTTACACCTAACTACACGGCTATAAAATTTTCTAAAATAATATAAAAAACAATTAAAAAAAAAAAAACCCTAAATTATATAAACACTTAATTAATGTAAATATATATATATATATATAAACCAAAAAAAAAAAAAAAATTCTATGCCAGCATTGACAACTACTAGATCATGAAAGTAGGACATAATAAATAAGGAATAACCTTATAACATCCCACATAATGAATTAATAACATTCTCTAATTTCTTCCAAACTCTCTTATCCTTTCTAACTATCTAGAAATTAGACTAACTTAATTACGCAAGAAAAGTGATTAAGAGTTCACGCGCATAATGAAAAAAACTCTAAAACTATATTACATGACTAAAATATGCACAAAATTTTCCAACACAAATAAAACTCAATACTTTTCACTTGACAAAGTAAGTAAAAATACTAAGTAAAGAAAGTTACATCCTAGACAACTCCACTGACACTTTGTTCTCAAGATTGGTTGATCATTCAGGGAACGGAGGAAAAGAGAAAAAAAAAAAAGGTAAAAAATACTGTAGCCAAAATTTGAACTTTTAAGCCCAATTATCGACTGTGACTTATTGCTTATACTTATAGCTTCCATCATTCAACCATAAAGCAAAAGAACAGAAAAGTATATCAGTAAATGAGAAAGTTGTAAAGTTACAACTCATGCCGAGTCAAACTCAAAATATTACGGGGCAATTAAAGAAAAAAAAGGGTAAAATTTTTCTTTTTGAAAAGAGATGACAGAAAATGAAGCATATTTCAAGGAGTAGAAGAAGATCAATAGGTGTTGGAATTGTCTTCTACTTTGCCTGAGGATGAGATGCAATGAAGTCAACCGCAAGACTAATGCTATTGATCCTATCTGCTTCATTATCTGGGATTTCAAATCCAAACTCTTCTTCAAGTGCCATTACGATCTCCACTGTGTCCAAACTATCCAAACCAAGATCATTCTGGAAATGTGCATTTGGGGTAACCTGATCAAGGAGTCAAATTGATGTGAAAGAATCGTGAGCATAAGGAAAAATGAACACCGACAACAAAGTTATTCAATGAAATGAAAAGAAAAAATAGAAATTAACCAATTATTCATTGTTTCATTTTCCTCGCTAAAACTTCAACACATGATAAACCAATTATGAATTATTTCCTAGTTTTACAAACCAAGCAGCAGACAGAGATAGCTTACAAAGGGCAGCAGAAATTGCACACAGCAAAATGCATGATACAACCCAATGCTCTTCAGTGTTGATTCAGATAGAGAATTCACAAGTACATACACAACTATTAGATAGTATAAGTAAAATGGATGTACCAAACAACGCAAAGTAGACAGTTGAATAAGTAAAAACTGATCCAATGCCCATAGTATATGATAATCCATTTAATGTTTACAGTTTCATCAGGTAAAAATCCTTTTAATTTCTTTTCTTATCCCGCATTTTCCCTTTGAGTTGAGATAAACAAAAGAAGAAGTTTCACTGGCTCAAAGGTGCAATAAGAAAATGAGCACATGCAACATTTTAAAAAATCCGTAGCTGCAGATTTGGGTAAAAGCATAGCAATCATCTTAGAACAAGGGAAATAGAATGTCAAAAATCTTGTAATGCTTTTTTACATAGGGTATGGTCACAAGAATTTCACAATGACGCAGTTCGGAACGGAAAATGGATCTTACATATGCTACAGACCATGAAAACTCAGGAACATATGTTATTCTCGTTTTCTTATGATAGAAAAGGTTGAAGAGACAATAATAGATAATCTCAAAATGATAAGAGAGTAAACATAATACTAAGTCAGATAAAAATATGAAAGTTAACTAATCTCACTCAGTCCCTAAGGTCATTTGCACAAATCTACAATATTTTGGTAAAAAGGTTCTTACTTCAAACTAAGAAAGATGTTTATCTCACGAAAATTTTCACATTTTAGTCCACTAATGAATAGAATGGCTTCGGATGAAGATTAGGATACAAAAATCTCATTCAACAGGTAGTCTTTTTATCTATGTATTCTTATTCTTAGCCATACATATTTTCGATTTCCATATTTAGATATATGCTACTTATCCAATTCCCAACTCAAAAATGATAGAGACTAGAGAAGTGAAGTTCTAGAAGTTTAAAAGGAAAAAAAAAAAAAACTTACACTGATAAAATGATCAAGAAATAACAATTAATCGCTACCAACAACCGTTATCACCAGCATACTCAATATAGGTCTCTAATTCTAGTAATTCCTCCCATACAATACAATCCCTTAAATTATGACACCAATTATACATCGTTAAATCAAATTCCGAGATCATTTTCTCATTATGCAAAAGCCCTAGCAGACACTAAAACACCTAGTCAATACCCTATATCTCAAATCCCTTTTCCCACAAAAGACAACAAAGTATATCAAGCTGTAATCTAACCTTAGAGGGCTCGACTTTCTGGAAGTTCTTAACGACAGTGACGACCCGCTCGGTGACCTCAGACTTGTCAAGAAATGAACCCCTAACTTCCTCGGAGAAGTTTTGGCGTCTGAGAAAATTGGAAAATGGGCCACCGATAAAGCCTTTAGGGTTTTGGAGGATTGGTTGTGAAACACGAGCGTTCACTCTCAAGTACTTGAGCAGTGCAATCCTAGCCGCCATTGGAAGAATGTGTGAGATTTCTTGAACCCTCCTCTCCGCCTCCGTGCGTGCCCAAAAGGTTGGGAGAAAGCACTTCTCTTTTCTTGAGGGGGGTTTTGTTAGTGTTTGTGAAGAAAAACAAATATTAGGGTCAAACACTCCTATTAGATATCTACATATCTCCAAGATTCCATTTTTTTTTAGATACATACATATCCCCAAAATCCCTTTAATATATATATATATATATATATATACATTTCTCTAAGTCATTTGCTTACACACTTTTTAAATACTATACGAAATAATGAGTTTAATGTTTTATATTTATGTAATTTGAATCTATTGTAAAAGTCTAAAGTAAATTTTTCTTAAATTAATCGAAATATTTGAATCTAATCTATAATATATACAAAAAAGGAAAAAAAAAGTGCAATCTATTAATAGATATAGTATTTTTAGATATATTTCTATCTCTTAATATTATAATATTTTAATATTTATATCAATATTATCCCTATAAAAATTTAACTATTTTTGAAAATAAAATCTTATTCAAACAATTATTTATTTGACTTTTTTTTTCATTATGAAAAAGATAAATGCACTAAAAAATTAGAATTTATGCACTAATTTTTATTTTTAACTTTTCATATATTTTGAACTTATGATATTTTGAATCACAAACAAGACTGTTATCCACTGAACTAAGTCCTTCTTGACAAAATTTATGAAATAATTGACTAAAGTCTTTTTTTTAGAGGGAGCACTCATGCCACTGGACCAAAGGCTTTTGGGCAATTGAACTAAAGTCTTATATAAGAAAATTGGCCGGTTCAGTCCTCTAACTATTTTTGTTAATTAACTTAATTTCACAATCTTTTTTTAACCTGTTAAATCCTACATTTTTTTAAAAACAACTTGTTAAGTCCTACATTTTTTTAACCTGTTAAATTCTACATTTTTTTTACGAGTAATCCTTCATTCAGACTAAAAATTTAAATTTTTCGATCAAAATTAATCACGTGTCAGGCACATGATGTTTTTTTAAGGGCAAAATCGTCCTCACAATATTTCCCTCACAATTTCACCGGAGGAATTCCATCGTAGCTTGGTGTGAGGACGATTTTGCCCTTAAAAAAAATATTATGTGCCCGGCATGTGATTAATTTTGGCTAAAAAATTCAATTTTTTTGCCAGAAGGAAGGACTTAACAAGCTGCTTGTAAAAACATGTAAGACTTAACAGGTTTAAAAAAAAAATATGTAGAATTTAACAAGTTGCTTATAAAAAAATGTAGGACTTAACAAGTTAAAAAAAAAAGATTGTGAATTTAAATTAATTAATGAAAATACTCAGAGGACTAAACCGGCCAATTTTTCGTCTTATATATTAATTTTTTTTTTTTTTTTCAAATCAGTTTTATAAAAATAATTTTGGTAAACAATTATTAGGAAACTTCCTAAAATTGATAAGTAGAAGAAAAAAGGAAAAAAAGTGTTAAAGATGATGGTGGACATTGGACAGTAATGTTTACTGCTTATATAGAGATAAAAAGGGTTGAAAGATTCTCACTTGGTTTTTTCCAAATTACGGTTGGATTAGAAATAATCGGAGGAAAACATAGGACCGTTTCCAGAATCCTATGTAGTAATATTTGTTTCCTTTTCGGAACCAAGAAAACATCGAAACGGTTGCCATCTCTCACTCACTCGTTATCTTCTTTCTTCTTCTTCTGCTTCTTCAATCATCAGGAATTGAAAAAATGTTGGCTGCTCTTCTGGCGTTGTTCTGCATCGGCTCCATCATCACTCTATTTTACGGTTTTTATAAAGCTGATGGTGAGTTATATTTTGTAAGGTAGTAGATTGATTTCATTACTTATTCAAATTAGCGTGCACGTTTTCTTTTCTTTTACATATATATATATATATATATATATATATATGTGAATCAATATTCGGTGCTTTACTTAAAATAAAGTTTTTTTTTGGGTGATTGTTGAATTTTAAATTGTTTGTTTTGATATATGATCAGGGGATTTCACATTGTTGTCTAGAAGACATGTTCAGCGCGAAGAAATCGAAGATAAGGTGTTTTAAATTATGTGATTTATTTGATAAATGAATCTGAATGCTGATTTATTATTCTGATTTCCTTTTATTATTATTATTATTATTATTTGGTTTGTTGTTTGGGATTTATTAATGTTTTACGTGAATGAATGAATGGCTGAACAGGTTATTTGGATTACCGGAGCCAGCCGTGGTATTGGTACGTTCTCCCTTTGATTTCTTGAATTCTTGTTTCAAGTTTTAAGATGGAACGAGACAGTTTATTACCTAAAATTTCTTGAACTAGATATGAAATGGAAATTAGAAAAAGCTTGTATGTGTTTTTAAGAGAATGATTCCCTTTTTTTTCTTTTTTGTTTGGAGAGGATAGAGATGAGAGATGAGAGAAGAAGAAAAGAAAGCGAAGTAAATCCTATATAGGAGCGGCCATTAAATCCCTTTATAGAAATGTCTGTGCTATGCTTGAAAGAATACTGGGTTCTAGTAGCTGAACTAAAAGAAGACCTGTTTCCTATGTTTCTGAAGACCTTTTCCTTTTATTAGGCTATGTAAAGTTTGTTTTCTGTTTCCTCAAATGGCACAGGAGAAGTTCTTGCTAAAAGACTAGCAACCTTAGGTGCAAAACTTATTATTTCAGCACGAAATGAGGCTGAATTACAGCGTGTCAAGAGCCAATTAGCTGGTACATATTCCATTTTCTTCATTTCTTTAGATTCTTACATGTCCTTTCCTTTTTCATATCTCCTTCATATGTGGATGGAAACCAGGAAAACATGCACCGGATGATGTCGTTATTTTACCTTTGGATCTAACTTTGGGAGAAAATAAGCTTGCAGAAGCTGTACAGAAAGCTGAATCATTTTTTGATGGTGCTGGTGTGGACTATCTTATCCACAATGCAGCCTTCGAGCGACCTGTATGTCACATTTATTGCAAAATATAAAGCAAGGGATTTGTAGTTTATTATTTGCACGCACAAGCAAGTCAGTGAGAATATATAGTAAAGTTTTACTCTTAGATTTTGCCAAAGATTTCCTTGTGCTCATTTTACTTTTGTTTCAATTCTATTACAAGGTGCATAATGATCTTCTCTTTTGCAGAAATCCACAGCTCTAGATGTGACAGAACAAAGTCTCAAGGTAACATACTTTTGCTAACGCATGGTGGGAATTATGACTGTACATGAATCTCCACTTAAATAAATTCTTGAGTAGGTTTTCCACTATTTTGCTTCTTGATATTATAGCTTGTGCTTATTTTCTCCGTATCTTTTGGCATCAATCATTTCTTTGTTCTCATTATAAAAAATTTTCTGTCAACTTCGTTGATGTGGATTTTCCTATTAGACCAACAAAGACATCAATAAACAATCTGTAATTTATCTCCACAAAAGATCAAAGTTTTTAAATGATTTTAATTCTTGGTTAGGTTGGAGATATCTATATATGTATTTCATTGTTTTAATCATTCACATTCATGGCATGAGTGAGTGGGTAAAACAAATGATGACTTGAAATTTGATTTATGGAGTGGAATAGAACTTGTATAAATTTAGCCCCCTGAAATGTATCTTGACTGAAACTGTATGATTTAGAGTTTGCTTCTATATTTGTGCCTTGTTTGACTAGATATGTGTGTATCAGTTTTATTTCTCTAATTTTAAACTACTAAAGATGGATTAGGAAAGTTGTGTCCTTTTCAATGGAGAGTATAATCTAAACAGTACTCGCAAGTCAGCTTTAGGGGCAATTGCTATATAGGATTACAGTTCAACTAAATTGCCTAATGGTTGCAAGTTAAAAGCATAAGTTTTAATCTTTTATCATCTTTACATCAAGGAAGCAGCCATCTAAGGATACTATTTTCTTAGTAGGCAACCTTTGATGTAAATGTCGTGGGGCCAATATCTCTTACGCGTTTGCTTGCGCCCCACATGGTGAAGCGTGGAAGAGGACACTTCGTTGTGGTATGTATGTAGTGCTATTGATTATTATGTGTTTATACCAAAATAAGATTTCTCTTTGTTATGCATTTATTGGATGGCTGGTTATACCTGTTATGCATATGTAAATATGTGATATGATATAAAGCTAAAAATGCTGTATATTTTAACTGAAACTTAGAGTTTTCATTCTTTCCTTAAAAGATGTTTGATCATCTTGAATTAGCTTGTTCAAGATGGGTAAATATATAAACCTAAACAACTCCTTGGATTTATTCATATATCATGCTGCTTCATGTTTGGATCTCAAATATTAAGCCTATCACGTGGATAATCACTCATAAATGGAGGTGAGACAAGACTCAATCATGTACCTTTTGCTCTGTTACTGTGTTAAATTTCTGCTCTAAGGTCCCATGTTCAAGTCTTGTCTCCAGCCTATTTATTTGTGATTAGTTGCGTGGACTTGTTACTGAAAATTTGTATTTAGGCAACCCCTGAAGGGATGTAGTAAATGTATAAATGTATAAATTTAACTCCTCTCTATGATTTTAAGCTTTTAGATAAGGTGAAAATTTAACAGAGACTAATGATTGATTATTTTAAGGATGAAAAGAAATGAATTTTTGATCATTGTTAATGCTATTTCACAAAATACTCCCAATGGTAGCTAGTTGAATATGGAATTGAACTCCTAATTTCTGATGGGTTCAGCATTATTTGTTGTTTAATTTATTCCTTCATACAGATGAGCAGTGCTGCAGGAAAAGCACCTGCACCAGGGCAAGCTGTGTATTCTGCTTCGAAATTTGCACTAAATGGGTACTTTCATTCCTTGCGCTCTGAGGTAAACATGGGATTGCCACTGCTATCAGAGAATGAAACCTGTATTATGCTCTTAACCTCTTGAGTTAGAAAAAGTTAAAGACCAGTACACATATCTTATGATATAGTAACTTTCCCGGACATTGTATTTTCTTCTTAACTTTGGCGTATAAACCTTAAATCTGGAATTGCTGAAATCTGTGTTTTCCGGAAGTAACTGTTTCCTTTAATAAACAGGATCCATGTGATAATAAGAGAAAAATGAATTGCCAAAAGTAGCAGGAGAAGAAAATGAAATTGTTAAAAGTGCTTTGGAAATCTGTAGAATTCTCAAAATTTATTACCATAGGTAGCCAATCTTTAGTCTTTTTTACAAAATTAATACACATATGTATAGACTTACTAAATATAATGGCCAGTTGTGATTAACTTTTCCTAATAGATTTGATAAAGACATTTTTCTTCCATATTTATATACTTTTATGGAGAAGAGAAAAAGATGATAGTAGGATGTCCAGAAATATATCTCTCCTCAAGTGTTCATATCCTGGAAACATCATCTTTGCAAGATCATAAGTTAACAATGTCATAAATGCTAAAATTTTAAATCCCCTGAATTTGATTTCCTGGATATATTATTACTGGGTTTTCTTTTCACCTGGGAGGAAAGCTGTTGAAAGAGGTGTGAGATGGATAAGGATGTGCTATTTATCATATTAAATTTGAATGAGAAAAGATGGAAATTTGCAAATGCTCTGTTTCTTCAAAGAACCTTAGAATCTCACAATTGATGAGACTTCAAATTTTTGGTGTTCTAATTCCTTGTAATTCCAACAACAGGACAACCATCAAATCCCTTCACAACTCCTTAACGAAAGAACACATTCTCATTGGACTTCATTGCTGCAATCTTTTCTTTTTGCAGTTTCCAAAATCTGATAACATTTTTTCATCATATATTAGTGCATGATGTTTCTCAATTCTATTTATACTGCCAAATTATCTAAATTGACTTTTTACCTCACTCAGTTGTTAAGTATCAGTACAGAGAAGTTTCATGCTAAATTCAAACCACTTTACTTTTATTTCCTAAGTCTTAGCCTTTTAGTTGATCCAAATTTGGAGCTTTAATATATGTTTAAAGGCTATTTTCTACAACTAAAACATCTTCTGAATTTGGATTTATCGATTTCTTCAAGTACCCATATATAAGTTAATAAGTGCAACAAGTTATATGACAAAAAATGATATAAACTGGTACTCTCTACCAGTTTATCTAAGCAATCACAACTAAGAACTGTGAATTGATTAACCAAAAAGAA
>JAXGGT010000001.1:16759089-16776356 GCA_035583425.1 Marsdenia floribunda
GCAAAAAGTAAGTGTTACATTCATTTGGAATAGATGAAAGCCAAGTGTAACATATGGTTGCATAATGAGGGTTTTGTTGATTAACATAGAAAGGAAGGTAAAAGCATTTTGTGAAACAAACCTGTGCAACGTACTGTTACACCAGTTGGGATATGAGTGATGCGAACTGCTGTTTCAACCTTGTTAACATTTTGTCCTCCTTTCCCACCTGCCCTCGAAAAAGTGATTTCCAAGTCTTCTTCAGGTATTTCAATATCCATTGACTCAACAGGAATAAGAGGCATGACCTCAACACCAGAGAAGCTTGTCTGCACAATAAACAGATGTTTATTCAATCATCACTAAATTGAAACAGAACTCCACCACCACCCCACCTCCCAAAGACACATAAAAGAGAGATTCAGTGACTGATAAAAGGCTCCAACAGTCACCCCAGGGCAACCTGCCTACAACATTAGTTTTGACTCTGGAAATGTAGAAGGTGATTCAACTAGATATAGGCACAGGGGTCATTTGGTTCAAAATGAATACATTCTTACAGCTGGAAATATTCTCGGGAAGAGATCATCAATCTCAAATATCCATAGTCTGTTTACAAAATGAAAATATTTGAACTTAAGTTGGAAAATGTAAATAACAAAAGTGGATAACTCAAGTTTACCTGGCGAAGGCCCTTGGCATTAAAAGGTGACTGCCTCACGATGCGATGTGTACCCTTTTCACCAGACAGATACCCATAAGCATACCGGCCTTCAACTTCAATTGTAGCAGACTTTATTCCAGCTTCCTCTCCCATTGATTTCTCAACCACTTTTGTCTTATACCTTTGCTTCTCCCCCCATCTTACATACATCCTGAGGAGCATGTCAGCCCAATCCTGCACTGGAGTTTATCAAAAGATTTTACATAAACTAGGAAGAATTAAGAGGAAGAATAAAAATAAGGCATGTTTAGTCCATCATTCAATTCAGAACAATGACATACCTGAAAAGTGGCTCATGCAGACAAAATGTACCCAGCAGGAAGAGAAGAAGAAAACAAAACAAAAATTTCTGAGGCATAATAACCATGCTAAGACACTATTAATTCATCGGTCAGATATTTTTCCACCTTAAAGATGTGAAAAGTAAAATGTACAAATTCAGCAGCCACTAGAGCACTAACATTCTTCTCCAGTGCTTATGCAAATTAGGTAAAACAGACAAATATATTTGGCATGTTAATAATAATGATAATGAGGGTGATAAAGCACCATTCAATAACTGCAGGTCTTAGTCTAAGCAATTGTGATGAGAAACAAATATGACTATATGTTCCATGACTCCATCTGTGACAATGAAAACGAAAGAAGAAGGAGGGCTTGGAGGGCGGGGCAGCGTTGTTGTTCTCAAACATGTTAGTAAACTAAATCATTTTTCTATTCATTCATCTCAAGATTAAACCCCCTGTTTTCCCTGATGCTTGATTTTTATCAAAAATAGATGAAAGAATGGTTCCTATAGCTGTCACACTTTGTTTCTCCATTAATTGATGAATCAATTAGACCTCAAAACGAATCAAAAAATTAGTTCTTTAAAAATGTCTCATACATATCCAGACGTGACAGTAATAACAGAACTAGTTACAAAGCTAGAATAGTCAATTCAGAGAGAAGTCAAAAACTCACGAAGGTAGAGGTAAAAATACACTAGCATTCTTTTCCAAATATGCTTATATTGTTCTCCCCTAAATCCTTTCTCAAGCTTAGTGAGTCCAGAATATACTTCTTGTAATTTCTTGGATATTTTGTGAAGAAACAGAAAATTGCCACTTATCAGAAATTTTTCCAATTTTGATTTTAAAATTAATTTTCAAAGGATGCACATAAATGTTTGATACCAACAGATGGCAAACCACTTTGAAAGTTGAAATCTTTGTTCAGCATTTGAAACTAGAATTACCTGTGCATCAGTTCCCCCTGCACCAGCTGAGATATTAATGACTGCACCTTCTTTATCATAGGGGCCAGACAGAAGCTGAGTCAACTCAAATCGATCCAATGCCTTGTTCAAGTCTCTAATAACAGCGGCAGCTTCTTCAAGAAGTCCTGTATCAATAGAGTCCATCTCCTCAGTAAGCTTGATTATAGTTTCTGCATCTTCAACCTGCAGGAAGTTATTTTCCTGATCTCTTTAGACTCTTAGGAATCTGAGTAACCATCATTAGTTCTAACAGTGTACAGCACAAAAAAAGGACATGGAAGTTTTTGAGTGATCTCTTGGTGCCAACAGCATATAACATTGTTCTTCCCTGATATTCACTAACTTTGCTTCATTGTTTAATCAGTCAGCAAAAATAAAATTCCTGATAACATATATCTTTTATAACATGTTAAACTATTAAAACGGCTGCTGAGAGATTGCTATTACGCCTCTACCATTCATTTTCTAACAACAGCTATAAGGACCAAACAATTCAACCAGTATACTACATAGAAGTTCAAACCTGTGTTTTGAAATCACTTAAAAGCTTTATTTTCTCTTTGACATCTGTTAAAGCCTGAAGTGTTTCCTGAGCTTTAGCACGATCATCCCAAAGAGAGCTATCTGCAGCGGCAGCTTCTAATTTTGTGAGATCTTCTTCTAGTTGTTTTAGACCAGCAGCAGCCCTAATTTCTTCTACCCGCCCAGAGGTAGTCTCCACATCCTTCCTAAGAGCATAGAAATCTGTCTAACAGTAGCAAAACTGTTAAGAAGAGCAAGAGAACAAATAATATAAATTATCATTATTCAGTTTTATATTTTATAGAGTACAATAGTTAGTCTAGGATAGAAAGATAGCCAACAAAATCAATTAAAATCCTAAGAAGTCACAGCTTCAACACTAATGGCTAGTACCTTCTATTAACAATTGTCTCGATGATGGTTATCAAAAGCTCCATTATTTCATTATGCTTCAACACTAGTGGCTACTTCTTTCTTATGCCAAACGTCTCAAAGATGATTATTACAACTCATGCAGTACTGTACTCCGTGACTCCCATCTCCACACCAAGCCATCTCAGCTCACATAGAACCCCCACAAAATTCTAGCACGCATACGACACAGCTACTTTGAGTTACATATAAGACGCTCCTAGAGCACCAATAAGCTATCCTCTATAGAAGTACACCATTGGAACCTCTTCTTACCATAATTCATGCAAAGAAGACATATCGACACACTTTTCCTAGATAACCTTAATCATTACCTTAGGAGTATCTACTCTTATTAGTGCTGAATTATACATCAGACCACCATGGAGCCTTCATTTCTAGCAGCTATAAAACCAAGGACTTTTCTTTTGATACTCTTGAATAAATTACCATCAGTAGTAGCTCTGTATTACATACCTTGCAATGCCCATTCACTTGTTTCGGTACTTACTCCAGCATCGGGAGCTGCAAACAAGACTTTGATACCTTAAACAACAAGAACACCAAATTAAGTGAGAGAAATGGAACAAGAAACATTGTAATTGTAAAGAAAACACTCAAAAAAAAAACAGTTTTTAACATCAGAAAACTATGAAAAAAAAAGAACCTAATAAAAATACAACTTACCCACCATACCCAGAAACGAGAACAGAAGTCGGAGACAATTAGTACAAAAATAGAAAAACTCCTCAACAAAAACCCACAAAATCATTTTTGCAGATAAGTAAGTTTCAATACTCACCAGAAAACACCGGAGAAGATTGCAAGGAAGAGAAATCAACGAACGAAAGATAATTGGAATTACCAGAAGAAGGGAAGGACAAAACGGGATTTCTTTGGCAAAAGAAATCAGCTTGAGATGATATTCTTCTTATACGTTGTAATGAAAGATTTGGGTTCTTGGATGAATATACTGAGCTCATAAGAAGTGTTGTTGGATGAGCCATGAAGCTCTGCAATACTCCCTCCATTGGAGAAGAAACTTGTGAGAGAGATATGAGCACACACAGACGGGTAAAAACGTTAAACGTCCCACCGTAGAAATCAGACACAGTAGTTATCTTAACAAGCAGCAAGAAAACGGTAAGCTTTTACCATCGGCCCGTTCTTCTATCTTTAGGAAAATTTGGAGCAATTACAGAAATCTTAGCCACAGTTACCCTAATGACGAAGAAGCTGGATCTAGGGCAAGAAAAGCTGACTTCTCTGACAATTGGTATCACGACCCCTCCACTTGGCACCACCCAGAGACAATTAAATATCTTGAATTGACAAAAGAATACTTAAACCATCTCTGTTATTTCATATCAGATTTAGTTCGGATTTCATGTGTGTTAGATCGGTACTAAATAAGTGATAGCATTTTGGAACCTCCCTCTCAAGGAGGCTGCAACACACAGAAGATTCAAGAAACCTCCATTTCTATTTTCTAGTCGTGTACGCTAATGGAAAAATGTAAAAAGTATAAGAAATTCAGAAAATGAGTTCACTAAAGCAGGCATATCATCTCCATATTGGCTTTCCTTCTAAAGCAATGATGATCATTCATTTACATTATCCCAGTAGTATTTCTTTCGTTCCAGATTCATAATCCTATATTTGGTTGGCATATATCTGTGTGTGTCTGTGTGTATAACTGGCATTAGAATCGGATTCTAGTTTGATTGGCAATCTGTGTCAGGAGGAGGAAGAAAAAGAAAAGCTATATGAGGCTCCGTCTGTGTGTACTAGACATGCTTTCCTTCAGTGATTTCAGCACGGCTTCACATGCTAATCTCTTAGCTGTCTTTTTGTCTGTAACAGAGGATGACTCTTTGTAAATAACACCATTTGCTTCAACCTCAACCGTGATGGTAGCTTTGCCATTTGTACCATCAAAATATGGTTTCTTCATATCATAATGTTCCCTTTGACATAATTCAGTCAACTCCCTCACTGGGTGGAGCTTTAATGTCTCTGGTGTAATCATTGGCTCCAGAAGAGGCCTTATGCTTTGAAACACAGTCTCCTTGTCATACCCAGAATCAATAAATATAGCTCCAGCAAGAGATTCAATAATGTCTCCAAGAACCTAGAAGATCACAGAAAACGAATATCTTGAGAAAAAAGGATTATTTGCATCTGTAACTTCTCTATGGATTTTGCATTGGTTAGGTACGAGGACAAGGTAAAACATATTACTACAAATCATAATTCTTCACGATTAAAATGATTGCAGTTAAACCAAGAACCTTACCTTGGGGAAAAATGTCTTTGATTCCCAGCCAAAAGTTGATACTGACGATGATTTCTCAAAATTTTGGATGCTTATGGAAATTTGTCTCTGCAGTTCTTGGGAAGCATGGATGATTTGCTTGTGTAGTCCAGCCTTAACTGCAGACTGTGCATAGCAATCATTATGAACTGAGGCTGATCTAAGATCAGTCAACAGTCCAGGAGAGAGCCCAGGATGTTTACGGTATAAGTACAAGGTGATAAGGTAATCTAGCACAGCATCCCCAAGAAATTCTAACCGCTGTAAAATTAAGATGATGATAATAAGTATTAGAATGCAAAATGCAAAGTGTGTACTTACTTTTGTTTAGAATTTATGATTGAATAAAACTGCCTTTTGGATTGAAAAATGTATCCATAAACATCAAAGCTTTTCAATTAGAGAAGATCTGAGTTGCGTTAGTGAAAGAGAGCAAATGAGACAAGCAAATGGAAATATAATTAGGAGTACTACCTGGTAGCTTCTTGGGATCTCAGGCACTAGATAAGAACCGTGTACAAGTGCTTCAACAAGAAGAGAAGTATCATGGAACTTATATTTAAACAAAGACTCCAAAAATTTGACATGGACCAGCTTCTCTGGACTTATCTGGATTGGCATGGTATAAGGAAGAGAAATGCAATTGACCTTAATACCAAGCCAATCCATAAATGATAAGGCTGCTATTTCGCCTCCTGAATCAAGGAATGCACCTATTAAGGCCTCAACTACATCAGCCACTCTCTTACTTTTAATTTTCCTTCTTCCTCTACCATAAAATATTCTTCCATAAGAAAGCAATTCTTCATCCAAAATATAAGCTCCAGTATTATCCCCTGGTATAATCCAAGCTTTGGGATCAAATGGTTCATTGCGAATAAAACCCTGTGATTGAGAAGCAAATCACTTTAGACAGGAAACCAGTCAATCCTGGAAAAGCATAGACAAAATTGGTATAAAATAAAGTCTCCCATCATTTTAAATCACAGCTGATTGCTGCAAATACAGAAGGTAATTAGAGTTGCTTAGAACCCCATTACGGATCACAATTTAAGTTAGGAAATGATTACTTCGAAATATATTTCAGTTTCTACAGCAGAATATCACTACAAAAGGTGAAACGAGTCCACCAAATTGTGACAGGGATTATATTCTTGCCAGTAATGTAAAATGCATTGCTTTCTCAGTTCATACAATAGTTACATGAGAGAGAGATTCCAGTAAAGGAGATAAATGGTCAAAGGAACATAAAGCTTAAATAACAGAATGAGGATTTGTTTAGAGCATAAGAAATATAAAATTAACCTCAACTGGATTAGAACCCCATTACGGATCACAATTTAAGTTAGGAAATGATTACTTCGAAATATATTTCAGTGTCTACAGCAGAATATCACTACAAAAGGTGAAACGAGTCCACCAAATTGTGACAGGGATTATATTCTTGCCAGTAATGTAAAATGCATTGCTTTCTCAGTTCATACAATAGTTACATGAGAGAGAGATTCCAGTAAAGGAGATAAATGGTCAAAGGAACATAAAGCTTAAAGAACAGAATGAGGATTTGTTTAGAGCGTAAGAAATATAAAATCAACCTCAACTGGATTAACTACTGTCAAGCTCAAGGATTCAAATTGTGACCAAAAGAGCCCACACAAGAATATAAACCATACCTGGATTTTGCGGTCACATCCTAGCTTGCACAAAGAAGCATTAGATATGACTTTTTCCCTCTTGATAGTGAGGAGACCTTCATGGTGATTAGGATAAGCCAAGAATAGCTGTTGACTAACAGCGTATTTCAAAAAAGAGTCTCCAAGAGTCTCTAATGACTCGAGATGAAAATTCTCTTGACAAGCTGTAGTTGTAATCGCTTCCAAAACCTATAATTTGATAACAGTTCACAACACAGCCTGACCAATTGAAAAACTCCTCAATATTCAATGCTATTAACTTATACATTCTAGCTATTTAGGAAGCTGGACTGTAGACAGCTATAACCATTCAAACTTAAGGCAATTGGCATAACAAAAAAGACACAAAATAAACCCCAGACAAATAATATAAATATAAAATGGAATAATAAAAATATGCAAAAAAAAAAAAGACAAACTCATACTGAGAAACACAATAAGCAATTTCAATGCTAATAGAGCCTCTTAGACCTGTCAATCTTATTAAATGGAACATCTGTGAAAAACTTCATATTTTTAATTGCGGCTTTAGCAGATTATGACATTAAGAAAATTGTAGAAACCATTATTTTCAAATGTTGCAACTTATTATACACTTTAAAAGTTAACCTTAAAGCATGGCTGATAATAAGTAAATGGCTAATAGGAAACTGGAAAAAAGCTAAAGATCTTTTTCGAACTTCTTTAGCATGCATCATCAGTCACTATGAGAGGTTGAATTACATTTTTCTTGCACTTAAATGCCTCGAAGAAATTTGGTTTTCAACCAAGATGACAGACCATGCTATCAGAACAGCTGTAGCTAGCTGTTTTATGACAAAATAGTGAAATAATTGCATATCAACAAAGGACTAGTGTAATGTGATATATCGTCAATGTAGTTTCATACTTTGTTACCATTCAACAATTTACCTGTGTAACTGAACATATGGAGTAGGACACAGTTTATTTTAACAAATGAACAAAGCTGAAAACATGGAAAGAAGATTCAACTTCGATGACTTGATTAAATAGTTTTGGGGAAGAAAGAGAAAGAACGCATTATTAAATAAAAATAAATTTGCATTTTTTCATGGTAGAAATAAGGTAAAAGTTCAACAAAGATGTCCAAAAAACAACAAGCACACAACACACCTTAATCAGCATACCATACCTTGATGGTTGGAATTACACCATTTTGCATGCAGTGGTCCACAAGCATTCTTTTCAGATTTGCAGCCAATAGCAAGGATTCAACCCGATGCATGATAGATGGAGCAAAACTGAATGAATATAGTGAAGAAACAGAAATAGGAGAAAGGACAACGTAACACAGCTCTGGAGGCAGTTCAACTGATGCATTGCGTGATTCTACCAAAAAAAAAATGGCAAAATATATAAATAAGAGTCAACAATAAGATTTGAAACTGTAAGATGAGAATAATCATTTCCTTGCAGTTAAGAAAATAGAAATCCAGAGAAATTGTTCAAGGAATCTTATTAGTAAAGGAAAGAGAAGAAGACCAAGGACCCTTCATGACTTGGCAAAAAGGAGAACATAACATGTTTAGACTGGAAAACATGCTTAGCAGCCTAACTGAAAAGTTTTGTGACTTCCTCAGCAGAAGAGGAATAAAATATGGAAGCCAAACCAAATAGAGATAGAGAGGTGGGAAAAAAGAAAAAATGTTCTCACTGAAAATCTGATAAGACTGAACATCATGCTTTAAGCACTAGGGTATGCATTGCTCTCAGTGATTTATGAATCTAACTATTAAATCTTTATCCTATTAGATACTATTTCCAATGCATCCCACATTTTTGCAGTTATGATTTGAACATCATTGTGGGGATTCATTAGAAGTAACTAAGAAAGATCCAAGGAATAGTTCAAGTAGGTGATCCAAGAGGAAACTTGAACCTTGGGACAAATTATTACCTACCACTTAGGAAAGTAACAAAAATATTTAACATATATAATAAGAAACAAACATATCAAGCACCTACCACTTCTTGAAAAGTTTAATATCTTGGAAGAGTCCAACCTTTACCTAAAAGCTAAACAGTCCAAAAGCTTATCACATGAAAAATATAAACTTAAAACTATCCCACTAGACTGAAATAGAGAATTTATTCTAACTTCTGCAGTTTCACACTTGGAATACAATTTTTATATAAATTTCACCATTACCAATTGATAAATTATGCATCTGCCATTTGCTAACTCAAAATCCTATTAAGATAGCACAGGGAAGTGAATATAAGGGATTTTTGAAGTGAAATAGACAAAGAAACTTAGCTAATTTAATTTAGAAACAAACAAACCTATTTTTTATTGTAAAGAAAACCTACTCTTAACAACTAGCAGAAATGCATTTTTTGTACAAAAACAGAAAATTAACAAACCTTTTGCCTTCTTGTATCTACAACGTTGAAGGTAATTTTGCACAGAGAAGACAGGCTTCCCCCTTAGTAGTGGTTGTTCCACAGCTCCCAATGTGATATTATGGCTGTAATAAAGCTATAATTAGACTTCCCTAAAAAATTACACGATCACAGAAAAAAGGTAGTAGGAGCAGGGGTGCAAAAAAGATTTTCTAAAAATCTTAGGCTAATAAAATAAATTTACAAACCGCTGTTCGTAGTATGCTTTGTAAGTAATAAATCCTCCATTCTTCAGAGCAAGCAAAGAATTCCCATCCAACTTATCCAAAATTCCATAGATGCAGTAAAAGTAGCCATTGTGTGGGGTAACTACCAAACAATTTTCCATCATGCAACTGCAAACAGTGTCCTTGAATGTGCGCAGGAGACGACCACAACATTTGGCAGGAGAACGGTCCACATGTTTATTTCTTCCACATGGAGAATACACAGAACAAACACATTCCCAATTAATCACTGTATTTCGACGTGATCTTGTAGTTGGGAGTAGAAGATAATCAAAGACAGCACATTCACCCATTTGATGTAGTTCACCAAGAACTCCAAGTAGTTTATTCAAATTGTGATCAATAAGAGCCCTGAGAACTGTCAATTGAAACCTCTGACAAAGAAGGACCTGACCATGACAGTTCCATGATTAGATGAGAACCAAAGGACAATTTGCATTTTTATAGTATTCAATGCAATATAATTATCTCTGATTTTTCAGGATTTTACCTGTTCAGGATACAGTTCAATAACTCCAGTATATCTCAGTGTAATTACCAAACTTCCCTTGTCAACATCTAAATCAAAATTCAAATTCTCGTTACCAAATTCAAGCTTGGTTCTCAAAGCAAGTATAATATCATGAGTTTTTATATCATAATGGAAGTTTGGCTTCAGCTCAATTAAGTAACAATGGTACAAAGTTCTTCGATCTGTACTGACACAACGAACCAATTCTGGTGGAACATATTTTACTTCATCTTCAATATATTTTTGAAAGCCTAAACATCAAAATATAATAGTTAAAGAGGGCAAACGATCAGAACACTTCAAAATTCCAAAAGGTAACATTGCAAATAGATCAGAGCATGATACCAGCACTGTTAATTTGTTGAGCCTCTTTTTCTTCCCCAATTGTATCGGGCACAAGATTATCTGTCAAGGCTCCAACCTGGTGAAGCTTCTTGCACGCTTCAAGGCAAGCTAGTTGCCTCAGTTGTTTAGGATTGCCCTGGACAACAACAGTTTGGATTGGACAGCCTCTGGGAAGGAGGATAGTGCAAAAGTATGAGTCCTCGTCAATAACAAACCTGGGAGTGGGCTTGAAATACCTGTGCAACAATGGGCATATGTGATCATCATATTTATTCCCAAACCGTGCCATGAAAGAAGATCAACAATCACATTGATGTCTTCTAAAAGACTAAAGATCTAGGACAAACCCATCACTTGGAAGCCGAGAGCAATAGAAATTAAGTAAGGATACACTAGAACTCAAGTTCACAACAGCTCCTGTGGCTTCAACTTCATAAGAAGCTTCCATATACAAGTTATCCAGTGGTGCACATGGAACCGAAGAATGGATGAGGGACTGCTGTCTCATTGTCTCTCCACTAGACAAGAAGTTCTTCACTTGAGCAATAGTGCAAGCATCACCACTAAAAAGAAGAGAATGTTAACCACAGAAAAGCAATGATAAGAATTTATCCTTCTATTACCATTTTGTTAATTGCTAGTGCAGTGCAAAGCATGAAATGGATAGAAAGAAGAGATTTTTGATAATAATAATGTTTCTTGCCACAGAAAACTACTGCTGATCCTGAAGCAGAGAGTGATATCAGCCAAATTTGGAAAATGATGAAATTAGAAGACATGGACACGCAGTAATGCTTAAAATACTATATCCATTTTGTGGTTAAGCAATGTATTTCATGGTTGGAAAATTCACCTAACGATGACCTTTTAATGATAAGAAAAATCTGGAAAAATGGAAATTACCTCCTAACCATTATCAGAAAATGTGAATTCTGCATTCTAGCACGGCCACGGGACTGAATAAAGCTACAAACAGTTGCTGGGCGATCAAACCTTATCACAAGGTTGCAACTCTGGACATCTAAGCCTTCTTCCAACACTGAGGTTGCCACAATGATGTTCACCTGCAGTGCATGCATGCACAAGAAAATTTTCAAATGGAAAGAAATTTATAACTACCTAGAGTATTAATAAATTATGGAAACTGACTGTGCCATTCCGGAATTCTTCAATAGTTGTACTTTGTTCTTTCTTGCTTTGGGACTGTGTACAAGAATTAGATCCTGCTGCATATGCTGTTCTCCATCCACTTAACTCAGGAAGCAACTCATTCAGTAGACTTTTAAGAACTATTGCCGTGATAATCCTCTCGACAAAAATTATACATCTCAAATCTCTGACATCCCTGCCATAGAAAGCACCCCCACAATAATTTATCAACCAAATTTAAAAATCTAGACAGTTACAACATACTGTAAATATGTGCATGGATATCAATACAATGATTATGATTCCATTTTACTCAAACAAGTATTGATCCAGTGTATGGCATGCTCAATTTCTATAAGAATATCTAAAATGTTAATTGGAGATAAAAAAAACACCACACTTAATAACCATTTGGACACCATTTTTTCCAAAAATAAAAGAGGCCATTTTTTAAAAATTGGCAATTTTTTCTTTTTTTTTTTTTATTGAAATATAAATTTTCAACATTAACTATAAAATTTTTAATTTCAAATGTTCAAATTTTAAAAAATAACTATTGTGATTTTCCAATTAAATATTAAAAATAGACTCTTTATTATGAATGAGTAGTAGAACTAGCATTGCTTTTTATTTACCTTTCATTTAATTGGAAACCTCAATATATTTTAAACTAGTCATCTTAGGAAATATCAAGGATACCATCTGTTCTTTTACGCTTATTTAGAGAGAATTTAACAACTTTAACACACCCTCATGAACAAACCGAACACAAATTTTTATAAGAAAGTTCAATACATAACAATAATCAACAAATGGGGCAAAGACAAAAAGTCAAACCCTGGATGCCATGTTGAGTTTGATTACCATCTATTCCAAAATCTTAAGAGTTTAAAACGATAGAGATGGCTTAAATTTAAAAACAATAATTTCCACTTGTCCCTTATAAAACTATAATAGAATTTGTAACCCTTTCACTCTTGCTTCATATTTGTCAACTAATAATTATCAATAAAACTTTGTAAAAAATTTTGATTAATTTTTAAATTTAATTATTTAACTAAATTTTCAAGTTTATTAAATAATTTTTTTTTTTATTCAAATGTTTAGTTCAAGTTTGATTTTCTGCCAAATTTAAATTCAATTTTTTGGAAAGAAAAAAAAAATGCTTATAAATTAGAGTCAAAGAAATTTATTATAAAAAATAAATAAATAAAAAGCTTCATTTGCCTAACCTTTTTTTTTTTTTCCCCTATTACTTTCAAAAACTTGACCAATCATTCATGTGCGTTACTAATAATATATATATATATTTTGATTTCTCGCCATGTGATATTTCTGCTTTAGAATGACTATTCAGTTTACCTTTAGTCTGTTTCTCCATAGGAGGTGAACAAAATATACAGTGCACAAGTAGAGGGGGAAAAATAGTCAATAATTCAACAGAAGCTTAGTCCATGTTGTGCCATTTATAATGCCAAATAAAGATGTTTGTAAAATCTTACAAAAACTTCATAAACTTTAAGCACTAAAACAATAAATGTAGTTTAACATATTCATTTATTCATTTCACTTTCTTATTATCGAAGCTTGAAACACACCTGTATTCAAGAAGTGATTCAACAAGGCAGATCACTTTCGAAGTGAGGTAACCAGATTCCACATTAGTCTTTGCATTCCATGACAGTCCTACAATGACTGTACAAAACAGCTAATTCTTGGGACAAAAGGAGTATGAAAGGTATAATCTTAAGAAATTGTAAAGAAAAGAAATACCAGATGGTATCCATGCTGAGAAGACCTTGGAAGCCTCCAAACAGAATTTTTTTACTATTGTTTCACCATGCACGTCTGCTTTCTCCCACATGAAGATATCGGCTCTTGCTGAAGATAAGAACTCTGCCGCCTGGTTTACAAAATAAATTGCTAAACAAAAAAATAACTGGAATCTAACTATATCAAGGAAGCAACATTTGGTGAACGTGCTTGAAAAATAGATTGTGAAAAAAGAAGTACCTTTAAAGCCAACCGAACTCCCAGCTCCCTCAAACAGAATAACAACATCAAGAGAATCTTATCTAATCTTTTCCTTGTAGATTCAGCACTGGATTCAACAAGGACTGCTTCAAGAGAATCCTCATGCTGACAGAAACCCATATAAAGTCAATACTTATGCAGAGGAAGACATTTCAACTTGAACAGTTATTTTGGAGGAAATGGAAGAGAGAGAACCATAAATAGGACAAAACTTGGCCTAGCATATAGACAACCATATGTAATCAAACTGCATAATCTGAGAGGCTTTGAATTACTAGCAATGATAATGTTTAAACATCTATGGATCAAGTTAGTTCAAAAAATTTTGCACACAAATTGAGAAGCACCCACCAACTAAAAAGTGCACGTTTTGATTGCAAAGAGACAAAGATCAGCCAAATTACGGGGATACCTTAATCTTCAGCATCTTTAGTTCATCTGCTACAGCTTCAAATATATGGTATGGAACATCTCTGTGTTCATAAGACTTCAGCTTTGTTGTTGAGAATGGAATATACCTTGCTAGTACAGCTTCACTGGTACATGTATAGATCTTCATTTGCAGAAAAAACATGCATAAGGAGCCAATTATAACATCCAGAAGAAATGAACAAATTAAGAAAGAATAACGATGAAGTTGCTTTGTCTTGGTAGTTAGATAAGTTCTAAACTGCATAAAAATTGCACCAGGAGAAAAAACAACCAACCTTTGAATGCATAAGATTCTCAAGATCTCGAATCTGCTCCCAGTAGGCCGACTCTGAGCTACAACCTAAATACCAAAGCGCTATGTCAGCTGGGAAACTAAATTGCAAAGATATAACAATTTATCTAGAAAAGACATCAAAGCTACCTTTTGCTTTAATAGGGGAAGCAGTCATCCCAAATATTAGAGGAAGGTTTGAATTTTTTGAGTTCAGTTTTCGATGGTAAAATTCCTATGAAAAGAATGGTGGCCAAATCAAAGTATATTAAAACAAGAAAAAACCAATGACCATGAATAAACAGTTACCTAGTAAGATGAAAAAAGGATCAGTTAAAAACATCTGATTTCAGTCCTTAGGCCAAAGGAGACAAACTCTTGGTATCCAATCCATACTCTGTTAGTTTATATATAACACAGTATAGAGATAATTTACCTTCATAATGCAGGCATAGGGGTGTTTGCCTCTTGCATTGTGGCATTCATCAAATATCAGAACCTTAATCATGTCGATTTTCAAGAAGCTATGCCTCAAGGCATTAAGTAGAATATCCGGAGTCATAACAAGTACCTGAACATGTGTTACCACTAGTTAGTGCACTGCTAGATTCTAGAAGTATTTGACCGTAATACCTTTGAAGCAGAAGAAAAATCCTCTCCTTTAGTGACATGCACTTGCATAATGTTTGTCATTAATCAGTGCAATAGGGAAAAGAATAATGCACAGGGGCACATTTTCATGGTCCGTCTCAATTTTTTAAGTCAAATAACTTGGAAGCAACCACAGGGAAAGAACTGACTTTTACAAACCTCATGTTCATCCACTTCTTTTCTCCATGTTGCAGCATCCCAGTAATCAACACCTCTCTCTCCCCAATACTTTCCCACTTTCAGGTCGGTGTGAATCATCAGAACATTGCTTTGCTGATGTCGTAGTTAATAAGAATGATTAGATATATAAAATACAAATTGAACTCCCTAGCAGCTTAGCTTTATATATATATATATATAATAGGGGTGAAGATCTAGCCTTCCAAATGAAGTACCTAAAAATCTTTGAGAATATGCTTAAATTGGGGGATTAAGGGAAGGGAAGAAAAGGAAAAAGAAGTTCTTCATTTTTGTCTAGGATATGAATGAAAGAACTAAAGGACTCATAAGGTCAGCTTGAAAAATTCCAGAAGCAACGGTTTGTTCTTACCTGGTCGACCAAAACAACCTTTGGAACCAAGAAAACAGCATAGAATGGAGAAGGCTTTCGAAGAGAATAGGCATAGCTGCGCAGAAGCATGACGGCAACAAGAGTCTTCCCAGAACCAGTCTCCAAGAACACAATAGTGTTCTGCTTAATTGCGGCCTCCAGTGCCTCCAACTGATAGCTACCAAAAAAGCAAAAAAAAAAGGGCAAACAGTCAGAGGGAAATTCCAAACCTTCCTTCTGGAGTTCGTAAATAAATTTTCTGAGAGATAAAAGACAACTTTCTCGCAAATGGGAGAGGATCAGCAGAGAGTTGTTGAGTTCCTTCAGTGATTTCCGCGTTCATTGGCTCCATTTGGCTTCTTTCTTTTTTCCTATTTCAGAAAATATGAACTGGGATTCAACAAGAAATTCCTAAAAAAAAAAGCTTCAACGGCACAAAATGACAACATCAACATTCTTTCTAAAGCAAGCACAAAACTCCAAGAAATAACACATTCCAGACAGCATCATCAAACCACAAAAAAACCATAAGACTGTACAAACAGCCTAGTTAATCAAATGCAGACGACCAAAAAAAACAGAATTTGAAACTCAAAAACCCACAAAAGCCCAGAATTTTCAAGAGTTGTAAAAAGTGCACTCACTCACCGCAAGAACTACTTAACACAAGCTAGATACGAGTCACCGAGAGCAACATCACGAGTGAGTGAGTATATAAGGAACTTTAGCGCGTCCATCAAGGAATTTCTGTAGAAAAAGTTGGAATACTTCCAAGAAAGTGGTGCTTAGTGATGATGAAAGATAAAAGGACTGAACAGTTCAGTGTTTGTAACAGTTAAAATTGCCTTCTTTTTTTCTTTTTTTTTTGGTAAGTAACAGTTAAAATTGCTTTGCTGACCAAATAATAAAAGGATTATTATATTCCAAGGTGCTAAGTTGACAACTGTCTTATTCTTAATTCTTGAATCAGAAAATCCCTTTTTCTATGAGTATATATATATATATATATTCATAATTTATAATTTGAAATTGTACTTTTTTTAAAAAATTTTATTTTGAGTCTTCACTGTAATTCATGATTATATTTTAAATTATATAACTTATTATGTATTTAAATTTTTTTAAGGTGCTAAGTTGACAACTGTCTTATTCTTAATTCTTGAATCAGAAAATCCCTTTTTCTATGAGTATATATATATATATATATTCATAATTTATAATTTGAAATTGTACTTTTTTTAAAAAATTTTATTTTGAGTCTTCACTGTAATTCATGATTATATTTTAAATTATATAACTTATTATGTATTTAAATTTTTTTAAAAAAATTATTACTATTAATATAATAAAATATAACATTTATTATTTTAAAATTAATGAGTATTTAATGTTTATTAATCTATTAAAATATCACTCTCCTTCCCACAATAAGTTATTAATAAGAGATTCTTCTATAAATAATTTTGGATTTTCAATACTATAAAAGCAGTAATCGCTTATTTCTAGGGATGGCCTCGAGAGGGCCGAGGAAGACGGTCAAATATTGGTTTTGGTAAGTGTAATTATTTCATTCATTTATATTATTTTGTGATTTTTATTAAAATAAAATAAAATAAAATCACGTATAAAAATTTTTTCAAAATTTTGGGGTATTTTTGAATTTGATTTTTTTTAGATTGTTCATTTTTTTCAAAAAGAGTTGAGTGGATTGTGAAAAAATGAAGAGTAATGTGGGACAAGTTAACAATTTATCTAGTAAGCGAGTATAAAA
>JAXGGT010000001.1:16799365-16841862 GCA_035583425.1 Marsdenia floribunda
ATATATATATTTACTAACTGTGGAAGTAAAGATGAGATAAGTTCAAGTGTCTCTCTAGCTACTTGCCTATTTCTGGATGGGAACCAAGAACTTTATATATAGAGAGAGAGAGAGAGTGAGTAATATTAATTCATTCAATATTAAGTACAGCAGGCTACAGTTGATCATCAACACTTTTATACTACTCCTCCTGTGTACTTTTTCCTAATCTTTAATTTCTTTTTTTTAAACTTGTTTGAATACTGGTGTACCTTTGACTAAAAGGAATTTTTTTTTTTTTTTAATCGTTATTATTTGTATCATTTAATTTATACAAATAATCCATATTCATTCCTTTTATAATATATATTGAATTTTTTTTTTTTTAATTTCAATAAATATTAGTTATAAATTATTAATTAAAAATTGATTTTGTAATGTTGTAAATGAAAATAAATAAATAAAATGGTGAGAGTATTTTTGGAGCTGGGGGCGGGGGGTGGGGGTTGTGGGGAATGACAGGAGAGTGAAAAACCTATTTAGGCACAGTAAGAAGCAGTGTAACTATTTGCACTTTCCCATGAAGTTACAATTCTGTCCTTGTTAGTGAGTCTCACCTTCCCCAACTCATTGAAATCAAAGAGGTTTTGGGGATCAGAGTCTTATGTGCCCTTAGAATAGAGGGCACCCCATTTATGACCAACGAGTGCACTTTCCCATGAAGTTACAATTCTGTCCTTGTTAGTGAGTCTCACCTTCCCCAACTCATTGAAATCAAAGAGGTTTTGGGGATCAGAGTCTTATGTGCCCTTAGAATAGAGGGCACCCCATTTATGACCAACGAGTGTGGGGGAGCGAGCTAGCTAGGGGCCACTGTATCTGTTCATATAAATCTTCATTTTGCATTGAAATAAGAAATCCCATAATTAAAAAAAAAAAAAATAGAAGAAAAACCTTTCCCCTTCTCTCTTCTTGTTCTTCTTCATCTTCTATCTTTCTTGCTGTTCTTCTTCTTCTTCTTCATTGATAGACAGACACCCATATGGTTTTTCTCTGCACTTCATGCATGCACTTGTAGGTTTTCTGTTTCTTGATTTACACATAGATATATCTACTGCAAAAAACTTATTTATATAATGGCTTCCATGAACAACTGGCTTGGGTTCTCTTTATCACCTCAAGAAATCCCATCTCAACCTCCTCAAGATCATCATCATCATCACTCCCAGAGCACTACTGTTCCACGACTTGGTTTCAACTCTGAAGAGCTTTCTGGTACTGATATGTCTCCAGGAGAATGCTTTGATCTCACCTCTGACTCAACCCTTCCTTCTTTAAATCTTCCTGCCCCTTTTGCCATATTAGAAGCTTTCAACCGGACAACTCAATCACACGGTGGGTTTTTTTTTTTTTTTTTTTTTTTCAATTTGTATCTACTTCCGTTTTACTAATTTCTTAAACTGCATGCAAAAATATAGTCCAGTGATCTGCTGGTTCGATCTTGAGTTCAAAGTTTATACATATATAAATCTATGTGTGGTTTTTACTGATTTTTTTTTTTTTTTTTTAATTTTTTTTTGGTTTTGGATGTTTCCTTGGCAGATTGGGATGTGAAGGATGTGAATATGAATTCCGGTATAAACTCTGTGGCTGCGGGAAATTCATCGTGCAATATTAACCATAGCCAACAAAACCAAGAACCAAAGCTGGAAAACTTCCTCGGTAGGGGAAACTCCTTCAGTGATCAACAGCAGCAGAATAATAAGGTTCACCATCAAGCTGCTGGGTGCAATAACATGTACATGACCAACAACAATACTACTATTGGGCTATCTATGATAAAGAACTGGTTAAGGAACAACCCAAGTAGTACACCATCGATGGAGAACAACAAGATTGAGAATGATAATAATAATGAAGTTAATGTTGTTGTCAATATGTCGACTGGAAGCTTTCTTCCTAGTAATATTAGTACTGCACAAAACTTGTCTCTTTCGATGAGCACCGGTTCACAGTCATCAGCTTTGCCACTCTTGACTGCTGGCAGTTCAGATATTGGTGATGGTGGCGGTGGAGGAGGAGGAGGAGAAAGTTATTCTACTTCGGAAACCAAACAGTCCCCCTCCAGTAGCATGGCTCTTGACACCCAAAGTGGTGGTGGTGGTGCCATTGAAGCGGTGCCTCGAAAATCTATAGACACCTTTGGACAAAGGACTTCTATCTACCGTGGTGTCACGAGGTTCATTTTTAGTATATTGATTTTGTTTAGCAAAAGCTTTTTTCTTGGAAATTTCTTTTTCTTATTAATTTGCTGGAAAACATGATTATATGGGATTTATGCTATTATTGTCGTTTAAGAGTTAGGGGTTATTATAATTAAAATGTATGGCCAAATTATAAAATGCATAATTAAAAAGGGTTTTTTGTTTGGTGCAGGCACAGATGGACTGGGAGATACGAGGCACATCTTTGGGACAATAGTTGCAGAAGAGAGGGACAAACTCGCAAAGGAAGGCAGGGTATGAATATTTTGTCTGCCATTGTTTCATGTCTATCTAGCATTAATTCTTACTATTGCTAACATGTTTTTCCTGTCTCTCCGCCCTTCTGCTTTTCCTTTTGTTCAACCGGTGGCGATACAATTCTATGTGCAGTTTATTTAGGTGAGTGTGGAAAGTATAATTAATTTTCATTACATTTTAATTTGTATCTGTTTATAGATAGATCTCTCTATATATATACGTAGACATATATTCCTTTTAATAAGTATAAATTCATGCTAATGATCTCCATTTCTTGAAATATATATACGATAGGAGGTTATGACAAGGAAGAAAAAGCAGCTCGAGCTTACGATTTAGCAGCACTCAAATACTGGGGTACCACTACCACTACAAACTTCCCAGTAAGCTTCTTTTTCCTTTTCCCTTTTTAATATATATTTGTAAGGGACAAAGCGAGAAATAAATTGGCAGGTGAATGGATATATTCTATTTCTGAAAAGATGTCCTGCAGAATCCAAATAAAAAATGTCATTGAAATCTATGGGAAAAAGGGTTTTAAAAAAGTGTTTTGATTTTTTTCTTTTTCGCAGATAAGCAATTACGAGAAAGAGTTGGAAGAAATGAAGCACATGACTAGACAGGAATATGTTGCATCTTTAAGAAGGTACTCCTACGTTTATGACTCTTTTGTCATAAAACCATTAATGCATGCAAGTGATCATAAATTCAATTATAATATATATATAAATAATCTTCTTCTTCTTTTCTTTGTTTAATATCAAACAGGAAGAGTAGTGGGTTCTCTCGTGGTGCATCCATTTATCGAGGAGTAACACGGTAATGATGCCATTCATAGTAATATTTGATTCATTTTATTTCACTGATCCCAGGTTTAAGTTTCCGGCCGGTTGGTTGGGTGGTGTTTGGCAGAAATCTGGTGGGATATGGACTATTAAGACATGGCATCAATTATGTATATATAAATACTGAGAAATATTTGTATTTGATATTTGATAAACAGACACCACCAGCATGGAAGATGGCAAGCAAGAATTGGAAGGGTTGCTGGAAACAAAGACCTTTACTTGGGAACTTTCAGTAAGAGTTTGTTTTGCCTCATTTACATCTCTCTCTCTATATATATATACTTAAATCTGATTATATTTTAATTTCATTCTACTCATGAAAATTTGTGTGGCATACTTTAAAATTAGGACATTTTTTTTTAATAAATTGTAATCGATCTGATTCAAATTTAAATTGATTTAATTAATTAGGTACGCAAGAGGAAGCAGCAGAGGCGTATGACATTGCAGCCATAAAATTCCGTGGATTAAATGCTGTGACAAACTTCGAGATTAGTAGATATGATGTGAAAAGCATACTGGAGAGCAGCACATTGCCAATTGGAGGAGCAGCAAAGCGATTGAAGGATGCTGATCAGCAGGCTGAAATTGCTTTAGAGGCACAAAGAGCAAGTATTGATCATCATCATCATCATGACAACCTATTACTCAGCTCTCATTTAACCGATGGAAGCTATGGCGGCTGCTGGCCTTCACTGGCATTCCAGCAATCTCAACCACCACTTGCTGCCATGCACCACCACTACCACTACCCTAGTTATAATCAGCAGCAGCAGCAGCAAAGGTTATTATGGTGCAAGCAAGAACAGGATCATTCTGATGATCAAGTGGTAGTGTCACACAGCGGCTTCCAAGATATTCAAACAATGGGGGGAAATACACACAATTTCCTACAACCCTCTTCCTCTGCTAATTCTTCTTCTGTATTGCATAATCTGATGAGCTTGGATTCATCTTCTTTGGAGGCTAGCTCAGGCTCAAACTCAAATTCCGTCATCTACAGCATTAATGGAGGAGGAATTAGTTATGGAAACAATGGAGGGTATCATGTCCAGCTGCCACTGGGTACTACTACTACTGCTGCTGTTATTGCTCATGCTGATCATAATCATGAGCATGAAGAGAATGAAGAAGTGAAGCAGCAAATGGGATTGGGAGGATACGAAAATTTGTTCAGCAGCACCCACCAATCTGATCCTAACTATCATCATCAAACGAGGAATCTGTACTACTATCATCAACAGCAGCAATCATCATCATCGAACAACAACGGAGCCGTGAAGAGTACTGGACATGGCGGTGGTATGTATGATCAAGGATCATCATCATCATCTTGCAACAATTGGGTGCCAACTGCAGTTCCAACGAGGTCCGGCATTAATGTAGCAGTTTGTCATGGAGCTGCTTCAACGTTCACGGTATGGAATGAATGATACATGGAAAATGAAAACTGAAAACTGATCGGAGGAAGGAAGGAAGCAACGAATATTTTGTATACGTAACAACAAATCACTAATTAATCTTCTGGTTATTCGTTGTTGCTGTTGTTAATCTTCTATATTAATTTTAACTAATTAATTGGAGATAGTTTTTTTTTTTTTTTTGGTTCTTTTATTTTGGCTGCTGCTGGTGGTGCATGGGAGGAAGCATGCAAGAACTCTTTAGGTGAATTTTGGAACTTATGGTGGACAATATATGATCCTGTCGGAAAGTCTATTATATATATATATATATTATACCCAGACTTTGTAATTTTGGTTAACTTATAGTTAATACAAAGAATGGGAATTTTTTAATTTACTTCAAAGACCCGGAAAAAAAGAAAGTTTTTTTTTCCCTTTTTGTTTTCTTTTTTTAATGATCTTTTATTTTATTTTATTTTATTTTTTTGATTTTGAGGTTGCCTCTGTTTTACACTTATGAGCTCTTGAATAATAACCGCGCATCACCTTTTTAACAATGATCTTGTGGTTAATATTTTATAATTAATATATGTTAAATTTTAATTAAAATTTTTAAAATATATATATATATATATTGAAGTATTTATTAATTTTGTATTCTTTGATAAAAAAAAAATAATGAATTAATATTTAAGTTTAATTCAAATATATTTTTAAAATAATACATATTATTAAAAAAATTAATAAATTTTACAAGAATCTATATAAGAAATTGATTTTCTTTTTTTGAAATTTAAATATGTTGATATAATTAAATCTTATGTTAGGATTATAAATTTAAAAGTCAAATTTAAATATTATAATTTTATTGAAAATAAATTTAGAACAAATAATTTAAATTATTTTTTTTACTCAAAAAAATTAATTTAAATTATTTGTTCTAAACTTTTAAATTAATTTAAATTAATTTCTTAAATTAATTTAAGAAAATAAAAAATATATATAACTTTTAATTAGAATTGCAGTCAAATAATTTATTAATAATTTTATAATCTTGATGTTAATATGAACCTAAACTCTCCATTAACATAAATAGTAAAAAATTCAATTTATATACACATAACCTAATTTTTAAACTTTTACTGTAAAAGAAAATATATATATATATATATAGATAAATTCTATTGTTTTATGATCCATGCACATAAATAGAAACAAATAAATCATATTACAAGTATTGTGATAAATAGATTTTTGAGATAATTTATTTCATTATAATTATCAACAATTAATAAAGTAGGGGGAAAAAAAAAAAAAAAAAAAAAAAAACCTATAAATTTTGTGGTAAAGTGCTGGAGTCTTTGAGTTCCATTTTCAAGATTTCTTGCTTTCTTTCACCAAAAGAAATTGTGTAAAGTAGTTGTTTGAGGGGCGGGGGGTTGATTGCTCTGAGGTTTTAGCGTGCATGGCGGGAAGTATTCCAAGCAAGTACCCTAACTGCGTGCGCGTCGTTGTCGCCGGCGACAACGCCCCGGGCAAGTCAAGCGTGATACTTACGGCCACCCACGCTTTTATGCCCAATGTTCCACCGGTTCTTCCTCCGACCAAGATTTTACCGCAGTCTTCCGACAAGATTCCTCTTACCATCATTGATACATCTTCTAGGTCCTCATTGTTTCTCTACTGATCAAATGTTATAATTTTTTCAAGACTGTTTCTTTAACAACCTTTTTTTTTTTTTTTTTTTTTTTTTTTCCTCTCTTTTCTTCCCCATATAGTTGCTAAATTGATGATTTTTTTCCTTTAAATTGTGACTATATATATATATATATATTCATTGGGGTTGTCATATGAGAGATGAGGAGCATTATTTTATAATATGATGAATGCTTACTGAGGTAATTGAATTTAAAGGATCTATTTCGTGATACTAAATTAGATTTTTCTCTTTCTTTCTTTTCAATGAGTAATTCCTAAACCATCAGACAAAAGACGGTTCAATAATGCTTCGACCTTAAGTATAGGTATTTGTGACATGTAAAGGACATGATGGGAAACTAGAGTATTTGTTGGACTAAATCTGTTGAAATTTTAATGAATAGATGAAAAGAAATTTTAGATAAGGATTTGAATCTAAGTTGGTAGAAAGGGGAAGAGAAGTTCAAAGAAGAAGAAAAGATGATGATGTGCCAATTACAATAGAGTG
The DNA here is from genome assembly GCA_035583425.1 of Marsdenia floribunda. Classification (NCBI taxonomy): domain Eukaryota; kingdom Viridiplantae; phylum Streptophyta; class Magnoliopsida; order Gentianales; family Apocynaceae; genus Marsdenia; species Marsdenia floribunda. The sequence goes on from JAXGGT010000001.1 coordinate 16,806,324, forward strand.
AAACTTGTAATTATAAAACCTTTGGATATTGGCCTTTGAAAAGTTAAAATCAGATAAATTAAATTCTGCATCCTGATTGACAAATAAGAAAACTGCAATCAATTATCTATTCCATTTGTCAAATTAAATTCAGTGTTGTCTGAGTTAATTATCGTTTCAAAATTGTGAGAAGGCATTCAAGGAAAAAACGAATCTTGAATTGGAATACAATGGATATGATTGCTAGTTGATGTTACTCCTCTTGTGATATTTATAGCTGCTGGATTCATATACTTAAGTTACAATTGTACTTCAGCATCTTTTCTTCCTTTTTTGTTTTGGAGTTCATATACACAAAGTTCTGTTCTTTTTTCTGTTTGACCTTGTGAGACCTATGCTATCAGTTAAGGTAGAGATGAAGATTTCCCTGAATTGCCTCAAGATGTACCAATAGATGAGCAGAAAAGAAAATGATTATAAGTTTCTGGACATTGGTGTTTCAGTTAATTTATGGGAATAATATTGTCTTTATATTATTCTAATAATTGACGTTGCATTTGTTTGGGATTTATTTTGGGGAAATTTTCAATTTATAGCTGATTTACAAGATATATCATCTTGTGCAGCACTGAGAGGAAAGGTGAACTTGTTGAAGAACTGACAAATGCTGATGCTGTTATCCTCACGTATGCTTGTCACAGACCTGAAACTTTTGATAGACTGGGAACCTTCTGGCTTCCCAAACTTCGTGATTTAGAGGTTTGCAAATGAAGTAGATCTGAATCAGACTTAATTTTCAGAAATTTTGCCTGATATTTTAGCTTAGAGAATTAACACTAATTGCTTCCACAATGTGCATATGAGAAAATATATATATATATAAATAAACTCTTTTTTTTTTTTTTTTTTTTGGCTGTTTGTTGTTTTATCTCTTGCTTCTTATTGTGATAGGATAATGATTGTCTTTGAGTAGGTAAAAGTTCCAGTTATCATCGCTGGTTGCATGCTGGATAGGCGGGAAGGGCATCAAGATTTTAATCTTGAGGAGGCGATATTTCCCATAATGCAGCAGTTTCAGGAGATTGAAATTTGTTTGGAATGTTCAGCACTCCAGAATTCTGAGGTTGGACCGCAATGAACTTAGCAAACATTTAGTGACCAATGACAAATGTTTACAGAGTTCATTACTGTTATTTTGCAATGTGGAGAGATTCTATCTTTTATAATGAGTTGCTAAGTTTGGCAGCTGCCTCCTGCTTCCTCAACTGATACCACAATATATTGGAATTGTTTCATTTTTCTTCTTGGATCAAGATGTATTGCATGTGTCTGAACCAGGAAATGTTGGAATTTTAATAGATCAATAGTGTAAACATGGATGATGACTTGTGACACCAACTAGACAATAGATGCTTACTTCATTCGTACTTGCAGGTTGCTGAAGTGTTCTACTATGCGCAGAGAAGTGTTCTTTCCCCAATTGTTCCATTGTTTGATCGGGAAAAAAATATTATGAATCCCCGATGTATAAGGGCCTTAAAAAGGATATTCATTCTTTGTGATCATGACAAAGATGGTGCCCTCAACGCAGAAGAGTTGAATCAGTTCCAGGTTCTTATTCTTAATACCTTACTGTATTGATAGCTGTATATTTTGCATCTACTCAAATTGTTTGATGAACAGAATTCAGTATCTGTTCCAGGTTTTAATTTTTAATTTTGTACCGTAATGACAGCTATATATTTGCATCTACTTAAACTGTTTGGTGAACATAACTCAGTTTACTGTTTAGTCTTGCCAGACTATAAGGAATGCAACATTACAATGGTAATAAATGTGAAGTTCTTGAAACTTTATAGGTCAAGTGCTTCAATACTCCCCTGCAGCGCTCTGAAATAGATTTTGTTACAACGACTGTGAAACAACAATTGTCACAGGGTGTCAATGAAAATGGTGTTACTTTAGTAGGATTCATCTACCTTCAAACAATGTTTATAGCGAGAGGGAAATGGGAGACAACATGGGTTGTCTTGAGAAAATTTGGATACGATGATAACCTAAGACTCTCTGATAATCAACTGCTGCCTGCCATTAAAAGACATCCTGACCAGGTAAATTTTCCTTTAGGTAATAATTATTGTGGTCATTTGATGTTATGTATCTTTAATTTTCTGCACCTGCAACTCTTTTAGTGTTCATATTTTGTTTACTTACAAGAGGTACTGGATCCTGAACAAGTGATTTGAGATTGAAATAATTACCAGTAATAGGGGCTTAATAGCTTTCAGATTGAAGTAATTATTTCACCAAAGGTAGAATGGTAAAAGTAAATAGGACACAAGAGAAAGGTTCTTGGCTTCAGTTCTCACGCCTATGATGTATTTTATAGCTAAATGTTTCTTTATTTTCTGACTGCTCCAAATAGAGATATGAAAACATTTTCATGGGGTTATGAAGAAATTTCATTTCCTTTCTCTGTCAGCTCCGAAATTTAGTTTCAGGGTACTTTCCCCCCCCCCCCCCCCCCCCCTTTATTTTACTTCCTCAGAAAGATTCCAATTCTCCCTGTAGCTTATTGATTTGATGCTGTAATTTTTCTATTAATAATTGTTGACATGATAACATCTGTCTATCATATACATTTCTAGAGCATGGAGCTGACAAATGAAGCTCTGGAGTTTCTGAAGAATATTTTCCTCAACTATGATTTTGACAGTGTATGTTTGACCCATCTCTTTAAATTTATATATGAAGTTGAAAGATGTTTATCCTTTCTTAGTTTTTATTTTATAGCTGCATAGAAATTGGCAGATGTTCTGTTATATGTTGCAGTTGGTGCCTTTTGTGACAGTATGATATATTATTCATTATGGTTAAAGCAAGCTTCAAATTAGAATGCAAACTGGTTAGAAGGAAAAGAAGTTTGCTGCAGAAAATGATGTTGAATTAGCCTTTTAGTGACAGTTTAGAAAATGATGTTGAAACTTAAGATTAAGTTAAAAGAACTGCAACAGGCTTTCAAACTGTTCCACCTTGAAACTGTTCCAATGTTGCCAGTAATAGTTGTCATGCTTCCTCATGTGCTGACTTCATCTGTATTCAAATTTAATTTTTCTATCTGTTTGTTTACCAAGCTAAAGAACATGTTTGTATATATATACACGTATATACATTATAAAATTATAATGTGTTTTGCATGTATGTAGTTCTTGCATATATGTACATATATTATGAAGAATTCTGAGATAAAAGTTTTTCTTCACTTCCAAAAATAATGATGAATCACCTAATATATATATACAAGAGTGACTGACACATCAGTCCACAGAAAAAGGAAACAGAATTCCTTTGAATTAGGAATCCCACCAAATTAGGGAAGTTGAAAATCTACAAAATCTAATTAAGGAAAAACATAAGCTAATTCTATTCTAAATAAATAACTTCCTAACCAAATACATAAGGGTCTGCTATTTTCTAGATATTATGAGTAATATATACGTGTGTTGGACGAATTATATGCTAGTCGCTCTTTAGCACCAGTAATTGGGATAATGTAGAGTCCAAATTTACCATACTCGTTGACTTATTCAACTTTCAGATACTTTACCAGCCACTCTGACTATTCATGCGAGTTCATAAAATTGCTTTGAACAAAATTTATGGCACCGATTGTTAATTACATTTTTATGAACAAAAGGATGACAGAGAATATAAAGGATTAAATCATATTGCCTAAAAATCTCAGGAAGCATGTTATTTGGTGTAAATATTGATGAGTGAATAACCATACTGAATAATCAATATCTGACATATTTTTTAGCTTTAAATTTGTGGTCATGATACTGAAATAACTAGAATTGCTTCCCAATTTGTGTTGTCAAATAAGAGGGCATACAGTTTCCTGATGCTTCTTTGCAGTCTTATGGGATGCCCAGCCTCTTTTGTCTCCACATCTTCATTTGTATAATTTTGAAATTTTTTATGTTAACATTTCACTATACCATTCCATGATTTATTTCACTAACATTTTCCTTTCTTATACTCAACAGGATGGATTTCTTCAAGTTTCTGAAGTTGAGGATTTATTTTCTACTGCACCACAAAAGTAATGTGGTTACTGGAACATACTTTTGCTTTTGCCATGCATTTATATACTTATTCACTTATTTCTGTTTGTATTTCCATAATGAGAAATTTTACCTTATTGTCAATATGCTTGTGAAATTGAAAAACTTAGGGTTTGCATCTTGGTATATATGGTTAAAATGAATCTGGCAGGAAGCTTTGCCTTCCGCATGGTTCTTTGGTTGATCAAGGAACTAAAAGTATCTGCTTGAATTTAAAAATTTCATTTCATATGCATTATTGTATTTTTGGAATGAAAGCTAGCCGTATATGTTGGGGATAGAAACGCACACACACGAGCAATTACAAGAACGAAAGTAAACAACAAGAATTGAAAGAGACACAGAGATTTACGTGGTTCGGTCAAACAGACCTACATCCACAGCCGCACTAGAAGTATTTCATTCACACTTAGCGAGACCCCCGCCGAGGCGCTAGCGCCCTCGGACTCTAGCTCGTCAAGGCGCTTCGCGCCTCATTGGTCGTCAAGAGTTCCTGGCAACTATCAGACTCTACATACTCAACAGTATATTTATATCATTTTGGGCAAAAGGGATTTCATCTACTACCATATGCACCCTATGTGAAATCCTGGAATATCTGCCTCCTAGGAAATTTGAAACTGCAGTGGTTCTGGTAATTGGTAAAGAAGTTGCATCCTTGAATTCTGCCCCCTCTAGAAACACTCCAAGAGAGTCATTTCTTCTAGAAACTACTAATAATGCCTTTTGTTCCCCCCTTTTTTATTTATTTCTGGTAACAGATTAAATCTATTTCTTTCTTCTGTTATTTTTATTATGATTGCATCTCTTTTGAATTCCAGTGTAGTAACAATTTCAGTTTTTACTTTTGAATAATTCAGTCCATGGAAAGAAGCTCCATACAGAGATGCAGCCGAAAAAAATCCCTTGGAAGGGATTACACTTGATGGATTTTTATCCAAGGTAAGCACAATGCAACCCTTTTAAGGTATAGGACATTGCCTTGGTAGATATGGAATACTACTAAATCCAACATTGACCATTTCACATTCCCAATAGTGTCAGTGAACATTTTCTTGAATCTGCATTCTAAGAAGATATTCTAATCATCTTAATTCATAAGACATCCTTGATTGTTATTTATTAGAGTCTCCAGATATTTTCACTGATCTTTTCTCCCACTAAACCATGGCTCACAACGTGATTAATGATATGAGGATTAGGGGCTTTGTGTACATGGTTCAATAAACTGTGATCAAAGATTCTGATTATTTGATATCATGCAGTGGAAGCTTATGGCACTTCTTGACCCAAATTTTTGTGTCGAACATCTTTTATGTATTGGATATACGGGAAATCCTCAGTCAGCCATCCAACTAACTAGAAGAAGACGTATAGATTGCAGAAGACAAAAATCTAACAGAAATGTTTACCAGTGCTTTGTTTTTGGGCCAAAAGAGGGTGGAAAGACTGCTTTATTAAATTCTTTTATTAGAAGGTGCTTCTTATAAATTTAATGTGCTGAAATTTGTTCTGGTTTGAGTCCTTTTCCTACAGTTAATGTTAGTCTACTCTTATTATAATGTTGTGTCATTTCTATTTAACATGCAGATCTTACTCTGAAAAATTCGTTCCAGATTCTGATGACTGTTATGCAGTCAATGTTGTGGATAGACCTGTGGTAAGCTGTATCACCTTTTTTTTCTTTTTTTGCTTTTAAAGCAATGATTTCATTAATGAGAGTCAAAGAAGAAGGGCACACCTGCCAACAGTATATCATTAAATCATATTTGCATTCCAAACCTATGGAGAAGTAAGATCTAAAAATGCTTTGAGTTGATTTAGAACTGATAACAGATATTTGGATAATATCCTGTCAACTTTATGAAGTGGGATTAAGCATGAGATGTTCTAGGAGACAGGTGCAAAATTAAAAATGGAAAAATTCTTTAAGCTAAAATCAGGGATATTTAAAGCTGTACAACAGGAATTTTATTGTATTAATCGTACAACATGATAGCAAAAGATCCGGAGATTGAACTGCTTGATTAGCGTTTCCAAATCTCAGACTATGATGTCATGGAGTTATTAAAGATGAATGAGTAGAAGTATTCTGCATGCCATAAGCATTACCGATAAGGAAATTGGGAAACCAAAAAGGAAAAGTTTCAAAGACTTGTTCATGTTAAGAGGCTTGGGTTTAGTTGTGGTGGTTAGTCCTTGCCAGACAATTAGATGATTATGAATTTTTGACTCTTATTTAGTTTCATGTTGTGCATAGATAACAGACAATCGAATGTTACAGTTTCTCCATTTAATACAAGTCTTTTCTTTTGCTAGTCAAATGATAAATCATGAATCTTATTTGCACGATCATTTCTGTTATGTCTTGACAGGGAGAGAAGAAAACCCTTGTACTGCATGAGATACAAGAGAATCGTGTAACAGAGATCCTGTCTAAGAGGGATGCTTTGTCTGAATGCGATGTGTCAGTCTTCGTCCATGACAGGTAATAAATTCAAGGCTTCCAAAGCTTGTTGGCTGTTCTCTTGAGAAAATTGACCTTTGGTATGAAGCATTTTAACTTAATTTTGTATTTATAGCTTCTGAATGTAAAGTATATTTGGTAAATAATGTTCTAGTTTCATATTTGCTTTTTTTCTTAAGAGAATAAATATTATTTTTAAAAAAATGAGAAGGAAAAAGAGTTTAAGAACTCTTTTCTCTCTCCAAGCAGTGCCTTCCTTTTGGACAAAAAAGTTTCAAATATTGGCAAAATGGGCAGTTCTAACCAATGCAAAGAGATGCTAACTTCTCTTTTTGTTTAATTGTGGTTTCCTAGTTCCTGTGAATCATCATTGAGGAGAGCAACTGAATTACTGTATGATGTTGCTAGTCGAGGGGAAGCTACTGGGTATGGTGTTCCTTGTCTCTTTATTGCAGCAAAAGATGATCTCCATCAATATTCAACCCAAATTCAAGATTCAATCAAGGTAGTTCTTCTTGAAGAATCTGTCGACATTTACGCGCACATGAAAATAAAATTAACTAATCTAAATCATATATATATCTATAAAAACTTTATTCTCTTTCCCATGTGGCATGGGCATGTATCATATAACATTATACAAAGAATTTTGTTTTAGAATCTTCTATTATTTGAAGATATTTCTAAATGTTCGATCTTTGGAATAAATGATGTAATCATGACATCACAGGAGAAGATGCATACTGCTCTAATAAGTCTTGAATTTCACAGATATTTTTTTGTTTTTATATTTATTCTGTAGGTCTGTAAAGACTTGGGAATAGAGGCTCCTATACCAATCAGCGCAAGATTTGGAGATTTCAATGACATATTCTGTAGGATTGTGAAAGCAGCAGAACACCCCCATTTGAACATTCCTGAAACTGAAGCTGGGAGAATCCGCAAGCGGAATCACAAGTTAATTAATCTTTCTTTGAAGTTTGCATCAGGTACTGTCTTTGTAATGCCATCATTGATTTGCTATATAGCTCTACATCTAGTGTATTAAGTACTACAGAAATTATTCTAGATTTCATGATTTTTTGTCAGTCCTTAATTTAGTTGACAAAGAATCAGTTGGGAATAGAAATTAGGCCTGAGGCCTTAACAGTTAAGAATCAAAAGACAATAGTATATGCACTTCCGGTTTCAGCATCATACTCATTACCTCTTTGTTCCTGCAGTTGCTGCTGTTACCACTGTTGGATTGTTTGTGTACCGAGCTTATGCAGCAAAGAGGAATGCTTCGGGTTAAAAATGAACAAATCCTCGCTTTTCTTATTTACAGTAGCAGCTTTATTCATTTATATATTATATCTAGCTTGGTACCAGGTTTAATTACAAAGAAATTAGTCTCCTTTTATGCCATATAAAACTCAAAAATAGAAAAATATATATTTTTCCCTTTTTCCTCAACTTTATAGATAAATTTTGCACTGGATGATTATTTACTTGTCTCTTCCATTTTTTTTCCACTTGTCATTCTCTGTTATTCTTTTTACTTGAAGAACTAAGTTAAGGATCAAACCATATATATATATATATTATTTCGTTTAATTTGATTACACATAAATCAAGAAAACAGGAGAGATGAATCACTAATTCTCATTAGCCTTTAATATTGTAAAAGATATTAGATAATCAGAGTTTCCATTGTTACGCAGGCTGAGCAACTAATGAAAAAACTCAAGAAATCAACTGCCTAATTTGAAGGCATCCACAAAAAGGCCTAAACAAACACCTGCTTTCCAATAGTTTACCATCACCACAAGAGATTGCAATCTTCCTGTGGGCATAGAAGAAGAAGATGACTTCCTGTACATTAGCATACCAATTCCCTCAATGGCAGCAACAACAACCCCTGCTACCAATACATCCCAATCCCCAGTTTGTCCAAGAATTGTAGCCAAGGCATTTGCCGTGTAGAATCCCAGCAGGAGGAGAAATACCTTCATAGGGAAATTTTTCCTAGCTGAATTTAGCTTCCCTAGAAGCTGCCTGGCACCTGTACCCACTATCCTGCCCAAACGAGTTCCCCCAAGACCGGAGCTCACACCATTGACATTGTTTGGGTCATTGTTCCCCCGGACACCACCTGTGTCCAAAGCAAATGCTATCCTCCAGCCATGTCTATTTGCTCGAGAACTGTTTCAACATATTATAACACCAAATTTCAGATTCTAAACAGCATTTGTTGTTCAATTTTGAGTATATATAAAAATAAAATAAACAGATAAAAATTTTAGTGAAAGGAAATAAATATTGCAAAACTTTACATCCACTTCAATTTACTCCCGCATGCTCCTTTTCTACATCCACATGCAGTCTATGGTCTTGGTTGAAGTGCTAATGGTCAAATTGTCTATCATAGTTTTAGTTTTGTGGATATGGTTACTGCAATTCTTCAAATGCGCAATCATCATCAGACTTCGAATTTGACATATACCATTCCCAATGACTTTATGTTCAGATGATATATCAGAGTTCAAATTCCGCACAGTATAAGCATTTCATAAGAACATTGTTGCAACTAGACATGGGGATGCAATCATTCAAAGGTTAAGGCTATTTTTGAATTGGAATTATTTTTTAAAATTTCACTCAAACTCAAAAAAAAAAAAAAAAAAAACACTGTACTCATTTGGACATCACTTGACACACTACTGTTCATGTATGTCCAGATGACAAAAAAATAAATAAAAAATAAATAAAATATTCAATATATACAAATAAATATATATATATAACTCAAATAAAATATCATCATTACACTAATAAAATATATTATTTTTATCTTTCACTTACTAAACTACTTACTAAACTTCTTAACGTGTCCCTATTTACTCTTCGTTTTTAGCAATCCACTCAACTCTTTTTTTAAAAAAATTAACTTTCACAAAAAAAAAAAAAGTTTTAATCCAAAAACACCCTAAATCTTTCATTTCTTAACTCTTAGCAGCAACAATTAAGTCTAACCTCACAATGCCATCCCATTGTTAGCCAAGGTCCACAAAGTCTTAAAAAATGAGCAGTAAAACTTTAATAAGTTATATATGTTTACCTCTTCATTAGTGAAGATGAACTCTTTCTAACAAATTCTGGAGTTGGCCCAAATAAATATCTGTTCATATTGTACTCAGTGAGAGAATTATAATTCCTGAAACTCGCATATGATTTCTCAAAGCAATCGTTTTCCATCAAGAGGGAAGAAAGCTTCATCATCATGCTGTCCAATTTACAAGCCATGATCTGCAAATACAGTTAACCAACAGCAGGTAAAACCCATTACATCCAAAACAAAAGAAACATGCAGAAAAGAACATGAAGGATTCAATAAAAAGGACTAATGTCTTCAATTAGGTGCTGAGACATTACACCAGAAAAATAGCAGGACATGGGTCCTCATTGAGAAACCACGATAATCATGCTTCCTCGTTACAGAGTGAATCCAAAAATTCCAATACAGAATGGCCTATGAATCAGCGCACAAAAATAATCCATAAGCTTCTAATTAACATAGAAAATTATAATCTAACACACAAAAATAAACGAAAGTAATTTCATTCCTAAAGAAATAAACCAACCGAACAGCTGAACGTTAAAAAAAAAAAAAAAAATTAGCAAGAATCACCGGATATTATACGTCTGTGGTGGTAAAACTACGACTGCCAGCAGAAATGGTGGAAGAGGAAGCTGTTGATGGTGGCGGAATTTCGTGGATAGAGTTTGTATAGAAGCAGCAGTGATTGAGCTTTGAGGTTGGCGTTCACCCTCCACCCCCCGGCTGTGACACTAATGTTATTACAAAATACCCAAAGCTTTAGAAAAATATATATATATATATATATATATTTTTAATCGAAATTTTTTTTATTTTTATTTATTTTTTCGTCTTTTTATTTAAAATGATTATTACATTTTAATAGGCTTGAAATATATTTTGTAAAATTTTAAAAAATAATAATAGTAATAAGGGGAGATGATGGGAAGAACCCAATGTAAGAGAATGAAGATGCAGAAGCAGCCCACAAAGAAGAGAGAAATGGGCAGTCCTTCAAGACTGATTCTTTTATTCCTCATATGCTTCATCACAGCATCTGCTTCTTCTGAAATTCAAACTGGAACCCACAACTTCAATGATGGAGGCGATGAGATTACTACTGATTTCAACAGCAATGTTGACAAGAATTTTGAGGGACAGGTAATTGAAGTAAAGAGCGAACCGAAGGATGTGGCGTGGGTGGTGCAACTATCTGATCTCCATTTCAGTGTGCATCATCCTGAAAGGGCTCTTGATTTCGGGACTATTGTGGGACCTACTCTTGCCATGATCAATCCTTCTTTAGTTCTTGTTACTGGTGACCTTACCGGTGACGCCTCTCCTCTTCTTCTCTTTAGGGCAAATCATCTGCTTAATGCTTTACGTGTTTGTGTTTTAATAGTTGCTATGATCTTCCCTAAATTATGTTTGATGTTTAAACAGTTGGGCCTTCTGATTCTGAAGGATTGTTGCCGTCGTTGTGACAATTATTACTCAGTCTTGATGCAGATCATTTTCTTTTTTATTTTTTTCCTTAACATTTGAATGCTGATGTTATTTATTCAAAGATAAATCAATTGTTCTTTTATTAAATATTTCGATTTCCAATTTGACACAAGAAGTATTGAATTATCTTTCTGTCAGGTATGCTCTAAGTTTTCGCAGTTTGTTGTAAAGAAAGTTTGTAATGGAAGATAAAACTTTGGAAGAGTATTTTTGTGAATCCTAGTGGAGAAAATAAAGAAATAATGCTTACATGAACCTTTCAGAAGCTTTAGCTTGTATGTTGCATTGCCTGAATCGAAAATTGGTTATCTAACAACTGCAATAAAGTCTTTGTTGCTAATGTTGTATAAGTTATTACACTGGGACTTAACTTATAGCTTGCTTTATTTGGATGTTTGAAATAATTGATGTCTGGGACATCATAATTTACTTGATGCACCTTCTGCCATCCCAAAGTCAGTGAAATTAAATTATATACAAGAATGCCTATTACTTCCAGACTCCCTTAGGGTGTTCAAGCTTATGGTAGGATTTTCTGAGTAACCAGGAAGATAGTTCTTTTCTGAATAACCAGGAAGCTTATTGTCCTGAAAAATATATGGACTTTAGAACTGGGAACATATTTAGATTCTTTCTTATGACTACTATATTTATGTTATGTTGTAATATTCTACTATGGAAAGTCTTGATACTGATTACTCTACTGAATCATAAATAGTTTCTTGAAATCAGAGAGTTAGATATGCAGTTTTTTCTTGAAAATGTTTTCTGTTTTGTAAGATAATTATGAGATTTCAGGATATAAATTTGAAAATTCCTTCCTAATACTTTGTACCTCAACTTTACCAGATGGGAAAAGCAAAGATTTATTAACAATGAAGCTAGATGAAGAAGAATGGATCGAGTACAAGAAAGTCATGGAAGATGTTGTGAAGAAAAGTGGACTTAACAAGAGCATTTTTTATGATCTTAGAGGAAATCATGACAATTTTGGGGTGTCATCGTTTGGTAGCTCATCTGATTTCTTCTCTAGATATAGCCTGAATGGGCAACAGAACCGAAGTGGGCAGGTCAATAGCATTGTCATTGAGGTAGGTTTTTGTAATCTCTAATAGTATATATTTTCATATGTCACCTTCATCATTTTCTTTTCCTTTTCTTTCTCTATGTGTCATTTTACTTACCATCAGATCAAACTTGACCAGGCAATGGATCCACTAGGCATGCATAACTTTGATCTCTTTTTATCAACTAGAATTAAATTGAATTATTGCCCAAGTTCATACATATATATATATATATATCTGGACTAGTTGAACTGGTATAGGGAATGCAACATTAAGCCTGCTGTATACATATAATATCAGTTGTCATTATAAGCAAGTTTGTAAAGTATGTGGAGAAATTGCCGATGAATTGATCATACAGCTTGTCAGAACTCAGACCAAGTAACTTCATATGTGCCTATTTTTTCTTCATATATCTATTCATTTGATAAATAATCACTTTGATCCCAAAAGTTGTCTACATGGAAGTTGGTTTTATCTCATCTGTCTTTTCAATAGATAAAGAATTGGAGCCTTCCTCTGTATTCTGATTCTTTTGCCTGTGATTTATCATCCAGACTGGTGAAAGAAAGCTTCTTTTTGTTGGGTTTGACAGCACTATGCCTGCAGGATTACGTGGTCCAACTAATTTGTTTGGCCATCCAACTGATGAATTATTAAGTCAATTGAGTTCTGCACTGTCACAGTGGGATTCTCCATCTGTAATACCAATCACTAAGATTTCCTTTGGCCATTTTCCACTTTCATTTTCTGCAGCCTCATCTTCTGGAAAGACATTGAAGGATGTCTTTCTGAGATGTTCTCTGTCTGCATATCTTTGCGGGCATCTGCACACAAAGTTTGGTGAGAATCTAAAACGGAACCATAGATCAAATGAGCATCCATTTCACTCAGATATATACCAGCTAAATGCAATTGAAATACCTTCAGAAAGAGCAAATAATTGTTCAGAGGGAGTGACAACTTCAAAAGAGTTCTGGGAGTGGGAAATGGGTGACTGGAGAAAGAGTAGAGCTATGCGCATTTTGGCCATTGATAGAGGCTATATGTCATTTGTTGATGTCAACTTTAAGCTTGGGGCCAAAAAGACCATATTACTTCCCACATTTCCTCTGGATTCGCGCTTTGCAACACCATTGAAACATAGATGTCTATCTGAGGAGCCTTCACTGCATGATACTATTAGAGTTCTAGTTTTTTCTGGGTCTCCAATTGTGTCAGTTGTGGCTAGGATATATGACTCAAGGCCTGGCTTTCTTATTCTGGTATTTGATGCTTCTATGAGAAAAGCTGGGGGCAGCACATCTAGGGGAGATCTATACTCTACCCCATGGAATTTTAAAGCCTTTGATGATCCATCTCCTGAGAGATTTCTGCTGCAAATAGAGGCTACTGATATTGCCGGTAGATCTACTTTAAGTGAACCGAGGCCATTTTCTGTAGGTGGCCTACGTGCTAAGCTCTCATGGACCTGGAAAGAGTTTCTAGTAATGGGTTGTCAATGGTCTGCACTGTATTACCCCTTATTTTGGTCCCTCTTTGCCTTAATTTTGTCCATCATTCTTATTCCAAAAGTATTTGTTTCTTTCACAAGAAAACGGTACACTTACCAGCATTTCATTATAAATAAAGGATTTTTAAATTGTATGGCATGGATCTTGACAGAGCTATATAACATCCCAATGATATGGTACAGTATGGTGGGTTACATGTTTTATCTTATATTATGTCCTTGGCTTGTTGGACGTGTTTTTACTGATAGTGAAGAAAGCGGATACATGACATACAGAGGTTGGGTGTTGAAAAACAGTAAGGAGGGAGGGTTGCAGTTTGCTGGATTTCCAGATATAATGGTGATTGTTCTTCCCCATTTATTCTTTGTGATATTGCCTGCAGTTTTGGTGATTGGAGCATTAGTTGCTGAGAGAGGAATGTATCATAATCATATGATTTTGCACTGTGGAAAGAAAGATGATGGCAGTGGATCAGAAAACGAGAATTCTTGGTCACCTAAGCCCGCTACTCGGAATAAAAGGCGATGGATTCGAAAGGCTCTACTGGTTGTTTCTTTAGCAATTTGTTGGATGCATTTCAAGGCAAGTTTTTCAAGTCAATCAATCATTTGACTCTTCTTTTTCCTTTTTTTCTATGTATGTTTATTTACTAAAGTCGATTGTTCTTTTTGGCTTTATGTTGCAGAGTTGCAGAGTTCTCATGAAAGCTTATGACATGAACCCCATTTTTCATTTCCCTTTGTGTAGCCTTTTCATTCCTCTGTTGCTGGCTTATACTGCTTACAGAACAGGGAAGAGTTGACGGGTAAATCAAGAATCTTATATTGCTGTTGGCATATGCTATTAAATTCACAGGAAACCATAGAAGAAGGGCAATGATTCAGTTACATGGCCATCAGAAGTGCTAAATCTGAGCTTTCATTGTCTCCTTTGTCAAAGACAGACATTGGGTTCAAACCCCACGCAATGTTAGACTGAAATTTTCAGGGTGTAATTTAACTAGGTTGAGAGCAGGCCTTTTTGAGACTTTTGTGGGAAGTGTCATCCTTTGCATGGAGCAGGTGGGGAAACAAAAACTTCCCGTTGATGTTGTCTCAAGTTGCATGTTGACTGAAATTTAAAGCTATAGTTTATCTAGGTTGAGGGCAGGGTTTTTTTAGACTGAGTGGGACTGTTATCCTTTGCACGGACCAGGTGGGGGGAATATCAGAGCTTTTACTGAGACACTGGTTTAAGGTGATTGAAGATTTTTGTTAGTGGCTGCAGTTCTGTTAAAACTTTGTATATTTTAAGAGATGAATACTTCCATTTCAATACAAATACATCTACATATTTGCTTACCTCAATTCCTAAGGTTACAAGTTTAGAGAGGAAGAACGCAAAAGGAATATCTCAGATTTAAACATACATACATGTACTTTCCATCCTTTTTTTTAATAGAAATTACTCCCTAATTCCTACATACATTTACTTATTTTAAGAGAAGGCCAAGAGGCTAGTAATTGCCCAAATTACACGTGGCATTCAGAAGCTCTGAGTATAGCTCAGCTGCCGCCACATTAATAGACAAGCATACAAATATAAAGTAAAATAAGCACATATAGGCTATTTCTTACAAGTGATCTCCACTGCGGTTATAAGACAGCTTACAAACTATTTACAATTAAATTGAATAAGACCCTT
Organism: Marsdenia floribunda; assembly: GCA_035583425.1. Lineage (NCBI taxonomy): Eukaryota > Viridiplantae > Streptophyta > Magnoliopsida > Gentianales > Apocynaceae > Marsdenia > Marsdenia floribunda. Next base: position 16,821,746 of record JAXGGT010000001.1, read on the forward strand.
CACTGACGATTTCCTTCTCCATCTTCTTCGTAACCACCATGTTTCAGGGTCCATTCTTCTTCACCGGCTGAGTTAGCAGCAGCCATGTATATTTGATATTAATGGTTCAACGGCGCTGCTGGCACATTTGGCAAATGGTAGCTGACTTAACATTGGCAAACGTGCAGTACTCGCAAGACCAATGTCCTGAATCATCTATATTTCTTGTGTTGCTTGACCTGGATACACTTGCCTTACCTTTGCTGCCTCTACCTTTGTTGCTTGCACCTCCCAAATGCTTTGAGCTAGCTGCTCGGCTGGATGCACCTTGAGAATCCACGTCTGATAAACCATTTTCTAAAGCTCGAACCAAATTCTCAAAGTAATTCCTTGTCACGCTGCAGATGTCAACAGATTCTTGTCAATTCTCCACCAATTATATTTTCAGATTCTTATTTAAGAAGAAATCGAAGTCTAAACTTTTGCTCAATTGAATAGAAGTTTCTTAAGACCAAATACTCCAAGGAAAAGAAATAATAGATTAACAAAGCAAAGAGAGTGAGAGAGAAAAGAGAGGGAGAAAAGTATTACGCCTCCAGTTTAATCATCAGCACACAATATGATTCTTGATTGAATCCTTTACAGTCTCAGAGAAAATAAAATACAAAAGAACAATTTTTTTTCTGCAATATGGCCGATGTTAATTGTATCCTTTAAAGGGTCCAGCAGATAACAATATATAAAAAATATAGTTTGTTTGGTTTACCTGGTTAGTCCAGCTAACTTCGTCCGAAATTCATTAAAATCTTTTGATGGACCCTCAGCATTCAGGTAGCCCTGAAGTTCCTTCTCTGCACACTGATGAAGTCTTTCTAGTCCTGACTCAGCTTCACCTATGGAATAATAGCAGTATGCTCACTATGGGAATCCAAACAGAGGAATAAGTATATTCCAAAAGGCACATTTCAAACCTTGCAAGTACTCAAAAAACCGTCTTTTGGCAATTTCATGCTCCGGTAAATAAAATCCATATGAATATGTCCATTTTAGAACCCGTCTACATTCAACTATCTGCAGCATGTAAATTGGAAGATCATGGGAAAAAAATCCTAATAGTGCAATAATCCAAAATATTTTGAGTCAGGATACAGAAACCACATTTACCTGCAGCCAGGCTTCTACGATGAACTTGAGCTGTGATTCTGGTTGACACTGCACGTCACTTAGCTTCTCAAGCTGCAGCAGCAAATACAAAATTACTGCTATGTGGATTTGGATTTAATTCTGAATATGAAAAAGAATAAAAGCTAGGAAAATTTGGCACCAGACTGCACATTCTTCCATACATCCCTAGCTTGAGTTCAAATAAAGATCAGCTCTCTAGCCACAAATGATAATGGAACACTTTTGGCCTCCTATAAGCCATCTTTGTCTTAACCTATGCATTTCTTAGTTAAATATAAATCCCTACAGCAGCTACAAGCCACATATACCAAGAACATCTATCCATGGTATATACTTAAACTAGTACGGAATAAGGGAAATACCCACCATACATAGGATTTAACAGACTGCTTGTAACATATGAGAAAAGGATCTATGATGGACAAGAAGATATCTCCCCACCACCACCCATTTGGCAGTTCAAAGCTAATCTTCAAGGGTAACAACCATCGAAAGAAACATCTAGCAACCAAGCATATGTGAAAAAATATATAATAACAAACATAGGTAGGTTAGCTTGTACTGAAAATAGAAGAAAATTAAGAAACCTATGCTATGAAAATATGTGAAGCAAGCAACATGTTATGACAATGATATGAGAGCAGTGCGGAGTCTGGGTAGAAAGCAATTGGAACCTAAAAACTTGCAACAGAGTTGCCAAATTGAACACAACAAACAACAAAGGGAATCATTTAATTTATGTCTCATAAAATGATCTAATATAACTGTGACTTGTGAACTAATCTTCTACACATAAATCAACCATTAACATCTAGGAGGCAGCATGACAGTCCAATTCATATATAGTGCTGTCATGTGGCAGCAGAACTTCCAACAAATCACATGATTGGTGGAGATTAATAAAAGGAAGCAAGAAAAGCATTATAAAGAAAGAAGTTGTCATACATGAACAGATTGCATCTGCTGAAGATCCGCCAGTGCTTTTTGCCTAGACTGAAATGGAGGAAAAATGTCAGATTCTATCAACACAAATAGCATCAAATGTGTATGATCCTAAACTAGAATTAAGAGAACATAAAGAGAACAAAATGATTCTTGAAATGAATATTTAAGTTAGATGACTTCATCAATAAAAAGTATTTTTTCCCCCAATAAGGGGATTTTCTGAACTAGGCACGAAATTGTTTGGTTGAATTTCCCCCAGAATAAAACAAATAAGACTATAAGTAAAAGAAATAAAAATTAATTGCCAGTCGATTTCCAAGAATCTCAGAAAATAACATTATTCCAATCGAGATAAATAATAGTTTCTACTACCTAAAATGGCACACAGTAGCATGACTCATGAATTTCATTATTCATCTGGCTATAAACCAACCTGCCCTGAGCAATTTAATAAGTTTACTATCAATCAATATAAACCAACAGAAACATGGAAGAATAGATCTTACATCAACTGCTACAGTTTGAAAAATTGGACACTAGCATAATTAACACTGGTCATAAAATGCTGTAAAAACTGCACTGTCAATCAACTAAACTTACTGATTGGTTGGTTGCCCATCTTTCATAATAATGAGTGTATCTTTCCAAGGAGTTTTTAGCCATCTCTCTTCGTTTTTCAGCTTCATCATACTTCCAAGCATATATAATAAAGTTAGCAGAGTATACACCAAGAGAAACATGTTATACCACTTGCAAGATAGATTCAGTAACTGAAAGAATCAAGCCAATAAGAAGGTAATCTCACCACTCCCTCCTGTTTTGCCGATTCATAGCGGTTGCAAGCATAAAAACCACCTGTTCTCTCCCCATGATCAGACCATGCACCTAGACACAACCTGCAGTCATGTCATAATTGAGTATTATGAAATATTTAAGTCAGAAGGAAAATTCAGGAACAAGAATTTCCTCAAGGCCATCAAGAAAGGTAATTTTGTTTAAGGTAATTTCTTCAGAAGCCCTTTTTTCTTGATTTATAAGCAGCTATTAGGTTTTTAAATCTAGCAAAAAGGAGTTGTTTTTTTGCCTTCCCAAGAAACTTTTGTTCACTGATGCTATTGAAAATAAATGTTATATCAAATTCTTTAGAACAGCTTTTCTTTAAACATTAAACTCCATATAAAAAGAACAAGTCCTTAGGTTATAAATTTGATGCTTTCAAGTCTAGCTATTATAGCTCTCCCATGCTGTAACTTCTATCTTGCTGATGGTGATGACTTGACAAGATGACTATTAGAACTCTAAGTCCAGCATGCAATTTCCTCTATATTGTGCTTTGTGCATGGCTCAAATTTACTTCCTTTCCTATTATTCTTGACAGATTATACACCTACAGATCAGGGTTTGATATGTAGGACAGGGAAAAAAAAATCATCACATTATTTCTTACAGAAAATTTCCCACCACAAGGTGTTCCTTGTATAGTCACATTATTAAATAGATATATCATTTTTCTTTTTCTTTTATTATTATTATTATTGGCAGAAAACTTACAATTCTTGTAGAATGCCAGAATGTGGATTGATAATTTCAGCACTTGTTTATGATCAAGATAGAAATTAAATAAGAAAGACAGGAGTACTAGAAGGAGCATAAAAAATATTCAAGATAGTAATCTGAAAATTACAACAAAAACCATTGCAATCTCTATAAAAATCAACAAATGAATGTTTTCTAAAATACATTGTGACAAAAAGAGATGAAAGGAAGAGACCATATCCAAAGTAGTTCACCAGTCATATTCCCATCTCTAACAATCCTGTGCTTCAATTTGTACTTTGCACTTAGAGCCACAATGATTATCATGCTTAAGTACACTTTCTTCTTTTAATACCCTGACTGATTTAATGAAACTTCTGAAAACAACCTTTTTCTGCCAGTAATGCACTCAAAAAGCAAGGTTCTTCAAGGAAGTGGGAATTAAGGCAATTTAATTTTTCAAACAAGGACAAGAAGGAGAATAGGAAAAAACAAACACAGAACAAATGACTTATTCCATAAATAGGATAAATAAGTTCACATGTGTGTAAACAGTATGCATACCAGCAAAACTCATATTTACAGGGAGGTGTGCATGTGATATGCATGCACCCTTGATTCTTCTCAATTGGCCTCTTGCATTTCGGGCAAGGCTTCGAATTAGCTAGTATCCTGAAAAAGTTATTGAAAAAATAAGCTTACATTTGCATCAAATGCAGCACTATGTTAGAAGTACTACTTCACAACAAAATCATCAATTCTCCTACTTCACAACACATCGAACCCTGGCTTGGCAAAACTGGTTTTCAAACCTACTCCCTACATGAGGAAATGAATGCTGATTTTGCTCAAAGATTCAGGAAATTTATTTTATATGTAAGTAACCACCTCAACCCTTGGCAATTAAGGAGGAGTAGAAGAAGGATCAATATGATAGCAGAACTGATATCCCTTGAACTGAAGGAGTTCAATCGTTGACATTTTAATGAAAATTGCTTATTTTAAAACCATGGACAATCGTTTACAGACATCCCAAAAAAAGAAACAATATTCAATTCTAGATGGAGGGAGTAATAACTATGACCACTATTACCAGACAAAGATGCTCAAGATAAGCTACTAGAACTGCAACTAGAAATATCTCACATAAAGAAATGTTGTACTCTTCTTCAAAGGACAAAAATAAGAGTACCAACTCTACAACTGCAACTTGAAACTTTGATGTTTATCTCAAAAAAGATAAATAAATAAAATAAAAAGAAAACAAGATGTTTGATAATTTACTATCTATTCAACTATAGCATGCCCATCAGGTTCATATAATACCTTTCACATAAAACCAACTCCTTATGCATGCAATAATGAACCAACTACAAGTGACCAATATTAGAGAAAGGAACCAGTTAAGGAATTTCTGGGACATCATCCAGAACTGTTGTTTGTTGGGTAGCAAATTATCAACTGTTGGATCATATTTAGCCTTAAATATAGAGCGAGTAATATCTAAAAAGTGCAGAGCACTGATAGCAGTCATATGAAATTGCATAATGATCATGGACAACATTTAATATCTGTTCACAGGTTCAACAAAGGTTTGCACTGTTTCTCTGATGCTACCAAGTAACCGCTCCAGTCTCATATTCATGGATTTCTAACTTCTAACCTAGTTATGAATTCCTTCTGCATTAACTCATAAGACACCAATATTTCTTTCTGATTCACAGCTATTTAAGTATTACCATTTGAATTGCATAACAGAATAACAAACAATGTAGAAAGATCGAGTCCAAGTACCAGTTCATATTTTCGGACTCGGCGCTATTCTTCAAAATCCATTTAGCTACAGTTCCACAGTCAACTGGACGGTGAGCTTCCTCAGTACACTGCAAGAAAAATGGAGGGAGAATCACATACGGAATGAAAAAAGAAAAGGAAAAATGTCAAGTCATCAAAGGAACGCTGAATGGAGTTCAGTACATAGAGATTCAATCTTACATTCCAGCAGAAGCTATATGAGCAACGGCAGGTGACATCAAAGCTTCCACTTCCAACAATAAAATCCACAGCATAATCACAGCCAGGAGCCGGACACCATTTCGTCTACATGAAACATCAAAAAACTTTCTCAGATTTCAGAAGAGAATGTCCAGATCGAATATACATGTTTTTCCAAATTTACATTAGAATTGGCATCAGAATAAGAAATTGGATTGGCATATATTACAATTACCTACCAGAAAACATAATCTTTCATAGCATATCAGATTAATGCAAGGGATTATATACATGAGAGAGAACCTGACTGGAAAAAATAAAATAGGAGCAAGGCAGAGATATCACAAAAATAGCATCCAGAAAACAATCCACAAGAAACTGATTTGCTTGAGATTTCCTGGACCTAAAACCAAAAAGAGGCACAACATCATGCATTGAGTTGCTTTCACATGCAGGAAGCAGCATTTTGACTAATTAAGGTAGACTTACAGAAGTGCCAATAAATCACCTGGAACATGCATATCCAATCAAAAAAATAGAAGAACATGTTACTATAAATGTACCCCAACTATTATAGGCAATTACATCCAGACTATTAAAGGCAACTTTGACATCATATTTCCTAAAAGCATCATGCAGCAAATTACCTTCCTATTATCCTCAACAAATGATCTAAGAAAGTAACGTGTATATTTCTCCACATCATCCTTGGAAGCTAATGCATTTATCATATCTTGTCCAACAGCAGCAATACAAGATGGATCAGGACACCGCAACATCAAACATCCAGGACCATCATTTATTGATGTATTCATATATCCTGCAGCCAAGAAAAATCAAGACCAGTTAAACTAGGCCAGGTAAGAATTAGTGCAGCAAATGTGCATCCAAAAACATTTCCACTCACCCAAAATGCACCAGATATGTATAACTAGCAAGAAAGATAAAGAATCAAGGGATTGAACAACCAAAATAAGTAACATTGGTTCCTACGTGTAGTTCTGCGATTAAAATCAGTAAATTGATAAATCAAGTCAAGAAGATAGTTACACATTGGAATAGAAATGAAGAGATTCAAAGCTCAAGTTCTTGAACTCAAGATTGATCCAGGAATGTAGTTTGAACTCAAAGAAAATCACATTTAGGCATTCAATCAGAACAAAAAGATACAAACCATCACCAAGGACAAGATCAAGAAGCAAATTTCATTGAATTTCTTCAACTTTGATATCAGTCTAATAGCAACAATTGAGTTCAAAATAAAATGTGTAGTGCACAACTTCACGTGGACAGCAATTTTGATAAATATAGTATCCATGGTTAATAACGAAGCCCAGAAAAGGGGGAGGGGGGGGGAAGTACTGAATCAATTTTTTTCACTGGACTATGTCTTCTTGTTATAACCCCACCTCCAAATTAATAATAAAACAGACAAGAACTCATAGTTCTATACCTTGCCAACACGTGATACAAAAAGCATGTCCGCAAGCAGCAGCACTCATCTTATCAGAAGGATATGCTTCAAAGCAAATTCCACAAGTCAGCTGCAGATCAGAAAAGAAAATTAAGAGCTTAATGAGATGAAACATTAATACATCATGAAAAGAAAAATAAGCAAAAAAGATGAATATCTCATTCGTATGTCCAAGATTTTACTAGACCAAGTAAGATAACCATCAATTTGGCATTCAGCAAAAGGTACACTATTAAGAACACTATGCAACTCCAAAGAGGAGTTAATCACCTCTTTGGCATCAGGAACTGCAATAGGATACTCCAATAAGCCAACAAGCCTCCGGACCTTTTCTTCATCTGCAAACCATTCATCATTTACTTTACTCACACTCCTGTTAGACAAAAAAATTCCCAAGAAATTTAGGTAATAAATAAATAACTGAATATCAAAACAAACTAAGCTTGCCTGCAATTATGGGAAAAAATCGGAGAAATAATCGTCAATCTCAAATTGTAGTAGAAGTTAAAAATAAATTGTACATCATGGCATAGGACGCTTCATGCAAACTCAATTGGGACATGAAAGTAAAACTAGTATGCAGATTCTGGGACTATGTGCATCATATTAACAATTTGCAACAACCAAGCTAATTCAACTCAGCACAAAGAAAACATGATGCAGGTCCCACTAACCAAATAACATGATTGACATTGCACTGAGACAAAACCAAGAACTTCAAGAATGTTCCTATTGTCTCTTCTGATTAGTTTCCATATAGGATCAGCTTACCAATGATAGTGGCGAAGCAGGATACTAGCAGCAACCCTAGAAATGGAAAGGACCACAGATATTTGTGTAATATTTTCCTCTTGACGCTGGCGTATATCCGCTTCACTTAGAACAGTATAATTTGTCTGAGACAAAAATAATCAAACATTTGATGTAAGAGTTCAAAAACAAGAGCATACATCTTCATACAAAGAGAAATAATTTAAGGCAAAAGAGCAGCATTAATAAGCATTTTCTATTTTAAAGCATATTTTGAGGATGGAGATTATTAGAAAGAACAATAATGAAAATGCCAAATAAGCATAAAACTTGCAAGTAGAAAATCAAAATTAAACAACTCATAACATATCCCTATCTCTTAGGTGATCATATATGGAAATTCACACAATTATGCTCCCCCTTAAGGGGTTTGAAATTTTGAAACTGGAACTCAAAAGAAGTTTCAGCTTGAAGATAACACAAAATTTGGAAGTCATGTAACGTAGATATCATAATAAGTTGACAGCAAGCATCTAAACTCTTTGAAGAAGTAGGACTCTACACTCTTTTTAAGATCCATATTCTGAAACGAAGGAAGGCAAAGAATACTACCCTCATTGAGAATGAACTAAACTCAACCATGGCTCTGAAGTTTCTTGAATTTAGTATACAGCAATGCACGAGGCTGACTCACAATGACCAGTTAATATGTAATAGATCAAGAAGGCAGAGTGATCTGGGATGGCTTCCAGAATTCCATTAGGAATCTACAAAGAGTGCTTCAATTATACAACACTTGCCTCAGATGTCACTGTATTGGAATCTACTAGTTTTTCCACAGAGAAAAATCCATTACCAATTCAGATGCATATCCAAACAGGGTACGCCACTAGATTGCTTAAGCACAGCCGAAGCCCAACCCCTATTGTCATACATTTTATGAGTCTTAAATTATCACCTGCATTGGAAGAAGCTTAACCTTATAGGCAGGGTTGCCAAACAGTAATCTTCATAACAAAGCCCAACATGTGGATAATACCAATAAATGAGGTACAGTCGAGGCTTGAACATGAGATATCCTACTCTGACACTGTCCACCTACTCTAAAAGATTGGTACTTTAATCATGAGTACATGGCTTTCTGTCGATTGGCAAGTATCTAAAATTTTCTACTCTCATGTGGAAATTTCAGTACTTTTCTACACAATGTACAGCAGAATCCGTCCAGACCTCAAAGAGCCCAGGCATCCACTACCTGATGTGATGCATATATTTCTCATATTTCAAATGTCTTTGCAAGTCTGATAGGAGACCTTTGGGAACTTGTAAATAACTAATCTTTATTTAATATCATTGTACACAAAAACACCTATATTGCAGTAAAAAGTAGAGTTAACAAGTTCACACTTATCTAATGTTTGTTTGGTTATTCTGCAATCTAACTTGAATAACAAATTAGGTGCTTAATACCAAAAAGACCTGCAATCCTGTAGTGTAGATGCTTAGAAATCAAATTAGCTATGTAATTTCTCTGTCTCCATTTTCCCAAGATGGGAAGTATCATTCTCCAAATCTCAAATGCAAGACTAAACCAATTTCAGAATTACATAGCTACTAGACCAACATTAGCATCACCCTTATATCCATAAACAGATCATCCAAGCACATCAATCCACAATAACTGGGGGGGTTCTAGTAACCAACTGGCATCAACGATTTGCCAATTACGATCAAGAGCAAATAAAGCAAACAGGTATTGGTTGTACTCTTATGTTAATGTATCTAGCAACCAATAAAATACTCTTATACATTCATCCAACATCCCTAAAGCTCCAAATTCATGGAGATAACCAATAACATAAGAACCATAATCGACAAGCAAAATTGCACATCTGCAGTACCAATCCAGATTTTCAGAATTCATCAAAAACCTTTTCGTAGAATATCACCAAAAATGTAAATCAACCACTTAAATGCTCAACGTTTCAACATAAGCCATTTTGATATCGTGTAAATATAAGAGGCAAGACTTGGAAATAATAATAACAATAAAAATAAATTTATAGACCAGAGTGATGAGAGAAATGATGATACCATGGAACGGTAGCGGGAGGTGAGGTCGTCAGAATCGTCGGAATCATTATCAATGAAGTCGTAGTCCATGATGACGTCAGCATCATCGGAGTCTCCACCGTCGCCGCTGTAGAAATCGTCGTCGAGAGACTCGGCGTCGTGCATCATGAGCTCATCCTCCGATTCCATACCTCTCTCTACCCCCAAAATCTATAATAATCAGATTATTTTATTTTTTTTGAATGAATCAAGGACCCGGAATGAAAGAAAGATTGAACAAGTTAATCCTAAAGGAGTATTCTTTGATTCGACGCACAGAAAAAGCTTTCTGATTCCTCCTCTATATATATATAGCCTTTTTGGGTGGAAGACAAAGGGAGAGCAGGAGGAGGAGGAGGAGAGAGAGAGAGAGAGAGAGTGGGGTGGAAAAATGGAAAAAATTGAAACTGAAGAACTAAAAATTACACTTTTAATCCTTGAATTTATTAAATATTACAATTTAGTCTCTAAAGTTTTAGAATTGAGCATTTTCTCTTAGAATTATGATTTCTCTTTCTTTTCTTTTTCTTTTTTCTTTTTTTTTTTTTCTTTTTTTTTTTGGTGGCTATTTAATTCTGATATTGTGAAGGGGAAATTAAATTTTTCCCACATAACTAATTAATTGCTACTTCTGGGTGAAGACTCAGAGACAGCATTGTGTCAGATATTTCATGGGGACGTTGTAAAAGCAACCTTACCAAACAAACAACCAGAATCTCCAAACCTTTGGAGTCCTTCATGGCACATGGGCTGCAGGAAAATCTTGCATATTTGCCCCTTAAGTTGGGCAGCACCTTTTTAAAGTGTTAAAAAAAGGTTCAAGAATCAAAATGATACATTATATATACAATCTTTATTTAGGTGGAGATTATTTGTTTTCCATTTTATTTTTATTTTTTGTCACTAAATTTTTAGATTTGCAATGTCTGTTTTGAGAATTTTCTAGTTCATGGTTTTAAGATCAATATCAGATTATATATATATATATATATTTGAGCAATTGCAAAGAGATGAGACAACAACAGAATGTTACACCAAAAAGTAGTTAGTAGGTTTCGTGTTCAATAAAGTATCAAAAATAATCCGTATGATTTTGTCCAAAAAAAAAAAAAAAAAAAATTACACCGACTGACAATTAGAACAAGGTTCAAATATTTAAACATTTCAAACACACACAACCCAAAGATATTCACACAATTGAAGCTGTCAGCGGCTATTAGGTTAGATCATTTTCATCCAGTGCTTCTTCTTCTTCTTTCTTCCCTTCAGTCTTGAATGAACTGACATCACCAGTGGGCAATTTCCTTGCCAGCTTGATGATCTGCAGAAAATCTGCCACAAGTTACTCTTGTGCATATTGTGAAGTGTATTACATGTCTTGGAAGTTTCAATGAAGAATATAAGTCCTTCAAATTGCTATGGTACAAACTTGCTATTAATGGGAGATCATCATGAAAGTAACAAAACATGATTCACTATAGTCCCATGAGTTTCTGAGAAATTAATGGGATGGTGATAATCTTTCATCCTAAGCAAGAAACTATTTTCAGATTACAAAGTTGAATTGATTCAGAAGATTACCACATTATCAAGATTGGATATAATTCCTGACTGAGCCACACGTTTGATTTCCTCAATATCACCTTCGCTATAAGCAGAAAGAAGTTTAGTAGCAGCACGGTTTTGGTCACTACTGAAGAAAGCAGTAATCCTGCAAGAGGGCCACCAAAATGTTAAGGACATCTTTCTCAAACAGTAAGAAGAAGAGATGAAGTATAAATTCACTTTTCTTCCTCAATACAACATACAAATTTTGTTTCTGTGCCAATATTTTTAACACTGTTAATTGGATGAAATACATATGATTAGGCAAAAGGCCGTGGAGGCAGTCCTAGTAGCCAACATAAAATAAAGTTTACATGTGACAAACCTTGGGAATAGGAGAAAAAAAACAGTATAAACATAGACACGTGAAAACAAATAGTAACTAACCTAGCATGAAATGCATTAAGACTTCCATGTGATTCTGAAGCTCTTTTGCAATTGATTACTGTGTTCTTTTTTCCCATTCTTGCTAAATGATTTTCATCCCTTTCTTATGGTATTGATATTCAAATTTCTATTTTAGGATGCCCAAAACTAATCCTTCCTTAAACTGAAAAATACATTTTACATTTAGAGCTACAACCTCAGCCTCCTCTAAGAAATGTGAATGTACTATGTCATGATCCCCATCAACCACCTGAATTAATCGGGGCAAGGCAGTCAGTTATTGTTAAATTTCTCTCCTTAATATCTGTATCAAGTCAAAAAGGGACATTGTAGAGTGAGGAAGTATTACTTTTAAAATATTTCCATATAAATCCTTAACCACTAAAAATGTAATAGCCTGTTAAGTTTTCCAAATCCAAAGTAACAAGTCATAAAAGAAGTCCAAAACTTAATATCATATATACATATATTCACATCAATCATTTACATTTTCAAGACTATCTCCATGAAGCATCCATTACACAGTAAGTACATGCATTTATATCCCAAAAGGGTAAAAGAAGCACTGAAAATAATAATCTTTCACGAGCAGAGTGTTGCAAAATTATGTTCTTGAACGATTCTGGCATGATAGTTCATTTTCATTCATGTACGAGAAAAAGATCTGAATCCTTGTCAACTGTAAAATAGTAGACATACAAGGTAAAGGAGGGCAAAAGGAAGTAACAAGTTGGATGTGCAAAAAGTTATGTACCCTGAACAGACTCGTATTAATCTGTCCAAAACATCCCTTCTTGTGCAGGAAGGTTATACATAAAAAGGAAGTCCATATTTTGCAAGATTTGAGCAATTGTGAATATGATTCGAGAGAAAGAAAATCAAAACTAGAACTTACTGACAACAGTCATTGTGGCACTTCTCAGCTTCCTTGAAGTCATGAGCATAAAGATAAATGATGATGGCACTAAGATAAGCCTAGAAACAATGAAACAGTGCTTCAGAAATACACAAACACTGCCAGAGGGAATGTAACTGTGAAGTATGCCATAGTCCGAATGGTAAGACAGAAAAGGAAAATGTCAAGGAGAGGTAAAAAAGGGTCTGCAGTAGAAGCTTTAACCTTGCACTGGCTATGGGTAGCATTACTAGCCTCAGCTGCTTCAGCCAATTTCAAAAGAACATTTGCAGCATCTGTATACCTGCGGAAAATGAAAAAAGAAAAAGAATCACTACATAAAACCTTTGCTCTAGAACACCATACCGATTATATGTACTGTTTTTACTAAATAGTGATTATATTTACCCAGTTCCCATATGTCTATAAGATAAGTTCATGTCTTCCATCAGTGGGAATGGTACAACTGAACGCACCAAAAAAGAAGCTAAGATAACAAAAGAAAAAACATAGTATAGTACTTGGGACTACTCTATCACTGCCCTTTCCCTGTTACATTGTTACCTCTACCCACAATCAACCCAGACCATGTCAACAGTCAACAAACATGCATATGCTACCAGGACCAGAAATGCATATCCTCAACTTCCTATTTATAGATTGGTCTACCACCTAAAATATCATGCTCAAGTAAACTATGGAGATTTTAACTTAACTAAACTATGTCAATAATAAATGTACAAGGAAACCAAGCTTTTAACTATTATTCGGTATGATGTCGGAAGTTGAAGAGAAGCAACTATACCTACCATAAATAGGATAGTTCATAGAAATGTAAAAATCATATAGAGCCACTAAAAGTCAAAATTGCAGAGTCAGAAGATAAAGTGCAAGTCTCAATAGAAAAATCCTCACGATTTCATAAAACATCCATTTTTGTTCGTAGGAAGAATTGGCTGTTCTTCATTCAAACTTTTGAAACTACTACTGCAAGTCTTTGATTCTAGGTCTTTCCAAAGAGGAAGCACTACAATCAAATTTTCCTTCTTCTTGATAAACAAAGTGATTCCATATAAATTCCTAGTGCTTTACAGCCCCATGTCAAAAATCTATAAGACAAGATTAAGGTAACCCAAAAGTAGTAAGATATAGAATTAATAATAATATCAGTCAGAATGACCAGAGTAATAGATTTTATTCACAATTTAAAAACTAAATTAACAATAACACCTGATGCATTCATAGGTCTTTTTGTTTACAAGTTATGCAAGTGACAGAATAGTTTTACTATTTCAGGTTTTGATTCAGTTCTCATAAAAATATTAGTTAAGGTACAGATGGATAAAGATTCAACGATCTAAACTATCCAAGAATGTAAAAAGAAACCCATTTCTTTACTTATTAAGTTGATGATTGCAGTGACTGAGACAGACAAACCACAAAACAAGCCAAACCTCATCAGCCTGCTACATCCAAGAACTAGTAAAACTTGTAAAAGAAAACATTATAGTATATGCTCTTTGTCCAAAGATCACAAGAAGATCAGAAAACATTATTAGTTTTATATTTGGTCATGAACTTCTGTGTGTTCACTAACTATTTATAGAAATACAAGGCACTTACTTCTCAAGCTTTATATAAACACTTGCAGCAGCTCGATATAGATCAAAGGACATCTGTCCCTTCCCATCCTCTTCTAGAATTTCACAAGCATCAGTGTATAGCTTGACAGCTTGATCAGGTACAGTATCTTCTAAAGCACTTCAATAAAGATATCCTTTTGTATTAGTTATCGCAAAAGGATATTTAAAAGTCTAGGAAAACAGAAGGTAAGTTGGAGGGAAGAAAGAGAAATATCTCTAAAATGCAACCCTTGAAAATGTACTACAAGAGAAATTTTCAAGTTGAAAGTTTATTATCCTTGAATTAGTGCCATTCATTCACAATAGTGATCTTTTTCAAATAGATTACCCATTTAAAGATACTCAACCAATGGAAAAAACGCATGCACACATCTGATGCGGGATGGCATTAGGCAGCCATTATTACCATCACCATCGTTCTTACCTCTATGGTCAGAATCAGAACCTTCAGCTTGGCATGGCCAACAACAGTACATTTGACATGGATTGTACATTAATTTTGAGATAGATAAATGTTCATGCCAAACACAAGGGTTTCAGATCTTTGCACCAAGGGAACTTAAAAATGCAAATGCACACGAAACATGTGACAAAGAAGATGCTTTCATGGAAATGGGTAAATGGAAATCATAAAATGAAACATTTTAAACAAAACTGAAGCAGGAAGGAATTTTAGAACATGAACATTGTGAAGAATATATATACCGGGCACCCTTTGCTAGTGCGTCTGATGCTGGTTGAGACCTTCCACATTCAATGTACAATTCAGATGCACGTCTATAAAGATCAGCAACTTCATTCCAGTTACGTAACTCCTTAGCTAGGGAAGCAGCAGACTCCATATGTTTTGCAGCATCCCAGGGCCTTTCTTGTCAAGGATTCCCAGGTATGACTGAAAAGAAGAATCATTACTAGTCATAAGACCTTATTGTAAAATTAATCAAAAGGATACGAAGAGAGCATCTCTTGTCCTTTGGAAGCTTTCTCAAATGATTCTTTTGCCTTCTCATAGTCTTTGGCAAGCCTAAAGCCATTAGCTGCAAGAAAACAAAGTAGAGTAAAAGAAATCATAGACATTCCCACTTCACTAACTAAATCTCACCTGCAGTACCAATAACTGAAAGATAAGCACACCTACCTGCCTGCTCATACAAAACTGTGGCCCCTTTCCAATCAGCACTCCATCTCGTCAGCGTAAGTTTTGTTCTGATAGAAACGGCAAAGAGCCATTAATTGCAGAAAACCTTCAAAACAAATCTAGATAACATTTCCAACACCCAACAGTTGGACTTCACAACTTCTTTGCCAGTGAAATTCAGTAAAGAAACAATCCAATAATTCCCCAATTACATATTATACAATTAACTCCAAAATTTTTGGTCAAAAAGGAAAAGAAAAAACAACAACAACTCCAGAATTTGAACCATCCGTTGTTGTTTTCTTCCATATTCACCTCTGCTTAAAATTTTGACCAATTGTAATCCATTCCATTAAAGTAATTCAGTAACCTACAATTTATCAAATTTTCAATTCATTAAAGCATAGCTTTTCCAGAATCCTAAAGTTCCAGATTAGTTAAAATTACACAAAAAACTCCCACACTTAAAAACTTCCTTCCTAATTAGGAATAAACAAACCGTCGACCGCTTAACTTGAAAAATCAGTGTAGCAATAAAATTCGACACTAATCCAACGAACGTACACCTGCTTTACGATCAATCATTAAAAAACAGAAAATAACAAATACAAACGTCAGTTCATTTGGCCTTTGATTAAAGGATGGAAATCTAATCTCTCCGAGAACTTTATGCTTTAAATTTATATATATACATACACACTCAATCAAAGGTTGAGAATTCAAGTTCAGAAGTGCATAAATCCATAAAAAGAATCATCAATTGGCAGCAAATAAAATGAAAATGCAGACAGGTGTAGGGGTGATAGTGGGCGGTAGATATGAACGAGTACGCCGTGAGCGCGTGGGACTTACAGTTTATCGGCCTTGGCTATCAACTTATTGGGATCGGAAGAAGAAGATGACATGGCTGTGTTCTGCTATGAGTCCTCCTCCTGTCAAACTTGAATAAACAAATGAAACTAACCTTTAAGATTAGATTGAAACTGGCATCAGAATAAAGAGGTGTAAGAATTTTTTAAACATATATTTTAATTTATTATTTAAATTAAAAATACAAATTTTCATTTTTATTGGATGTCCAAATATAAAACTTATTCATATTATTTAGGATGAATTTGGAAAGTAATTTGCTATTAAATTTGATTCATTAGTATTATTATTATTTTAAAAATTTTATATTTTAAATTCATGACACATTAAATCATTAATTATTATCAATTAAAATACATTTTTATGATTTATTATATTAATTAATTACATCTAATTTTTGTATTCATTCAATTTTAATTACACTTAATTTTTATATTTATTTAATTATTTTTTCACGTACTTAAAATTTTTTATAACATTTTAAAAAATGTTATATAAAACAAGAAAATTAAAATACATTAATAAAATTAAAACAATTAACTTACAAATTACAATCTTAAAGATGTCTTGTACCCTTTTGAATTAATTTTCATTAATATTCTTTTTCATATTTTTTAATTAATATTTATTAATTATTCTATATAATATAATATAAAATCAAAAAATATTTTAATTTTTTTTAATACATGTTGACATATTATGAAACAACAAATCGATTAGAAATCTTCACGGTTTGGCAGTAGACTTTTCATAATTGATTGTACAGATTTTTACATCGTTTGTGATGCTCTTTAAAGAATATATGATAAAACAGACAAAATTCAAAATGAATTGATTGTCCCCGTAGTATATAAACAGGCACAATGCTGATTTACTGTTAGACATATAGAACACACCAAAAAAAAAAAAAAAAAAGAAAAAAAGAATTATCCTTCGTATATATGATATATTCTGCCAGAAGCTCCACTGGTTTCAACCGTTTGTATTTTCCTGGGAATGGAAGCTTTCCGAGGCAAGGAAAGAATATCCTTGCTCGTCTGTAATAACCTATTTAGTCAAAAAGTCCCATTTCTAATCTCTCCATTGAACATCAGAAAGATGCTGCATCTAACCGTAATCCTGCAATTAGAGTTTTCATGAGGCAGGAAAACAAATAAGTGCTTGGTTTTTGCAATTATAACAGCTTGTAGATCCCAGTGAAGTGCGGACTAAAAGTAAATACAATAAATTCTGTTGGCACCAAACGAGAATGGAAGCTTTATTACATTACCATGCAGGTTCTCAACCCCTTTTAAGATTTTCGTGTATCATTTTTCTTCCTTCATTTTTTATGCTTCATAATGGCATTCCACGATTATTAAATGCAAAAGTAGAGAACAAAAACCTATTGTGGAATTCCAGAACTAGAATTGAGGGCAGCTACCGGGAAAAAATGAGCTTTCAAGCCGACCCTTATGCAGCCAGAAACTAATCACTCTTTTACCATTACTGATTGACAAAATGTCCTCGCAAGGATATGTCGATATCTTACCTACAAGTCTAAATTGGAAGAAGAGGTGCTCTTTCATCGTGACCCACATGATGGCTAGCCTGCAAAAAGAGACCAAGAATGTATCACAGAACTACTAGAACCAATATATGAAAACATATGAATAAGCAGCAGTTGAGTTTTACCTCATCATGTGCCCCGGCAGTCATGTCTACAAAAGATGCATCCTTAGACCTGGAACAACCAAAGCATCTCAAAATACAGAAAAAGGAAAAACAGATGACATGGACCAGATAGTGTGTTTTGGATAATATATATCCTAAGCATATTGAAGTAAAAGCAATACCTGAAATTATTTTGATTATTCATTAATTCAAAACTGCCGTTTTGTGCTTCATCCTTAGCCTTGGAAAGGGGTGAAAAGAACTGAAACAAAAATGATTCTACTTGTAAGAAATATTTACTGGAAACAAATAGGGTCTCATTTTCTAAACCATCATAAGATTCCAAATAAAACAAAATAAGATATATGAAAAGCATAATTTATATAGGCTATGTAAAACAAGTAATAACAAATTAATGGTATGACTTTTATCAAGAGAACATGAGGGAAAGTGCTGCCTTCAGTCAAGTACCTGATGCATTGAGATGAATACAATTGAGATTCCTAAAACAAAATTCATGGTCAGAGTATGACCAAATAATACTGCTGATGCTATTCCGGTAAAAATTGTGGCAACAGTAGATGAATACTTCTTCAGAATTGTATCTACAGGAATCAGAGAGAACTCAGATCAAAGCCCTGGGAGGTGTAAAAAGCATCAATTTTATGTTGCAATATGCAATAGAACCAAAATAATTCTCTAGGCATGAAAACGAGTAGGATATATTTCCACATTTCTCTCCCTATCATACTCAACATGAAATATCTAAGCAGCACTCATGTTTGTCATTGTGGTTGTAATTCCCCAAATCTAGTTGCAGCGTCCCCAGCTAACAGAACAGGAAGAGCCTTTGCAAGATTCATTTCAAACTGTACTAAACATGTCTAACATCCAACACAAGAAAATGTAACCAACTAAGCATTATTGACAATGAATGAGAGAGCTCTCAGGTTTTCTTTAAAGAGAAATCTTCCATAGCAGAGAAAAGTGTTCTTTAACTAAATATGGACATACGAGCAATCAATTGGTGTCAGCTTGGACCTGCAGAAATCACTTATTGCAGTTAAAAGTCAACCATCATACTGCATAATCCTCAAATATAATAAAGAAATAATGGAATTAATGTTCAATCTCTAATCAATACCATAGCAGATTTTGCTGTTAGCTGAAAAAGCCTACATACTGCCAGTAGTGATGTTTGAACCATTATATAGACCTAGTGCAAAAGCTACCAAAACTGCTAGAGTTCAGTGTTTGACTCTTGGGGGTTGTTAATCAAGCACAATAAAACACCAAAAAAGCTACTAAATGTTAGCCTCTACTTTTCCTAACAACATAAAGCTAATTTCAAAAAGATAAGCACAACCCTTTGATTAATTTACACCCACGAGCACTAGAATTTATTAATTTGTTGAACGTGTTTACAGCTTCCATAAAGGAGGAGCAAACAAGAGCACCCCAGCTAATAATAAAATTTATATATATCAAATAAAAATATAATAAGAAATCATCAAGAAAATTTTCTCCATCTTTATCAGAAAATGGATATTTCAATAGAATGGCAGTGCCAAGTACCTGCATATTTGAAGAAAAATGATGATAAGATCCCTTGTGCTGCATTATTGCATATCAAGAACATAGTTGCCCTGGAATGTCCTTGAAAGATATCTAAGCTTTCAGGCCCTACATTATATTATAGAATGCTTAGTCAATAAAATATGGAGAAACTAAAATTGCAAAATGAGTCAAATGACATTGACTACTAGTATGTAACCATTTTACCAAATCTTGGAAGTGAAAGGTACAGAACTTCACATCTTAAAGGGAAATGAGAAATTTATAGCAACACAATCAGCATCTCATGCAAAACCAGATATTTAGTATTTTATTCAGGAAATCATAGGGCTCTTGGCATTTAATTTGTTGGAGCAAGAGGAATAGTTGCATAAT